>VXBS01009060.1:0-45138 GCA_013400255.1 Sitta europaea | reverse complement strand
AAAAAAAAAAAAAAAGGTTGCACCAAGCAGAAGGAACCATTTTCAGAAAGTCCTTTTTCTGCTGAGAGCCCCTATTTAAAACTACTAAAGCAAATATAGAACAAGTGCATGAATCAAGAGATTTCATTCTCACATCATATTTGAACCCAACCAAATCAAACATCATCTACAAGTAAGAACTGCCACGGCTGACAAGTTGTATTTAGAAATTCTAAAAATTGACAGGGACAACAGTATCTTAAGTTCTGCCTTAGAGATGCTGAATACATAAAATGTTTTTTTATTAAAAGGATTCCAGAGGGGGAAAAAATGGATTAAAAAGTTAAAAATTAGTTGGAATTGCCGTGATTTAATTACACAGATCTGATCCAAACATGCCCTTCCAGATAATTAAAAGATCTTCAGAGATTGTATGTGATTTTTACTCACACATTGGAAAGGAACAGCAAACTGACTTTCACTTTTAAATCCCATCCGGGTGCTTAGCTCTGAATGAGCCACTGGCAAAAAACAAAAGGCAGAAAACAAGACAGGAAACAGAGGCTGCTACAGCTGTTGGGATGTGCTGCCCTGGGTCTGGGGCCTCTTGCTCCACCAGTGACTCGACAAATTCTATCATTTCATTTCCCCACAGAACACAGGTACAGGCTGGAAAGCCTGATTCTGTTCCCATTTCTGCCCAGCAATTTGAAGGAATCTCTTGCAACACGCAGGCAATTCCCAACCCAGCTTTGGCCCCGAGCTCTCCGGTGGCACTGGGACCCTGAACTCCTCTCATATTGCTCGAGCCCAGGAGAAGCTGCAGCTGCCTTTGCAAAGAGCCTTTTGGAACCATCATGTCAGGGACAATTCTGCTGGAGAGCTCTTAAATGCAGGCAGGAGAGGACTGTGCTAGCCAAGCAGGGATCGATGCCACGTGCTAGGGAATACAAGGGAATTGTGAGCACGCATCCCACGCTCCTGCCAAGCCCAGGCTGCATGGCAGGAGCCAGGCTGGGTATCAGGGGAAACCCCTGCCCCAAAAGGGCTGTCCAGCCTGGCACAGCTGCCCAGGGCAGTGGTGAGGCCCCAGCCCTGCAGGGATTTAGGGCTGTGTGTGTGTGGATGTGGCACAGTGGTGGCCTTGGCAGTGCTGGGGGAACGGTTGGACTCCGAGATCTTAGGGGGCTTTTCCAACCTGAACAATTCCATCATTCTATTTGCTTCAGCCAGTTTGACTTCTCAAATGAGACTCTGCCACAGACAGACCTGAGGAAGTGACTGTATATAGCAAGCTTAGAATAGATTTTAAAGAAAAAGCTAGAAACAAGTTTATTTTCACATACTTAGATGCAGCAACAGGTGCCATTTTTTACAAACTGCTGAAAGACATATTAACCTTTTGACAGCATATTGCCAAAAAATATAAGACTTTATTTTGGTTAAGAAGTCCTCAGTAAATTCTATTTTTCTGTAGCAATCTCACATGCTTGACCCTCTGCTTCTCAAGATCTGCTTTCAGCCACACCACAGTCACATTAAGATGACCTGCATGGTGGAAAAAAAAAGGGAATAAAAAGAAAGTGCCCAACACACCAGTCAGAGGATTTAGCTATGGAAAATCAAGTTGCTGGCACTTTTGGATATTAAGTTTAAACCCATTTTTTAACAGCCTGGCCTGCAATTCAAGAAATTGAAAGCTTAGAAATAAATCACATTTATAAATGCGAGATGCTTAAAGCAGCAAAAAAAAAAATGTTTTCCTAAGTTTAGTTATTTTTGTTCCCTGTAAAAGTTTGGATTTTGAAGGACTATTTCAGTGCAGCCCTGTACATCTGCCAGCACTGTGTTTTCTCTGCACAACTAATCCCATTCTCTTTTGGTGGAATTCTCTGCAGGGGGAATCTTGCACTTGGTTTGTACTGACCTGACTTTGATAGGGATAAACTCAGCTTGAGCTAAACTTTTCACCCCACTTCCTCTTGTTTCCTTTTCCCAGGAAAAGGGCTCCAGATGAGGCCATTCCATGTTGGATGTGCAGCACCTCCCACAACAGGAACATCACCTGTGGAGGGATTTACTGGGCAGCAGAGTGGTAAGTCAAAAATACAGCTGTGCTGTGCAGCCACAACATGATTGTGAACTACTCCCCACTGCTTCCAAGGGAAGAATTCCAGGGGAATTCTCCATCCTTAATCACAACACTGGATTTTGTACCAGTGCTCTCTGAAAGCTTTTGAAAAAAAAAGAAAAGAGGTTTGTAAAACAACAGAAAATACACATCCATTCATAAACATTTCCCTAACAGCATTTAAAACCCCTCCAATGCAGGGCAAGAGAGGAAGAATTATATAAATTAATACACGTTACAACCTTAGACACTGGTCAAACTTCTCCCACAGCTCCCAAAATGTGCTCTCAGCCCCTGCTTAAAAGATTAAAGGGTATCCCAGACTTTTCCATCATCTGGAAATGCAGATTTAAGCAGAGCTCACCTACTTCACATGGGTGCCTGAGGCTGGGAAGTCCCATTTCACAGAATCATGGAATAATCTGACTTGGAAAGGGACCCACCACAAGGATTATCAAAGTCCATCTCCAGTTTAGGAGTTCAGCTCCTGAGAATTTCCATATGCCTCTCCCCCCAACCGCACTCTGAGGTGGCACCCAGGCATCGTGCTTGACCCTTCCTCCAAACACCCATGGCAAGAGGACGTGGAGAAAAGGGCTGGGGAGTTGATCCCAGCACCTGCCACCTTCCCCCAACTCTGGGCAGTGGTACCTTTGTGGCCGGGGAAGCCTGAGCCAGGTGTCCCTCTCTGGAGCACTGGGAAGCAGGACCAACCCTCCCTCCACACCCCGCGAGAATGACCACCCCTCTGTCCAGATCCCCCAGTAATGGCCATTCCCTCCGTCCGGATCCACCCCTACCAGCTCCCTTCCCTCCAGAACCCGATGACCATGCCCTGTCCAGATCCCCCCATCATGACCATTCCCTGTCCAGATCCCCGAATGATGACCATTCCCTGTCGAGATCCCCCAATAATGACCATTCCCTGTCCAAATCCCCGAATGATGATCATTCCCTGTCCAGATCCCCCGCTCCGTTGTAACCTCTCCCCCCAAGCTCCCCCCGCGATCTCCGCATCCGCCCCTGCCCTTCCTCCGCCTACCCCATGCGCATCTTGGACCCGGACTGGCCGCCGCCGCCGGGCAACGGGGGCCGAGGCGGGAGGCGGCCCAGATGCAGCTGCTTCTCCAGAGCGGACATGACAGCGAGGGACGCGCCGGGAACACCGGGAACACCGGGACNGCAGGACCAGCGCCCGCTTCGCCGTGCGCTGCGGGCCGCGGCAGCTCGCCGCCTACCTGGCAGGTAGGGCTCGGCTGCGCTCAGGAGGGTCGGGTCGGGCTGGGCTTCGGGGGGAATGTGTGCTGCGGGGCTGTCTGTCAGGCTTTGGAATGGGCTGCCCCGGGGGGAGCAGTGCTAAGCCATTTCTCTTTGTCCTGCTATAAGCGTTCCGTTTCTGGTAATCCGGCACTGTTTGTCATAACGTATTACCAGTAATAATGTCTGTGTTGACCCTTCTTTGCCTGTTACCGTAATTTCCTTGTGTGACATAACGTTCATCTCTGGCATTTCTGACCTTTTATCTAAAAAGTGTGAGTTGCGACCATGAGACTGACCTGAAGGTGTCCCTGATTTTTGCAGATATGGGTGTTCTTGTCCTGGAGGTGCTGACCAAACTGGACCACCTCCCCCTTGGCAGAGCACAGATCACTAAACTGGCCCAGCTCTCTCCCAGCCATCCCATCAAAGGGTTTTTCGCTGTGCTGTCACCGACGTCGGATAAACTCGGAGAGCTCCAGGTAGTTGGGATGTCTCTGCTCACTAGGATAAGTGATGTGCTGTGACCCTGGTATAATCAGGTGCAGGATCAAGCTGTACGTGGCACACTCCATGCTCTCTGTCCAAGGCGTTTCTGAGCTAAGATAACAAATGGAAAAGCAGATACTGCTGGTGTTGACTTTATTTTGTTTAGAGGGTTGTGGCATAGTGGATCTTAATGAGGAACGTGTGGTCATCTCTACACTGAGAGTGAGTATTAAGAGTGGATTTAAAAGTGAATATTTGGTTCTTACACTTCACTGGGCTGGAATAACAGAAGATCTTGACATCTGGAATTAAAGTTCTGTCTTGCTGCCCTGGCTCTGGGAAATTGGTTATGAAAGATAGTTGACTGGGATTTGGAAACATGGAACAAGAAACAAGTAATTGTAAATATGTGACATAGCTGCATAATGTAACTATTACCTTATGCAGAAAAGCAGCAGTTTTTCATTGCACAACAAGTGAAGTTGAATGCAGTATTTACTCACTTAGTTAAGAAAAAGACTAAGCAATGTTTTCACGTCTCATCTTTCAGGTCTCACTCGTTCTAGAGCCTCTGCCAGAACTGTATGACACCAGCAGCTCGGTGCCAACCACAGAAGGAAATTTAGATGCTGCTGCTGCTCAGGGAGGCAGCAAGTCCCAGCTTCCTGCTCCATCCCAGCAGCCCAGGCACACACGGCTGACTGTTGGACAGGAATCTGTTGACAGCAGCAAAGCCACAATTCCTAGGTACCTTTATTCCCCCCCCCCATGACTGAATTGTGGTTTATTTTGCAGTTCACACAGAATTTTTAAGTAGTGGCAGTAGACTTGTGGGTTATGGGATGCTTGATCTTGTCAAACCTATGTTTTGTTGATGGTTTCCAAGGTGACAGGGACAATTTCTTGTCTGATAGAAATTTGCATCTTATGTTGACTTAGTTCAAGTCATGCAAGTTCACACAAGAGGTGCCTCAAATCATCGAATCACAGAATAATTTGGGTTGGAAAGGATCCTAAGGTTCATCTCATTCCAGCCCTGCTGCCAGAAAGCCTTCCACTGTCCCAGGTTGTTCCAAGCCCCATCCAGCCTGGCCTTGGACATTTCCAGGGATCCATGGACAGCCACAGCTTCTCTGGGTAACCTGTGCCAGAGTCTCTCCATGCTCCAGCAAAGAGCTTTCTCCTGATATCTTATCTAAACCTACCCTCTGGCAGTGGGAATCTGTTTCCCCTTGATCTGTCACAACACACTCTTATGAAAAAGATCTTTTAAAAAGCTTTTAATTGCAGCTTGGGTCAGTCTCTCTGTTGGTCTCAGTGGCAGGTGAGGAATCACTAAAATGACATGTCATGTTTCCTTTTGGAGCATGTCCTGCAGGGAGAAATTTGCAGAGTTCTGAATGGCTTTACCCACCCACTCGAGTTGTTACTGAAATAACGTTTCGTTCCTCACCAGAGGAAAGGACCATTTGAATACCCTCTGCCAAGAGGACTCTGAAAACATGAAGGACACCTTTTCTGCTCCTCATCACGGTGTGATCTTACCAGATGAGCATTTGACAGTGAATCCTGCAGGTCAGCCCCTGCCACTTCTTCCCACGGGCACAGATCCCAAAGCGCTTCCCGGAAGGAGCGCACGGGAGCTCTCCGTGCACAACCAGGCCACTAAAGACCTCCTGTCAGGTTTGTGTGCAGCTGCTTCAGCTTTTAGACTTCCCTACAAACAGCTCTGGGTGATATTTCGTGTGCCTGTCTGGAGATGAGATGGTCTGAAGGGAAGGAGAGACCTCATGCCCTCTTGGTGCCTTATACCAAAAAGGCCTTTACTTCAAAACCACTCTTGCCTGGGCTGGGTTGAAAGAACCATTGGAGTAGGGCATCTTTCCATATGTGCTGTCTTTTGAGCTTCATATTTATAGAAAAGAACAAAAATTACACATCCTAAAGTGGCAAACAACTCTTCCCTAAATTAGTCCTGCCCCTGTATCCTAATAATGCCCTTCCAATACCTGCCCAGTTCCTTGTACAGCTGAGTGGGAGACTGGTGGAGGATCCCCCTCCCTCACTCCCACCTGAGCTCTTTGCTGGTGTATGAAACATATTTAATCCCCAGTTCAACAAGACCTCTTTTTAACAGCAGAAAGCAGAAGTTTCTTGATTGTAGCTGACAGATTTATTGTGTCTACATATTGTTTTTAAATTGCATATGAATGCTGAAGTGTCATCCTTCTGCTTATTTCCCAGCTCTCTTGGATCAAGGCAGTAAACTCCGTGATGCCATGGTTGTTTCTGCAATGAAGTCCAGCCCAGACATGGAGATTGAACTGACTAAAATATCTCATTTCATAGAGAGAGACGATTTTAAAGCACTAGCAAAGTGAGTTTGGACTGGGGGAAGTGAAATTCATGCTCCAAACTGTAAATATTGAGGCTTTCTCCGGGAAACTGTAGATGCTGAGATTCATAGGATGTGTTTTAGGATTCATTTAGGGTGAAAGCAATACATTGTTCTAGTGGGAAGTTAATTTCTACCTGTGAATAAATGCCTAAATTTTGTGAATTCATTTTAATCTTCATGTAGTAAGCCTTGATTTAAGTAAGTGATTTTCTTAATTTCATTTCTTAGTGCATTCGTATTTAGTTCAGAGTTATTTGACAAGGAAATATTAAATTGGTAGGCAATAGGAGAAGTGCAAGAAAGTGCAAGTGAATTGGCACTGCATCACAAAGAGCAGCTTTTCAGAGAAGTATAATTGATGATCTAAATGCATATTTTTCTTAGGAGAAAAGAATCAAGATTTCTTGGTTGTCCTTTGGAAAATACAAATGTTGCCTGTTGTTCTGTGGTAACCAGAAAGCAATGTCATTATCTTTGATAGTCAGTGCTGCTATTGCAAACTCATTTTCATTTTTTTCTGCACAAACTACTTGTATTTGTGTTAAAGTAGATAATTTTTGACTTCTCAGAGAAAAACTGATAGGCCAATTAATGGATTCATCTTGAGCCTGCCTTAATATCCATATTTTTCCTTTTACTGCTGTCTGTGCCTCCATTGCTGATACCCAGGAGCCCAAAAGGCTTGAAGTCCAGTTTTGTGCCCACTTCTGAAGCTCCCCATCACTTTGGATCTGAAGTTTTAGGTCAGAAATTTGACCTAAACTTTGAAGAAAGAGCAATCCAGTTACTGTTGGGCAGGTGAGTGTGATGCACTGGAGGCTTCTGCAAAATTGTACTTGTCTGACCATTTTGAAAAATGTCTCTTGACTCTTCAAGTTGTCCACATTTTTGGGAATGTAAGCAGTGGCTCCTGTGCAAGTGATGGAGGTCTTTGGTAGCTCAGCTTTAATGCATGACAACCTGGATAGCTCCAAGTCACTTGGTGTGAAAGTGATGTCAGAAAGATTAACCACAATCTTTGATAAAACTAAGCTTTTTAATGGTAGTAACTGTTGTGGCCTGAAGTATTCCATGAAGTAAGTACATAAAACAGCTACCATGTTTCTTTGAGGAGGAAACACTGTAAATTAAAAGTAATGAGAAACACTAGGTATTTTTACTCTTTCTCCAGATGGTAAATGCACCTTTTCCTTTCCTTTTGCATAGCAGGAGCATAAATGATGCTTCTGTTCAGAACACACAGCTTCTGGGTCAGCTAGGGTTCAGAATTTCAGTTCATCCTTCTTGTGTCCTGCACTTATTTTTCACTGTGGTTTATCAGTGGATAACACTGTAGTGCTGCAGATCATAAAATGATTTTAAACTCACAGCGTAGAGGAAACCCTTAAAGCAAACTTAACCCCAGCTTGTATCTAAAGATACTTGTATTTGCACCTCCTCAGGTATACCTTGGGGTTTGTTTTTAATCAAAGTAAACTGTCCTCAGGCATTACTGGTGTCTTAACTCATTCCAGAAGTTATAAATTAGTGAAGGGTAAGAATTAGAGGTAGCTATGTCTAGATATATTTTTATGATGAAGGTCTTCAAGGTCAGGAGTCAGAGGTTGTGGAATGTGCAGCTTCCAAGATCCCCAGAATCCAACTGGACAGCTTTCTGTTTGCATGCCTGCCCTCTGAGCAGGAGCTGGGCTGAGTGCTGTGCAGAGCTGTGTTCTAACCCGTGCTGTCCCACACTTGGCCCCCAGTGTGCTCTCCCTGGCTGGGTCACAGCCTTTGGTGCCCCCTTTGCCTCTGCCTGGAGCCAGTGCAGACAGCCCACACCCAGGAGGACACAGGCAGCACTGTCCACATCCCTTAGAGGCTGGCTGCAGGGCTTGGAACACTGAGGTGCCTTTCTCTCTCGTGTCCCCACAGTGCTGATTTCTCGCCGGGGCGTGTTTGGGATCCAACAGGCTCCCTGTGGGATTCTCTCTCCCTTGGCAGTGAGCTGTGTGACAGTGAACTTGGTGACCCCCAATACGACCAGAGTCTGCTGGAGAAGCTTTTTTACACAGCTCCTGTAAGTGGGGATCCAGAGGAAGACATGCATTCCCTAATATCAGAAGTTTGTGTGGTCAAAAATCCCTACAGATTTCAGTATTTTAAAGCTGAATTAGCATGAGGTGTCATACAAAAGCTTGTGAGTACACACCTATGTTACTTAAAATTAATATTGTTAAAAGAATATTTACAAAGTCAAGCATTGAGTTTGGAAGTGGCTGGGATTGAGGCTGTCTAGGAAGGCTTTTTGTTTTTTAAATCCCTGAAATTTTGATACCATTTTAGTTGTTTCAGACGATGCAGTGCACAGGTTGTTTTCCATTTTTGTGTTCTGACCATGAAGGAACTCTCTGTGCTATAATCATTAACTTCTTATTTATGTGCATTGTTTCTGCTTTAGAAATCTGATTCCAGTTTGAGTGATTTCCTCAGTGATGATGATGTTAAATCCTCAAAAAAAGCATCCAAGACAGAAACTCTCAAAAAAGCAGATCCAGTGAATCCACAGAAGGATTTTCATGCCTTTGATCAGAATGTGGCAGAAACTAAACCCAGGTAGTTACATCAGTACTTTCTGTTCTGACCTCATCTAAATTATATCCCCTTTTTTTCATGATGGAACCAATCAAATCATCCCTAAAGATCCAGTTATCAAGCTTATCCTGTACAGTACAGTGAGTGTAAAGGTTTTGTGACTGGTTTTGGGGGTATTTTTCCCTAATTCATCTCCAAACAATTATTTCTGATTTTTTTTCTGACTATCACTGCTGTTTATACATGAGGTAAAATTCATATCCCCACAGGAACCAACACAAAATCATTTGCAATTCAAGCCTTGCAAATTGCACAAATGAGATTTAAAATTATGGCAAAAATCCTGTTGCTGTTCCTCTGCAGAAGAGACTTGTCCTTGTGTATATCTGAATCCTCCCTGCTTTTGTACATGGCATTAAGTGAAGCTTTTCTATTTGAAGAGTCAGAATAAGATTTTTTCAGATCAGCAATGTGGGACATGCACTTTCTGGGTTGGGCTTTTTTTCTGGTTATGGACCACAGATACTGTAAAGTTTTTGTTACAGGGAATTACACAGACCACCAAATTTGTTGTAAAAACATGTTTTAAAAATGTATATTTTAGTGAACCTTGGGCAGTTTTTAAGTAACATCCCAGCAAGCTACAATTTTCCCTTCATGTGGCCCTGTCAAGAATGTTTCTGCAGTCCTGAACCTCACTTTTGTCTCTCCAGCTGCTCTCCCACTGCTCCTCCAGGGCACCACAGAGAAATGGCTCTTCTGACATCCTTGAGTGCAGGCAGGTTGGCATTGCTGCAGCAAATACACCTGGCCAGAGTCACCATTGAGAGCTTGAAAATCCCTCCTGAGGGCATCCAGACCTCCCCAAGGAGGAAAGGTTTACTGGGGAAACCTCCACGGCCTATGTCTGTTCATAAGTGGTAAGGGGGATTGTTTCTTCCTAGTTTATTTACTGTGAATTCAAGGGACATTTCCCTGAGGTCTCTTGTGCAGTTCCAGCTTCCCCAAGCTCTCCAGGCTTCTGAGACCTTGCTATTTCTCTGCTCCTCTCAGGAAATTGCATCCCATAAAAAGTAAAATAGATAAAAAATATCCCATATGATGTGACTAATTTATCCTGATGTGAGCTCACTTCAGGCTGTGCCTTTGCCAGGGGTTTGGGGAGGTACAGATGGACTTTGTGCCTGGCAAAGGCACTGAAAACAAAAAGGGGTTTACTGGAGGAGAATCTGGCATGTATATTATAATCTATGGAAGGAATTCCTACAATAGGTGTTTCAATTATCCTAAAAAAAAAAAGCGTTTCAGTGAACTGTGATTCTGGATCTTGCCTGCCGTGTTCAGTTCCATGACTCACATCAGATTCCTGATGCAGTGTGGTCACCCTCCCACCTTTTGTATTCTCAGTACCTTCTTTGTGGAGTACCACTTCCCTGTGAGAGGCTCCAAGGATGAGAAGGGACAGCTCTCCATAACAACAGAAGCAAAACGAGTAGCCTCAAGTAAAATCACAGATGATGGTAAGAGCATCATTTTCCCCCCTAAGATTTGGTTTTGTTGACTTCATCTCTTAGAAATGATTTAGTAGTGTTCTCCACATATTTCCTTTGCTGCCTGAAAGTCACAGTATGATTAGTGGCACCTCTGCCCACAGAGCTGTTGTGCTGCAGGTGGGGGAATGATCCTCTCAGGGAGAAGGAAGCCAAGTGATTTTTTAATTTTTTTTTTCTTCCAAGAAATATTCATACTGGGATTTTCAAATTTCTTTTCCTAGGTAAAGAGCAAGTTAGTAAGCCCATTCCTCATTTGAACATAAAGTAAATATTCTTTCTGCAATGGTAGGAGGATGATGAAGTGCTTTTAGAAATATCAGAGATATTTATACCTCAGATAAACAATTTGCCACATGTTGAAGTATGTCATGTAATATCTCCAGTAGCTCACATAATCTGCTGGATCCAAGGCATCCTTTGCATCTTTCTGAGTGGCACTTGAAGATTTTGAGTTCTCTTGTACACTCTCCATTTGTGGCCAGAGAAAACAGCTCTTTCTTCTGAACTTTTGTCATACAACCTTTGTGATCCAAAACTCATTCATCCTCCTGCCCTTTGCCTTGTGTAGAGTCCAGCTCTTTGGGACCTAGAAAAGTAGATTGGACTGAAAATAATTTGAAGAAGACTTCAAGTCAATCCACTGTAGCATTATCCTTCCTGAGAGTTGTTTATGTCATTTATTAAAGATGCCTAATGGGAAAGGTTCCATAGCCATCCCAGTCAAGGTGGAGAAGTGCTGGGCATCCACTTGGAAATTTCCTTATGTGTAACCTGCATTTTTGTCATCACAAGAATACTCCCTTATCTCTTGTGGACACTGTTATTGTACCTCTTGCACTCTTTTCCAGACTGAATGCAAACTGATTTTATCTCTGCTTGCAGATAGCCCTGTTCTCCTGAAGCTGTGATTTTTCATGCAGCTTAGCTTTGACTCTCTCCAGAACCATCTTGAACTCTGTTAGTTAAACTGAGGCAGGGTTCTCCCACTGAACAAGGGCAAGGTCTTACTGCATGCTAGAGTGGCAGAGACTTGATGTCACCTGAAGTCTTTAAATACTGTTATAATGTTGGTTTCTACTAATGTATTTAATAATTTATTCATTATTTTTATTAATTTTGGTGAATTCATAATATCAATTTTGTCCTGCTGGCCTCCTGCTATTTGCTGGCCTTCAAAAATGACAATCAGTTTACTTTGGCCTTGGAGTTAATAAATAGTGCAGAATTAAAAGATTGTGTGTGTAACAGAGCACTCTCCAGAGGCAAGTTTATTTTATATGAGGTAATTTTGGATATTTGTTGCTCCTCTCTTGCTTCCAGTGGTGAAATTCCAACAGCAGTCTGTGTTCCCCGTGCGGTTCGGAACGATGATCGAGCACTGGTGGGGCTCTGACCTGGCTTTTAAAATCTACATGAGAAAAAGCACCCAGAAAAAGGTACTTGCCAGAAGCTGTCCCTTCTTTGTGTGTTGAAAAGCAAAGGGATTCTTTGCAGTTCTGTTTCCCACAGACACTCAGATATGAGGAGGGGAACTGACATTACGTGTAGGTAGTTGAACCTATTGCTGTTGAGTCTTCACAGAATCACAGAATATTCTGAGGGACCCACAGGATCATCCAGTCCAGCCTCTGGCCCTGCACAGACACCCCAACAATCCCACCTCGTGTATCCCACCCTGTGCATCCCTGGGAACATTGTCCAAATGCTCCTGGAGCTCTGGCAGCCTCAGGGCTGTGCCCATTCCCTGTTCTGGGCTGGTCACTCCATTAAAGGATTTTCTGAGTTTGAGACTGGCAAGCAAAGAAAAATATCCTTCCCTCATCTGTAAGACTGATCTCTTGCTGTTAAAGCACATTGGATCAGTTATAAACATTATCCTTCAGGGAGAACACAGCTCCTTTAGCAGTGTAGAATGAGTTCACGTGGATGCAGTTTATATCTTTACCCTGCCCAGTGTAAGAAGAGTAATGGGAGCTGTGAAAAACAGCTGAAACTTGTGCTTTTTTGGGGGGGGGAAAAGGTATATTTCTGTCTGATAAGATTATTTGCATAACCATCTGTCTGAGATGAAGATAGTGAGAGAGGTTAACTCATGTTATTTTAATCACCACCAAGGACATCTGCTTTTCTTTTAATGGGGGAGTGAATTGCGTCTTTCAGTATGGAAATTCTTCTCATTTACTAGGATTTAGGTTATTCAAATTTTGCATTAATCTGGAATTGTTTACAGTAGGTTCCAGGAAAATTTACTGTTCTTCTAGTGAGACTTGAAATTGGAAGTAAAGGAGATTTCCCAAATCCCTGTTGCTACAACTGATTTTGGGAGTGGCAGTGGGAGGGTGTGTGGCTGCTCATGGCTTCCCAGAACGCTTTTATTTCACAAAAGTTCTTTAAATCTGACAGAAATCTTGCAAAATTATTTCTTTCCCTACCCTCAGCCTGTGGCCATTGGCTCAGCAGCATTTCAGCTCCGCAGGGTGATTGAGGCTGAGCTGCTCAGTCACAGCTGGGAAATACCTGTGGAAAAAGAAGATCACACACAAGTTGGGTCACTAAAGGTATGTGTTTTACCATCTCGAGCTTGAATTGGTACTAATCTTGGCTGCACACTCTTATTTTTACCTCTTCTTTTCTCTCTTTGTTTCAATTTGAAATAAAAAATCTGAATTTTTTATTTCAAAGTCTCAGGTACAAAGGTTTGCAAGACCTATATAAAATAACATGAATCTTTTTTTATTCCCTAGGGTTTTAGAACTGTATTTTAAAACTTCTACATGTCTAGGTATATTGTCAATAAGCTGGGAATTGAATACAGAAACCACTCTACAGGCAAATTTTGAGTGGCACATATTCAAGGTTTGGAGCTTTGGCTTCTTCTGCACATGTGACATGAGCTGAGGTCTCTCCTGCCATGGAGGCCTGGTGCTCCTTGTCCTTGTCACTTCAGGAATTACCTTCTCCAGCCAAAGTTTCTACCAGTTTGCTCAGCTTCTGATTGAGAGGCATTACCAGTTTGAGAGATTTGACAGTTCTGAGCAGGTGAAGGGTTAAGAATGGGGTGAGCTTTAAGGTCCTTTCCAACCCAGCCCATTCAGTGACTCACCTGTAACTGTGTGGTTTTGCACTCCACTTTGGACTTCAGCTCATAGAGCCACATGTGGCTTATTTCACAGCAACAGCTGTAGCTTGCAGCCACTGTAATGCCTAAGGGTGAGTTCTGGAGCTAAAGGTGATCTGTTTTGCTGGGTTTCTGTTGCATCCCTTGTTTCTGGAGGGGCACATCTGGCCAGCTCTGCCTTGCCTTGCAGGTGTGCCTGCAGCTGGTGGCCAGCAGCCGAGACTCGGCCGGCACGGCTCCGGCTGGACACCCGGCCCCAGCTCACACCGTGAGGAGTGCCCAGCTGAAGCTGCAGGAGCCCAGCAGGACCAGGGGAAGTGCACAAAGCCCTCTCTGCTCCAGAGGGAGCCCTGGGGACTCCCAGGAGCCAGGAGTGGGCCACACAGTGCTGGCCTCAGCGGCCCGGGATGCGGCGACACGCGGAGCCCCGGCCGAGGAAGATGGGCTCTTGCTGCACATGCTGTTGATGGTGCCTGAGGGAAGGGATTTTACTGCTGAAGGCTGTGGGCTCCCCACTTCTTGCAATGTGTATTTGAACTGCAAACTGCTCAGCACTGAGGAGGCAACGAGATCCACTGTCGTCTGGGGCACAACACAGCCCACCTTTAATTTTTCTCAGGCAAGTCACTTGTTCTCCGTGGCACACTGATGAAGTGTGGTATTCCCCACTGACAAACACATTTCATAGTTAAGTTACTTTTATATGTGTAGAAACATCTCTGCTTGTCTTTGTTAAATGCACATTTGGTTTTTATCTTCTATCTAAAAATCCCAGTGCTGTAGACTGGAATAAAGTAGACTTACCAGAATGCTCTGTACTTAGCCAATACTTTCCAGTGTATTCTGTGCTCTAATTCTGCTTTAAACCTTTCAGGTGATGCCTTTTTCATTGACTTCCAAACACTTGGAGAGGCTGAAGAACAATGTGATGATTATTGAAGCATGGAACAAGCTGGGAAGCCCTGGCTGTGACAAATTACTGGGTTTAGTGAAACTCCCTCTGCACCAGTTTTACATCTCCTTCAAGTAAACTTGGCTTTTTTCCCATTTTTTGTTGGGTTGGGGGATATCCTAACTGAAGCTTAGAGAAAGAAGTCAATGCTGGTGTGGGGGGTTCTTAGTTTCACTTCAAAGCAAGAGGCATTTTTGCCCTGCCAGGCTTCCTGTAGCCCTTTCCTACAAGTGAGCAGGGTGTAAGTTACACTGTCCTTGTCCAGAAGTACAGACAGAGTGTGAAAATAGTCACTGAGCTGTTGGTGCCTGCTTAACTTGTGCTCCTGTGACAGAATAAAACTAGAAGAAATCAAAGTCTCTGCACAGGAGAATGAAGTGTGGCTTTCCATCAGTGATTTTCTAAGATTGTGACTGATTTGGTTTGGCCCTGATTATGCTCTGCAGAGATCCCATAGGATGCTGTCAGTTTGCACAGCCTGGGTGTCTGAAAGTCTCCAAAACCTTCATATTTTAATTGTGTTCTTGTCTGATGGGTTTCTCCAGAGTACTTTGTTCTTTTTAGGTTTAATCTATTTGCTTCTTGTTCAGTTAAGAAATAGACCTGTTTAAAACAGTTTAAATTGCTGGAAATACTGGACAGAAGAAATTCTTCCCAATGCAAGGGATTTATTCCTTTCATTTTGGTCAGACCTAGTGACATGTGGAAATCAGGTGGTGCTGGGGCTGACTGGCCACTACTTTTGTTAATTACTGTGTCATTTGTATAATTTCTTAGTGAGTCCCTGTAGTTTATTTGTGTATATCTTAGAATCCCAGAGTAGTTTAGCTTGGGAGAGACCTTAAAGCCCATCCAGTGCCACCCCCTGCCATGGCCAAGGGCACCTTCCACTCAACCAAATTGCTCCAAGCCCCATCCAATGTGGCCTTGAATGGCTTCAGTGTATGATTGGAGATTTTTACATCTTTCTGGGAGGCTGTCACTGTTCCTTCTTTTCTTCCACCCCCAAAAACACATAGCTGCCTCCTAAGAGTATGATATGGCTACAGGGTGTTAATGGGAGTCTTGTTCCCATTCATCCCTTGGTTCACAGAGCTATAGGCTGGCTCATAGCCAAGGAGCTGTTAGGTTTTGGGAAATTGCCCTTTGTCATTGCTGAAAAGAACTTCTTGCACCCAGCATGGATCTCTGCTGAGTGAAGCCTGGATGTAAGCGAGACAAATTTCAGAGGAACGGAGATCGATTGGTTTTATCAGCACTGAAAATCCCAGCTAAAACAACTTGTGTGTGACCCAGCTGCTCCTCAGATGGCTCAGGCTCATCCTGGGGCTTTTGTGTGTGTTCTGGGTTTGTTCTGCAGAGAGCCCAGGATCTCCCACCTGCTCCTGCAGGCTCAGTACCCGGTGGTGGCTGTGGATGGCCACGTGCCCGTGGTCGATGTTTTCAGCGGCAGCACGAGGGGCAGCCTGAGGGTCACCCTGGCAATGGGCTCAGCTGAGCAGATAGTGGCCCTGCAGAGGCTCAGAACTGCAGAGGGAATGGTGCCTCCAGTCACACCACGGCCTCCCCACTCTCTGGACCATCTGCCTCCAGAAGCCACAATGGTATTTATTGGTCACTAAACCCCATTCTCGCTGGTAAGGACACGTGAAAAGGGTTTTACCAGTGGGTTTGTTAACAGATCAATGATCCCCAGTCTCTTCATGAAGCTGCAGCCAGTTTTGTTACATTCTACAAGCTGTACACAGAATTATATTGCTTATACTCCTTTTTCCTACCAGTCTTGAAATTATTGCCCTTTTTATTGCCTTGTATATCCACTGCTTCTATCTTCACAAGTCCAGTAGAAACAAAACTAAAATTATAGAAAATCTTAATTCTTACATCCTTCTTGTGGAGGTTTTGCCACTACCTTGGAGTTAGATAGGTAGGAACTTTTATGCTTTATCTGTGCTTTGCAGGAAAAAAATAATTTTCTTTCAGGCTTTCAGTGTTTCTGTGTACTTTAGGAGGAAAATGGCAGCTAATCTTTCTGCTCCCCATCTCAGGCTTCTTAGATCCTTATCACATGCAGTTGTTTAGGTTGGTAGAGACCTCTATGCTCATTGGATCCCACCACTGACCCAGCCCTGCCAAGGCCACCATTAAACCATGTCACATCCACATGGCTTTTAAATACCTCCAGGGGTGACTCAAGCACTTCCCTGGGCAGCTCCTTGAAATGTTCCCAGTTTCCTAAAGTCTGTGTGGCTTCTCTTTTTGTTGTTAGCACTTGGACCCAAAAGGGGAGGACCTGATGGAGCATGTGTTTGAGATCCATGTGGAGAGTGTGAAGGGACTCACTCCCTTGCAGTCCACAGTGTGGGGAGAGGCTGACTGCTACATCCAGTACAATTTCCCAGTTCAGGAGGCTGGCTGTGGTGCACTGCAAGGACCTGGATTGCATGAGGATGGTAAGATGGTTTTAAAATTTTCCCTTATTTAGAGCATTGCTTTAATTAAATGCTATTTAGTAATGTTCTCTCTGTCTAAGTAACAGTGTTTTTCTGAGTTTGGATGCAGCCAGTGCTTGTTTTCCTGGAAAATGGGGACTTGGGCTGTGTCACTGGATTCAGAACCTTGTTTGTCTGATGGCAAGTTCCCAGTGAAAAAAAGAGACCTTAATTCTGAATCTCTTCACATGGTACCTTTTGTTCAAGGTGCTAGAGGGCTGTGCCAGCTGCTCCAACAAACAGGAATAGGTCTGCAGGGAATACTGAGATTGTACACTGTGAAATTCAGCAAAGGCTCTACATTTCCAGCCTTTCAGGGTGCTTGTGTTGCTCTGCACAACCCCCTGGCAGGAGAGTGCAGCCAGGTGGGGATCAGGCTCTGCTCCCAGGCAGCAAGGGACAGGACGAGAGCAAATGGCCCCAGGTCATGCTGGGGGAGGTTTAAGTTGAACATTAGGGCAAATGTCTTCATCAACAGGGTCAACAAGCCCTGGCACAGCTGCCCAGGACAGTGGTGGAGTCACCATCCCTGGAAATGTTCAAGGAGGGTTTGGATGTGGCACTTGGGCACATGATTTACTGGTGGCCTTGGCAGGGCTGGGTTAACAGATGGATTTGATGATCTTAGAGGGTTTTTCCAACCTTAACAATTCTGTGATTTTCATGGATACACCAACAGAAGAGTTGCTTGGTTTAGACCACTGGGATTAGCATAGAATGGTTTAGGTGGGAAGGGACCTTAAGGTACATCCAGGGCCACCCCCTGCCATAGGAAGAGACACTTTCCACTGTTCCAGGGTGCTCCAAGCCCTGTCCAGCCTGGTCTTGGACACTTTCAGGGATCTAGGGGCAGCCACAGCTTCTCTGCCAGGGCCTCACCACCCTCACATGGAGGAATTTCTTCCCAATAGCCAATCTAAACCCACCATTTTTCAGCTTATTAAAAAATATTTAAATAATTGTAATTGTGGGAAAGAACAGGGTGTTGGGTGCTTTGCATCACCAGTGTGTATTCCCACTGAAAAGTGGCAGTCAGTGAAATGGTTCCCTAGGAAGTCCTGTGGGATTTTTGTACTGCCTTTTTAGCAGTAGTTCCCAGGCTGGGGCTCACAGGGCTGCATGGATTGCTTGTAAAAGCTTTGTGAAGTGAAGCTCAGAAGAGCAAGCCTTGTCCTGGGAGGATTTCACTCCCTGTCCATGAGTCCTGCCTCCTGAAGGAGTGCAAGCAGGAAAAGGTTGAAAATTGCCACCATTTTTAACCAGCTCTGCTTGACTTCTAGGCATCACTTTAAAGCCATTCAGAACAGCTACCACTCTGTGTGTCCCTGATCCCATCTTTAATGATGAACATCACCACTCCCTGCTGGTTCCTGCTGATGTCCCAGTCCAGAGGCTCCTGGTCAGTGCATTTATGGCACCAGGAGCAGCAGGAGGAGGAATCCAGTTTGAAGTCTGGTGCAGGTAACAGAACAACGTCCTGTTCTTTGTAGATAGCACAGCAATACAGGTAGAGATAGATCTGATCTTGAAAATCTCCAGCTCTGGGATGGACATTCCATAATATTATTTAGTAATAGCTAAAAAGACTGGTAAGCTCATCAATGTGTGGTGATGAGTATCTGCACTTAAAACCTGTGAGCCTTTTTCCTCACCAAGAGTCCTAATTCTCCTTTTTATAACTTAGAAAGTGTGTGTACTGAACTTGCTTTCTTCCATCTTTTAATCTGCATAACAGTCTAAAATAAGTGTTTAAATGCCTGACACATCTAAATTTTACTTAACAGCACCCTGAAAGTAAAATTTCATTGTGCTGGGTTTGCTTTTTGCCCTCATACAAGTCACTGAGTACAAGAGAAACAAAATAAAGTGTTTTTTAAGTTCAGAATGCTTCTTTGGCTACTGAAGCTAATTATTAGTAGTAGTGGAGAGCCATGAAGACAAATAGCTTTAGAAAAATATAACAACCTGTTTGTTCTATAGTAAACCAGTCAGGCTTTTTAAAATTTGCAAAGTCACGTGAGAATTACTGTGGGCTGTTAGTAAGATATAGTGCCAAAATTTGTTTTAAGATGAAGCTGAAGCCAAGTAATGCACTAAGAAAAGGTTTAGAGTCATTTTTTACACTCACAGACTGGTACCACGAATCTGTTCTGCAAGAGAGGTGTTTTCATGTATTAAAGAGAAATGAGAGCAGGGAACATTGGTGCCAGGTCCTTCTCTTGTTTTTCTTTGGGATGCTGATTCTTAGTGGAGTTTCTGCCAGTTGACTTGTTAGGACTAATGCAGGTATATATTTGTAGCATTATCTACTTAAGCACTTAATCATTCTTTTCTTCAGTGGAATTTTACTTTGCTTGAGTTTCTCCCTTAGCTGGGGAGGCTAATCAGGCTTTGAAGACACTCAAAATAAAGTTGCCCCCTGTGCAGTTGTGAGAGAAATGTTGATGCTGGGTTTTTTTTGTCTTCTCAGGTATTATTACCCAAATGTCAGAGACCAGCTGGTTGCCAAAGGGGCCTTGCCTTTGTCACGGCTCTGTGCCATGGTGACTCTGCAGCATCGTGGAGAAATTGGGATACAAACCTTCAATCTTCCCTTGGTGCCCCGCACTGATTGCCCAGAGGAATTCCATCTGTGCTCCTCAGGTGTGGAAGGCTTTCACTTCGTGTGCTGAAAGCAGGCTCAGTTGAGGAAACCTCTGAGCAGCACAGCAGTGCTTGATGGAGTGTTAGCAAAGGACAAGGGAAGTGGCCTCAAGTTGTGCCAGGGAGGTTTAGGTTGGATAGTAGAGAGGATTTCTCCCCCCAAAGGGCTGTCCAGTCCTGGCACAGGCTGCCCAGGCCGTGGTGGATTCCCCATCCCTGGCAGGATTTAGCAGCTGGGTGGATGTGGCACTTGGGGACATGGGAGAGTGGTGGCCTTGGCAGTGCTGGAGGAATGGTTGGACTCCATGATTTTATGGGTCTTTTTCAGCCAAACCAATTCTGATTCTGTATAAAATTCTGTCAAAATGATGCCTATTTGCCTCCGGGGCAAATAAAAATAGGGATTTGCATTGGCAACTGAAACCAACCAGGAGTATTTTCCTCCCAGCTGTCACTAACAGCATAATGGGTAAAGAGTCATTGATTAAACACGGGAAACCCTCAAACTCTCAAGAAGTTTTCAAAAGCCCTCTCTGTGTATTTGACAGCTTCACTGCCAATAAGCCCCAGCCTGTAGTTCACCTTCCCAGGTAAGGTGGGGGAAGGAGGATCTGGAGAGGGGCTGTTTATGGCACATAGTGTAAGCAGAGATGTCTCTTGTGGCTCTTTCAAGTAACACAAACACCAGCTCTGGGAAGGCCACAGGGAATTCTGAGGCAGTAAAAACAAGCTGGGACCGGACAGGGAGGTAGGTCAGTGTGCTTCAGCTGTTTGGTAGTGGCTGAGCCACGTGCAGCAGCAGTTTGTTCCAGCCCCTCCTGGAGAAGGTGCTGTCAGTGCAGTGCTGTGACAGGATGTGCTGGGATGCCGGGGCAGGGTTTTCGGGCTCTGGCAGCGCTGTTTGTTTTGGGACAGCGCTGTTTTGGGAGCGCTGTTTGTTTTGGGACGGCGCTGCCTCCCTCGGCCCCAGCGCTTGCTGTACCGCGATTTGGCCACAGGAGGGCGCCACCGAGGCAGGCCGGTGGAATGCGCTTTGTGCGTTTTTCCCTCTCAGTGAGTTAATGGAATTATCTCTTTAGAAAAATTCTCGTTGATTGAGTGAGTTTTGTGTTGGTAGCTGTTACTAAATATGGATTATGTTGGGTGTACCTGCATTAAGAGCTGACCATTTCTCTCCTTCCTTTCTTTCCTTGAATCCAGGTTTGCTCAATGTGAGTGTGAGGTATCAGCAATCCATGAAAACAGCAGCCAGAACAACTGCTCAAACTGTTTCACTTTCTGTCCAGATACACAGGGCAGCTGGTTTGCAAGCAGCAGCCAGGTAAAGCCTAATGCAAAAAGGTCCATTTTTCACTTAAACCAGCTTTTTCTGGAGGCAGCAGGTTGAGGTATGAAATTAGAACAAATTCTTACTGGCCAATTTTCCATCTGCAGAGACCAAGATTCAAAGTGGGTTCTGCTCCATAAGGGAAAATAACTTTATAAAGACCATCAGCAGTTATTCTGGTCCTTGAAGCTTCAGTACAAGGTGGTAGCATTTGTTCTGCAGAAGGGTGCAGATTGGAAGGGCATGTTTTCCTACATTTCCATATTTTTCAACACCAAAGACTGATATAAAAATTGGCTGATATAAGATGGGCATTGGATCTTGGTGTTGCTGATGCTATTTAAAAGTTAGCTGAGGCTGTTTTCTTGCATTTCACTGTGAAAACCTCAATAAACTAACTAGGAAATTAGGTATGTTCCTTTCCACCTTAAGGCTTCTGCTCCAAGTGTGGGGTATCAGCTGGACATAGTTCCAGAATATGTGGTTTTCAAGAGTTAGGAAAGGGCTAGAATACAGGGAGCCAGTTCCACAAGAGAAGGGCAGCTCCTGTCATTCCAGAGCCATGGTCTGACCCTTTCTCAGTGTTGCTGTGAGCCCCTGATCCATCCTAATTCAAGCAGACCCTGAAAGGTGAGGATCACTGTCAGATGGTGCTTGGAGAAGTCAAGGGTTATGGAATGGCCTCAGACCCTTCATCCTTCAGGTGTATGACCTGAGTAAGACCTGGGTCTGCTTTACTTATAAATCATTCCATTTGCTAATTTCTCCTCCTTTTGCTGCTCAGTCCTGGTCTGTAAAAATATTTTGGCTTGGCCTTTGGCTTCTTTCTGGAGCAGGTTCTCTGGGAAGTTATTGTACACTGCAGTGTATCCTTAAAGGTGCTGAGTACTTTCTCAGCTACAGATATGAGCACAGCCAGCAGTGATGGACCTTATAAGTTCCTCAGCATTTCATATCTGCTCCTGGTATGTTCAGATGGGAAGAAAAGATGAAACTGCTGTGCAGCCAGAACCCACATACACTTTGGCTTAGAACGTTCACTGTTAGTCCCATCTTTTCACCTTTGTTTTAAGCATGTTTTCTCCTAGATTCTCATACATTTTAGGCACTCTCTTCTCCTTTGCTTTTCTCCCCCTGTGAACTGAAGAGCTGTGGCCCAGAAGGACCCCTCTGTGCAGTACTGTGCAGGGCTGGGAGTGAACGCCTACGTGTGCGTGCTGCCGTCCTTCCTGCCGCCGGCGCAGACGCGCAGCACGCGAGCCGTGCCCTGCTCCTTCTGCCCGGAGTTCGAGCACCACAGCCACTTCCTGTGTCACCTCATCACTCAGAGAAGCACTGGAGAAGCCTCCTCTCTGGGGGAGCTCTTGCAGTCTGCCAGTATTCTTTTCTCCATCTACCATCAGAGCACCAAGTCAGGTAAGGACAAGAGGTGCGATTGCAAGGAGCGAATGCTGGTGCAGAAGTCCCGTCAACTTTAGTATAGAAAAAAAAAAATACAGAATGATGGAATAGGTTGGGTTGGGACTTGCAAACCCTCCTCCCTGCAATGAGCACGGCCATCTTCCAGCAGGTCAGGTTCCTAAGAGTTTCTGATAGATGTAATTATCTACATTGTCTTTGGCAGAGACTGTTCCCCTTGTGCAAAGAGTTTTTGAGACTCCCAGTGATCAAGATCGCCTCTTACCATCTCTTCTCCAGTCGATCACTTCTAAACCTTATGTACCACTTCAGTGTATTCCCAAAATTACTTCTTTTCCAGCCACTGACAAATTGGCTGATAGAACATCTCGAGATCATCTTCTTGGGACAGTCACAATTCCAACCAGAGACCTGCTGACAAGAAGATCAGGTAACAGAGCAGTGCTGTGCTGCTGACATTCTGTGTAAATGCTATTGTAATTCCTTAAAACGATTTTCATTCCTGGTTGGGGGGAGGTTCTGGGGTTTTTTAGATATTCCCCATGTGTTCAGTAAAAATCCTGTATTAGGAAAGTGATATAAAGGTTGTTGATTGAAAATCTGTTTTCAGGGTGTAGGATGTTTAGTGGCTGAATGAATATTCTGGGGCTACTATGAAGAACTTTAACTCCATGCCAACTAAAACCAGCAGCTAAAATCCTTAGGATTTTATTCAGTGCTGTTTATTTTAGGATTTTATTTCAGTGCTTAGAAAGTCCAGAAAGGATGTCAGATCCATGAGTTGTAGTGTTTAGTGCAGGACCAGTGACTACTTTTCAAATGTCAAAGCTGGAAACAAAAGTCCTAGTTAATTAGAGAGTAGTAGGATTAACTTTATTTTTTTATTTTTTTTTAACTATGTGTGAAATATCTCAATGCTCCTTTTGGGTCCCTTCCACTTTAGAATATTCTGTGCAATTTCTGTGAAAAAAATATTCACATATCTGTCCACTAATGATCTCCTCTGTCTAGCACTAGTTTGGGATTATACCCAAATATAATAATATAAGGTATAATATGCCTTGTAATAATGATGTTTTTATTATTGCCTTGGTTATTTCTGCTTTAATTTCAGTGAAGTTCTCATTTTCTCCAGCCCAAAATTTTGGGAAGGGAGTAGGAAAGAAATGGGAATGCACAATTTTATAATTGGACCTCCCAGGGAGGTAGTGTCATTGTAAAATGGGTGTTGTTAATGAAGTGAAAATCCTTTGGGATCAGAACTGCTGCTGAGGCTTTTAGAAGGCCAGTGCCTTGTTTCTTTTTCAGACTAGAAATTATTTAATAAACTTCCAAATGAGAAATAATCCCTTGGCGTTCTGGCCCTCGAGTGATGCCCAGGGAGGTCAGCTCCTCCCTGCCATTCTGTGGAGGCTGGGCTGAGTCTGAGCGTGCTCTTTGCTCCCAAAGGCATTTCAGGCTGGTACCCAGTGACCCTCCCCGGAGCCCTGAGGCCTCCAGGCTGCACAGAGGCCATGCAGGCCATCGTGGGAGGCCTGGAGGTCTCCGTTGCCTTCACCCATGCGGGTGACAGGGAGCGCGTGCTGGAGGCTGCCAGGCTCCTGGGGTGGAGCGGCGAGCACGTCCCTGAGGACAGCGAGGACGAGGGGCAGGACACCGGGCTGCTGGCCCTGACCATCTCCACGCCAAGGGTGTGGCTGCCTCTGCACTGTGTGCTGCTGGCAGGCCAGGCCCAGCTGCACGAGAGCACCTACTGCTACCTCAGGTACAAGCTGTACAGCCAGGAGGCCTCCTGGACGTGGCTGAAGCGGCCCAAAGTGAGCGGCGACGCAGCGAGCGTCACCGTGAGCTTCAGGATGCCCAGCAAGGTGACCCTCCGAAGGAGCCAGGGGCTGCTGTGGTTCTTCAGAGAGGAGAAATTAGAAATCCAGGTGTGGTGGGCGTATGGCAAGGAGAATGAGGTGGAGAGACCACTTGACACAGATCGTCTCATTGGATCTGCCTACGTCGACCTGGCAGCGCTAGCAGAGAGACCGAGGAGAACACTGAGTGTTAGTGGTGAGTTCCTAAAACACAGGGTTACTTTTCCTTTCTCCTTGTTGGCAATTTAGTGTGGTAACTTCTCTAGTCACTTTCTGTCCTGCACAGAATCCCAGGGTGGCAGGGGTTGGAATGGATCTCTGGAGATCACCCATCCCACCCCCTGCCCAGGCAGGGTCACCTGGAGCAGGTGACACAGGAATGCCTCCACCTGGGTTTGGGATGTCCCCAGAGAGGGAGACTCCTTGGGCAGCTGTCCCAGGGCTCTGCCCCCTCCATGGAAAGCATTTCTTCCTCACACTGAGGTGGAACTTTTAGTTTATGGCTTCTGTCATCTGCATGTTACTCATCAGCCTCCAGATTTGTGGACTGATTGTCTCTTCTTTTAGATGCACTCAGGAAAGGGAAGAAAGAGCAAGAGTTAAAACGAAATTTTTTGCAGGGTGTGTGCTGTATTCTCCATATATGTATATAAGATGATGCAGAGTCTCTGTTCCCAGGGCTCTCAGGAAGTTGATGTGCTTTAATCAGAGTTACTGGGGGAAAATGAAGGTGTACCAAATTTGGGGGATTGGTCGTGGGTTTTCATGTTTCCAAGCTTGTACTTCTGTAATTTCCATGAGCAAATGGAAATTCCACTGAAAATTCCTTCTGCTGGGCTCACATGAGATCTGTACAGTACTGAAGTGTACCCAGCTGTTTTCCAAGCTCCTGCTCTTCCCTTGGCTCAGGGAGCTGGCTGTTTGTGCGTTCTCCTGCAGGTGTTTATCCGCTGTTCAGGTGCAATGCCGCGGACCTGGCGGGAGCCGCTGTGCACGTTCACGTCAGCCTTGCCTCCACCCCTGCTGCTCTGCCCAGGCTTCCCTGCGCCCAGCAAAGCAGCAGCAGTGAAGATGAAGGCACGGGGGACACCCCTGCTCTGAGCCAGCAGGACTCTGACAAGCCCCAAGTGGACATTGTGAGCTCAGGGACCACCAATGGTGAACCACAGGAAGAAGATGTGATGTTTCTGGAAAACACGGTTGCTGTCAGTATCCTCGTGGAAAGAGCAATGCATCTAAGTTTAAAAGGTAACATCACACACACTTTCTTTTCTTTCTTGTCTTCCTTTTTTCTTCCTTTGTTTCCTGTTTCTTTGTTGTCCTCGGAGATCTGTTCCTGCTCCAGCAAAGTGAATGGCAGGGATGGATTTTGAACTTGGCTTCATGGCGTTGCAGCCCCCATCACTGTAAGTACAGGGAAAGCAGGAGGCTGAACTTTTCAGCCTATGTTCATGAATAAAACCCAGCATATAAATAACAATGTTAGCTGTTAGAGATGGCAGCTGAATTCTGAAATTAAGCATTGTGTGAACAGCTAAGCTCCAAGCTGAGCACTGACTGAATAACGAAACCCCAAGGTGCCCCTATCTCAAAGACTCCTGCAGATTAGCACATAATAAATTTGTTTAGCTGGCTCACTGTACTCAGCTTTTGTTCCCCTCATCACACAACTAAGAGTCAAATGCAAGCCATGATTTAGGGGTATGTAATTCCAAAAGATTCTGAGCCCTGCAGATGGATTTTTATAGAGATTGTAGAATCTTCTGGATTCATAGTCTTTGAAAAACTGATGCAGCTTTGTTATTGCAAAGTTTTTGATGATCTAAAGGAGGTTTCTTTTGAGTACTGCAGAAATATTTAAATATTTCTGTCTTCAACTCCTTATTTTAGGGGATTTTTAGAAGTAACTAATTGAGAGACAGCTGATCCACTGAAACAAAGACAAACTGGTTTCAAGAAGAAATTTCATTCTTCATGACTGCCAGACAGGTGGCCCAGCATGGAGAGTAACTCAAGCACTGGAATAGGGTCCTCAGGACCTGGGTTTTATTCCTAGCTTTACTTCTGACTTCTTAGATGATCTTGGGCAAATGGTTTTTCTGTTTCCCTCTTGAATATTCCAGTTTCTGCTCTGTAAAAGGTTTGTGTAGTATTTGCTTCCATTGTAAATATATGCTATCAGCTCCACCAGTGAGAAGGAATATTTTCTCTATGGTAGATTTCTTTGCTGATTATGTGGTTCTAATTGCTGAACTGCCTTTAGATTTTGTTGCTGTTGTGGTTATTAATTCAAAAATCTGTATTTCATTCTGTATCATTTCAGGAAGTCCCCTCACAGAACGTGAAGTAGCAGCCCCCAGCAGCTGTGTATCATTTGCTGTTGCTGGTGCAGATGCTCCAGTGACCACTCCAGTGATAGAAAATACAGACTCACCTGTCTGGGACTTCCAGCACCAAGCAAGGTGAGAGATGGGGATTCACACAGACACTCCCTGGATCTGACAGCCAGGCCAGCTGTGAAAAGGATGGATGGTTTGGGGTTTTTTAGCTCTGACCTGGATATCTGAGCTTAAATTAAAACAGATGAATTGACTGCTTCGAGGAACCTCAGCAGGTAAGTCACACATGGCAGTATTCAGGAATTAACCTGTGTGATCCAATCTTGTGTCTCCTCCAGTGTTTCTAATATCTGAATCCCTTCAAAGGACTTAAAAACTGTTCTACATTTAACACTTCATTTTTCCATTTGTGGGGTTTTTTTAATCTCTGGGAATGAACTTCAAACATTACAGCTTTGAAACCATAACCCCAGTGCTTTGCTGTCACTGTGTTCTTGAGTCATGAAATAAACTGTATTTCTGCTCCTTCTCAGTTTCTTTAGCCTGTCTTTTAAATGTACAGCAAGAGTGAGGAGAGGAAAATACTTCTTGAATAAGCAGAAGCCCAAACTATGTAGAGATGTGTTATGCTTTGAGACTCAGTAATTTTGAGGGTTGTTTTGTTCCTGCCCCCATCAGTACAGAAACAAACTGATTTGTCTGGGTAGATAAAATGGCATTGAAACTTCAGAAGCATTTTACTGCTTTTTCCTGCTTTGCATAAAATATTATGCATTTTGTTCTTAACAGATTATCCAAAGAGCTTCTCCTGGATCCACAGCAAACCTTGGTCTTCAAAGTGTGGCATAAAGCAGGTAAAGTTTGTAGTGCAGTATTAAGAGGAGTGTGTTTTCTGCATCCCCTTCCTTAGGTTACTTGTATTTCATGCAAGGCAAATAAGTTCTGTTAAGCCAATTGGAAAGTAGATTTGTGATGCCATCTTTTGCCTTGCACTTGAAGAATGCTAGACATAAATACCTATGACTTCCTGGCCCTTGGCATCCTCCTTTTCCCCATTAATCATCTTAGTAGATTTGGTTCATCCATATTCTCTGTGCTTTTATTTTGATGGTGCTTTAGGGGTTGGATTTTCCTGCTGAAGGAAATTCTCAGCTGCCTCTTTCACTTGCTGTTTGATGTTGCTGCAGTTGGTTGAAGTGTGGCCAGCCCAATACTTCTTTCTTTTTACATACTGAAGTTCAGCTGTCTGATTTTTGCTTCAAAAATAAACTTCCTCTGTGTCCAGAGTGCTGTGTGTACACAGTGGTTCTCCTGCCACTCCTTCTGCCTGCCCTGGGCTTTCACTGCTCTGCTGGGGCATTCTTACCTTAACCTAACCAAGGGAATCCAAGTAACATCCACATAAGGTCAGGATCAAATCCAAACATTGGACAGGGTTGCTCTGGACCTCAGGTCAGCTTCCAAGCCATATTTCAAGGGCTGTGTCTTAGCATTCCTGCAAGTGATTCGTGCCAACATGTATGTGCTTTGTATCCTTCCTCCCCAGAGTCGGAGCGAGTGATAGGATTTGCATCCGTGGACCTCTCTCCTCTCCTCTCTGGCTTCCAGCTGGTGTGTGGCTGGTACAACATCACAGATTTCAGTGGGCAGTGCCGAGGGCAGATCAAAGTGGCTGTGTCCCCTCTGCAGAACATACACAGTCTCAGAGAAGAAAGGCAGGCCAGGGCCCGAAGCCAGCCCGAAGGCTCTTCCGTATGTTCTTCCATTTCCTCCCCTCTCACTCTTGAGTTGCATTGCTAAGTAGCAGCACTCTGGGTTCCTGAGCAGATTCACCACAAATGCACAGCACTGCCATGGAGCAGTCTGTGTAAATGGGCCAAAACCACCTCATTCCTTAGGAATTCTGCTCCAGGTTTCCATGGTAGCTGCTAGCTGATGGTAGTTACAGCACTCCAGCTGAGTCATGAGCATCCCCACTGCCTTCACTCTGTTGTTGATTCATGGGATTTTTTTTTAGGAGATAATTCTGTGCATTTGGGTGTCTGAGAGCGTGGCATAGTTCTATTTGCTGCTTTGGGTGACAGCTGGTGCTCAAAAACATACAGTAGATTCAACTTCTCATTGGCTAGGAAACCTCTAATTTGGCAGGAATCTGTTTTTCTGGGATATTTGCTATTTTTTCTGGGTTTTTCTTTATTCCCTAGAGTTCCCAGATATGCTGGGGTGTGCTATAGGCATGTAATGCAACCCTTATCCTACTTTCCTGTCTGATAGTATAGAGGGAGTTAACAAAAGTGTCTGAAATGAAAGTGTTATGAAATAGCACTTTGGCTCAGTTAGAACCAAGCTATTTAGAAAGCCTGAGGTTTTCTTAGTTCAGCTGGATAATACCTTAATTTCTCTTATTTTCTTTCTGTTAAAGTCTCATGTACAGTGTTCCTTTTTCCTTTCATCCTAGGTGAAGGTCAGCTTTCCAGCATGTCCTAGTAATTCTACAGACTTGTCCAAGCAGATGTTGAATTCCTTGTCAAAGGAAGTCTGTGTTCCTGCTCAAGAGAGGTAAGCCCACAGGCTGACAACCTTTTTGATTATTTTCAGGTCTCAGAAATACCTCTCTAAATCAAACTGACTCAACTGGAAAAATGGTACACCCTGTCAAAGTGTGCCCACTGTGTTTGGGCTTAAAAATTAGTGGACATTCCCTTTCCCAGTGAGAGGGAGGTGCAGGAGGCAGCAATCCTGGGACAGGTTCCTTTTGATACACTCCAGATGTTCTTTTCCTTGCCATTGATACTTCTTGATTTGTTTCATTTGCACACTTTTAAATTAGGATTTAAATGAGGCCATTGTTAAAACTGGATGCTCTTTTCTCCAGGCCCTGATAAGAATGAGGGTTGTGTTTTTAGTAAGTGTAAATTAGAATAGAGTGTTTCTGATGCATCCCCTTTCTTTTGCCTTAACTTCTGTCCATGACCAGTGAATGACAGCTGGTGAAATGCTGTAGTATTGCATACTGACTGTCAGATATCCTGCAGTAATTCCTGCTTTCTGTCCCTTCAAATGAGAGAGTGTTTTTGTTCATGATTTGTATATTTAGCCTACAGAGATTTTTCTTTTCCCATATGTGTCTTTGAAGCTTAGAGGGGCTGTGGGCCACCACTATGGGATCTGAACTGGCTGGGGAGCTGCCAGCAGGCATGGGGAGTTCCCTCCCAGCCCCACCATTACCTCGACTACTGAAACAGTAAATGACCTTCCCGTGGACATGGGCAAGAACTCATTTCCTCCAGCAGTGGCTCTTTAGTGGCTCTCCAGGCCCTGCCCACTCTGAGTTGGCAGCCTTGGTGTCTGGTTTGTGGTCCTGCCCTGAGCTAACCAGGCCTGTTTCTGGCAGGCGGGCGCCGCGGCACGAGGAGCACGCGCGGAACGTGCGCAGGTTCCACGAGAGCCTGCAGCAGGCTGCAGGGGCTGCAGCAGCACCATCCTCCCGTGCTGCTCTCCTCACTGCTCTCAGGTAAGGCAGCAGGGCAGGGCCAGGCCTCAGCTCAGCAGGGACAGCCTGGAAGTGGCAGCTCTGGTGCTGAGGAGGGGGGAGTGGAGCAGTGCAGTGACCCGTGAAGAGATGGTGCCGGCGTTTGCAGCGGGTGGGGGCGAGGCTGGGGGATCAGGGGCTGCCTGGGGAGCTCCACTGACTTGTGCAGCAGTGTGGTGAGCTCACAGCAACAGCAGTGTTTCCACATCTGGAGGGAATGCTTGGATTTATCCATCCAGGTACTGCTGTCACAGAGCAGGCGCTGTGAGGCCCATAGTCCCTTCAGCTGACGTCCACAGGTACAAGGAAAAGCCTGTGGGCATTTCTGGGGGACACAGGGCAGTATGTCCTTTTCCAACAGCATGTTTTTCTTCTTGCTTGAGCACTATTCTCTTCACTAGATTCTGTGTTTAAATGAGGTATAAAGTTAGAAGAATAGTATTTATTATCTATAGGAATGAAGGAGACTTCCTGAAATATTTCATCCCTTCCTGTGCTACCACAAGCAATGTATCTTAAAATTGCTAGATCTTAAACACAGGGAAATCTTTTTATCAAGCACAGCAGTAAGTCAAGTATTAATATCCCTGACTTCATGACTTTTATTGGAAGGCCATCTCAAATCCTCAAAGTAAGTTTAGAACTAGCTCTTTTTTAGCTTCCAGCCTAAGATTCATAGCCAAGTGAGGATTTGTTCTGCAGTGTTATCCTCTTGCTTAGAGCAACTTCAACACTTGCCTACTGATCTACTTTTCAAAAAAACCCTTCAATCTTTCACTTGCATATTTACATGTTGTTGGCTAGAATGATGCAACTTAAACCCAACTGCCACAGGCTTATTTTCCCCCTCTTACCAAATTTCTTACCACTGCTTGCAGAAAAAACTTGAGCGAGCTGGATGAGGTTCAAAGATACTTCAGTGAGAAGCTGACCAGGTCTTTTCCTGACTTCAGCACATCCAAACCAAACCATGAGGAGTGGGAGAGTGACCATCAGGGCTCATTGAGCAGAGAAGTGGATCCCAAAGGCTCCCATCTTTTGGACAAATCCAGTCAGTTGGTGTCTCAGGTCAGCAGCCTAATCAATGGTAAGTTGTTGCTGTGAGTAGCAAAACGACAAGGAAATCAAATCCCTGTTGATGCTTTTAAAATAACTTACCAGAGGAGAGGATAAACTGGAGCCCAGAATTACAGTTGCTGCCAGTTGGAAAGTTATTCCATGCTTTTTCTGCCCATGGCTTCCTACAGGGAAGCAAAATTTCCAAGAGATGGAGTTGAAGGGCACATCCCTATTATACCAGAATTTGCCATTCTTCTGCTACCTTGTTCTTCTCTTTTTTCCCCCTCTTTAGTCTCCAAAGTTTTGCTCTTTTTATTTTCTTTCTCATCCTTAGAAATTTTTTTTTACTGCTTTTTTACATGCCTGCCTCTACGATCTGTTCCAGACTCTTCCTTCTCCTTTCCCAAATGTCCCCCACCATTCCCTTGGAGCAGGACTGGCCTCAGAATAGTTGGACACTTTACCCCTAATACTGATGAACTCAATTCTCAGAGGATGCAAGCAATGAATAGTATCTGCTCACTGGGAGGCAGAAAGAAGTGATTGTGGCTTTTTAAAGACTCTGTAAATTTTCCCATTAATTTCATCCTTAATGCTCCTGTTATTTCTTTAGCTTTTCTGTTCTTCTGGCCTTGTCAGTGGGAAACAGAACGTGCTCCCATCAGCAGTGTTTGCAAAGCTGTGCACGTTTAGCTCCCAACCATCCTTACACCTAGGACCTTCTGCCAAAACCCCAGATAAATCAGATTGAAGCTGAATTGTTGCTCCGTGTTTTTACTGATGCTGTTTTTTGTTACCCAGACTTGCAGACTATAACTAAAACCAGCAAAGAAGCTCCTGACATCTGTCAGGAGAGCAGCAGGAGGCTGGGTGCTGTGGATGTGGCCAGCTGGAGGGAGGAAGGAGGCAGGCCTGAAGTTCCTGGAGGCCAGCTGGAGTCCGACCGCGTTCCGAGTGACACTCAGCAGCCCTGCGGTGCTGGCAGAGCTGTGTTTGACAGACACATGTTGCACGAGCTGCTAGGCCCCATTGTCCCTGAAGATGAGCCTCCAGAGGGTGACATCCAGGGAAATGAAGGTGCTTTTGCCATCCAGCCACACAGTGAAGAGGAATATGAAGAAGATATTATAGAACCACGAACTCTCAATGAAATAACGACCGCAACAGACAGGACGAGCCCCTGGTCCAGTGTGATCTCTGAAACAGGGCAGGGGGCTGAGCAGCATCCCCTGGAGGCCAGGCCTGAGGATCAGCACTCCACAGATGCAGATTGTTTCCAGAGAGGGGACAGCAGCACCTTGTCCAGCATCCTGCAGAGGGACAGCCAGAGCGTGCTCAGCGCCCTGAGCCCACCCGTGAGCCCCCACGCAGGTGGGAGCAGTCCCTGGGGAGCAGCAGGAGACTTCCAGACCTTCCACAGCAGCAGGGGAACAGCAGGGAAGGAGCAGCTTCTGCCTGCTGGACAGAATCTCTGGAACAGAGCACTGAGCACTGAACCCACAAAGAAAAGTGTGGAGTGCCATGCAGGCTCCAAGGAGCTGCTGCCATTCCCAGGAGACGTGGGTTCGACCAATCGAGAAACCACTGAGAGAGGGGAGGAGGGAAATGCTGAGGTTGTAAATGGAGATCAAGGTGAGGGAGGAAGTGGTTCTGAGGAGAACTGTGTTCAGAGTGTGTCAGCCCAAGCTGGCTCAGAAAGAAATAGTGAGGGCTTCCCTGATGACAGCAGTGAAGACCCAGTGGAAGGCTCAGAAAACCCCATCAAACCAAAAATCACTTTGTATCCTTTACTCTTTAAGTTCTTAAATACTCCTTGCCTTCCATGACTCTTTTGCTTAGTTAGATTCTCCCTGGCCTCAGGACAGAGAAATTTGCTGTGTGAAGGGAAATGAATCCAGAACTGGTGATCTGGGAAGGTGTTGGAGGACCCCATTACACTGTTTCACACATTGTAGTGATGACTGTCTTGAAACTTGTAGCCAATTAATTTTGTGATTTGTGAGAGTAATTTTGGGTAGTTTTTCTCATTTTGGGTAGTTCCAACATGTCTTCTTGCATTTTCTCTGTGTTATTTTTCCTCCCGTGTTAGAGCTTTAAAAGGCACACTCTTTATTTTGCTTTTAAAATACTTCTTAAAGTTTCTTGCACAGATTGCAAGCCTTGGATTAAGTGTTGGAATTTTTGCAGGATTTGAAGTCTACAAATTTGTGAGGTATTGTTTTAAAGCAAGTCGGTGTCCCATGCTCTGTGAGCCCAGGTGAGAGAACCAAGTGTTCAGAACAATGAGGTATTGATTAAAACAAATGAGATTTACTATTTGGGACCTGGTAACAGTTGAGGCTTTTTGCCCATTTGGACCTCTGTGCAAGTGCATACTGCCAAAGGTTGTTCCTTGACAGTTGTGCTCAGATCTGATCCTGTTGTTGTTCCCAACTTCTTCCTTTCACCCCAGGAGATGGAGGCCTCCATGAGACTGCTCAGCACTTGTTCTCATCCTTCCACATCTCCAAAAGTAAGTGTGGGATGTCCTTTCCTTTGTGGTCCAACTTAGACCATTCCATAAAGCAGGAACAAAACTTCCCCCTTCCTTTGCCTGCCAGCATTCAACTTAGGTGTGATGGCTTCCAAAATGTGTCAGGGGAATCTTCCTGATGCCTTTTCTCTCTGTGAGGATGGTTTTTAACACCCCTGGCTGTGTTGTCTGTGATCCTTATGTCTTATAATGGTTCTGTGTCCCAGGGAGTAGTAGAATAACTGGACTGATTGTTCCTCCTGCACCAAAGCTGTGGATTGCTGAGGTTTTGCTTTATTTATGTTCGAAAATGTATTTACTGCGAGCAGTTTGTGGCTCAGTTGTTTCATTTCTATCTTATTTTCAGTTCATAAAGAGGGGTTATAAAAAAGAGAGTGACTTTTTACACAGGCAGGTAAGGATGGGATAAGTTTTAAACTGAAAGAGGGGAGATTTAATTTGGATATTGGGAATAAATTCTTCCCTGTGAGGGTGGTGAGGCCTTGGCACAGGTTGCCCAGAGAAGCTGTGGCTGCCCCTGGATCCCTGGAAAGGTTCCAGGCCACGTTGGATGGGACTTGGAGCAACCTGGTCTGGTGGCAGGGGTTGAAAGGAGCTAAGCTTTAAGGTCTCCTCCCACCCAAACCATTCTGGAATTCCATGATCCTTTTGCAGCCCCAGCTCTGCTGTGGATGCTGATGTGGATCTGGACATGCAGCAGCTGGTTTGTTTGTTTACCACTCCCAGATGAGGTGGTGCCTTTGCTTCTCTCCACATGACCTAGGAAACAAACACTTTAAGGAACATTTATGTCACTGGGAGCAGCAAAACAGACTCAGACAGGCTCTAATAGCTCTGAAGTCCCAGAAACCTGTGGTTTGATACCAATACCAGCCTTACTTGAATGCCCTCTCTGCAGCTCTGAGCTGAGTAGCTGGAACTACAGCCCTGCAAAATCTTACTAATTAGGTAAAATGTTAGCAAGGCACTATTTTGATAGTTTGATCTTAAAGCTCTGAATTTGAGGATTAGCTGTCACTAATCCTTTGCTGCAGCACTTGTAGGGTGTGCTGAGACAGGATTTGGTTGTGCCTTGGGCATCAGATTGTCTCTGTGAAGAACCAGTTTTTCACTGCTACCAATACATAGGGGTCAGAAAAAATGCTTCCTCATAGTTTTGTTTTTAATTGGCCTTAGGAGCATCAGCTTCTAAATCTGGACTTGGTTTGGTTCTGCCAAGTCAGCAAACACCAGGCGTGACAGCAGGGCTGAAATCCGAGCTGTCCTCTCGACATCACCAGAGCATCACTCACTTGGCAGCTGGCAAACACCTCTCCTGGCCTTCCTGGGGCTCCAGCCACCTCTGCCTGGCTTGTCTGACTCCCTGCTTGTCCCATCTTCCTTCCTGGCATGACAAAGCAGTGGTGAGCTGTGGAGCTGGGCAGTCACAGCCAAGGAGCTGGTGGGGGCTAGAGGATAGGTTTGAAAAATCAGAGCATTAATGAACTTTCCCATAAAATGCCAGAATCCCAGAATGGTTTGGGTGGTAAAGAACCTCAAAGATCCTCTTGTTGCCACGGACAGGGACACTTTCACCATCCCAGGGGGGTCCAAGCCCTGTCCAGCCTGGCCTTGGACACTTCCAGCTTCTCTGGGCACCCTGTGCCAGGGCCTCTGCACCCTCACAGGGAAGAATTCCTCCCCAGTATCCCATCTAGCCCTGCCCTCTGGCTGTGGGAAGCCATTCCCCTTTGTCCTGGCACTCCAGGCCCTTGGCTAAAGTCTCTCTCCAAATACCATGGCTTATTTTTCCCCCTCACCTCTAGGAATATTCCAAAAGGATAAGAAACTTGCATGGAAACCAGTTTTACTCAGAATCATTCATATTTGTGTATACATAGACTTACCTTCAGTGTGAATTAGAAATAACACAGCCTCAGGCAGGTTCACAATAACAGGCTTTATATGTTCCAAAAATGGTGATGGCAGCAACAGCCAAAACATCCTTTCTTGGTCATGTTGCTTCTTCCTGATCTGCAGGATCTTCCTGATTTCCTGCCTGGAAAGCAGGAGTGGGTGCAAGGCCAGTGCCAGGGTAGGTTGTAGGCTGGTAACACAGCTCTGTTTGCCCTCCATCCCTGTGCCAACCAAAACCACCAGCAGATTTGCTGAGCCACGGTGCAGAAACACTCTCTGCCTCCAAGAGTGGAATTCTTTGACCTTGGAAGAGGCCATATCCCCCACCATGACCTATAAGGTGCTCATGAATGTGTTTCAGTGCAGCCCCTGGCACTCAGGCACTGAATAATCCTCGGCTGGTTTCAGTGTCACTGCCATTCCTATAAAAAGGAGAGTGAAGCGTGACCCTGGGTGCACGAGTCCCCTTTCCTCTTGCATCTGCCCCCTGGAACCTGTGTGCTTCCTGGCTGAGCACCAGACACTTGGAGTCTGGGAGACAGACAGGGAGAAAGCTGGGATGGGCACTGACCTGAGCCTGCTCCTGGGCTGAGGAATGGCGTAAACACATTTCACATGTGTGCTCTGGAAACTATGCAGGAGGATAAAAGTGGCAGTCAGAAACTGCTTGAGAGATGGGTCAAAGGAAGGGTTGGTGTCCAAAAAAAGAGCAAGGGAGCTGGGAAGGGTCTGGAGCCCCAGGAGCAGCTGTGGGAGCTGGGGAAGGGGCTCAGCTGGAGCAAAGGAGGCTCAGGGGGGGATCTTCTGGCTCAGCACAGCTCCTGAGAGGAGGGGACAGCCAGGGGGGTTGGGCTGTGCTCCCAGGGAACAGGGACAGGAGCAGAGGGAACTGCCTCAGGCTGGGCCAGGGGAGGTTTAGGTTGGATATTTGGGAAAATTTCTTCCCCCTAAAGGTTGTCCAGCCCTGACACAACTGCCCAGAGCAGTGGTGAGTCCCTGTCCCTGGAGGGATTTAAAGCTGTGTGACTGTGTCACTTGGGGACATGGGATCATGGTGGCCTTGGCAGTGCTGGGGGAGCAGTTGGGCTCCCTGATCTTACTGTCCTCTCCAACCTCAGCAATTCCATGATTCTGTGATTCTGGTCATCTGTCTGAGCTGGGAGTGTTAATGGTGCTTTCCAACCTCGCTCACTTTGAATCACACCTGTACATGTAAAATAGCTGCAAGAACTGGTGTTAAACCTTTCCCCCAGCTGTAAGTTCATTTTTAGGAAGGCCAATAGGATAGATACACACATCTTAGGTGTGTTTCCCAGGCACACCTGGTTCCCTGACTTTGGGAGCAAACAGACTGCTCTCCTTCACCTTGGTGACATCAGATAGCATCAGGCACCTGTTCTTGTGTTGTGGCTTTGGAGTACAGAGCACTTCAGGGGTATTAGGTGTTAGGAGGGAATTATTGGCTCTGAGGGTGGACAGGCCCTGGCACTGAGAAGCTGTGGCTGCCCCTGGATCCCTGGAAATGTCCAAGGCCAGGTTGGACATGGGGGCTTGGAACACCCTGGGATAATGGAAGGTGTCCCTTGTCTATGGCAGGGGGTGGCACTGGATGAGCTCTAAGGTCCTTTCCCACCCAAGCAATTCTGGGATTCTTTTCCTTACATTGAATATGGGAGGTACTGGCTCTCTATCCCTGGCTGTGCAGGACACGTGGCACATGGGAAAGGGGTGCAGTGGGAGGCAGAAAATGCAGTTTCATGCACCTCTGAAATAGGGTTAATTTGCAGATTGGGGGAATTTCCTGGAGAGAAGCTCTCAGATGCTGTGCAGAACTCAGGGATCAGCACAGAGCCTGGTCACTGCCCCTCTCTAGCCACTTCTGACCTTTTGGTTGTTCCTTGGACAGATGGGCAGAAAGCAGCGTGGGTAGAATGAGCTACTGTCCTGGTCTCTGGACAGCCCTGTGCCAGGGAGGTGCTTTACCCAGTAAGCAGCTCTCTCTGCTGGTTTTTAAGCTTCTCCTGTGGCCAGGTCTGCACTTAATCTCTCTTGGCTCCTTGTGTTTTGGGTTAGGAAATTCATCCTGGAGCATTGCTAAGAGCAAAGCAAAGATTCTCATAATTAGCCATGTCTGTTATTTCAGTGCAATGAAAGTGTTCTAAAGTGTTTTACCTGCAGGCTGTAATGCACAGGTTACCAAACACAAGGACTCACTTCTTCCTAAAGAAACCATTTCCCTCTCCAAAGGGTGCATATCAAAGTGCAGCAGTACAGGGTCCTGGTGCTGCTTCTCTTGGGAGGGAGCTGGGCACTTCAGGAGGCCTTTCCCGAGGCTCAGAGAAGCAGTGATGTGGGTGAAAGGCCACACTGGCAGATCAGTTTCCCAAAAGACCTTCCTGGCCCCACAGCTTCCTCCCCTAAAGGCTCCCGGAGCAGGATCACTTTTCTCAGTGCTTCACAGGCACAGCCCAGCTCTAAACTAGCTGGGGAGAGATGTGTTGCTTTGTATGCTGAAATTACTCCTCTTCTGGTGCTGCTGACACATCAGGGACAAAGCCAGGCTGCAGGGGAGCTGCTGGCAAAGCCCAGGGGAGGTGACACTGTTTAAACCAGGGCTTTTCCTCTCCTGCTGCTTTGGGGTCCCTGCAGGCAGCTGAGCCTGGCCCATCCCATTTCTCTTGGAATCACAGTGTTGGTTTGGGATGGGAGGGACCTTAAAGCTTATCCAGCCCCAGCCATGGCTTCCACTAGACCAGCTCTCAACGACCTCCAGCCTGGCCTTGGACACTTCCAGAGATCCAGGAGCAGCCACAGCTTCTCTGGGCACCCTGTGCTGGGGCCTCACCACCCTCATAGGGAAGAATTTCTTCCCAATATTTAATCTAAATCTCTCCTCTTTTAGTTCAAACCCATTCCCTGCCTTGTCCTGTCAGCAGGCTTGAGATTTGTTGTGACTGAGCATTGCCTCTCCCCCGTGAGGAGATTTGGTTTTCAGGGTTCTGTAGTTTATAAAGTAAAATAATAACTGGAAGCCAAAATGCAGTCAGGTCCCAGTGCCTACATCACTGTCATTTCTTTGGCTTCATCAGGAGACTTTGGCTGAGGGTGGATGCTCACATGTTCAGAGGTCACACACCAGAGCCCCATTCCGGGGTTCAGCTTGTTCTCTTTCTCACTGAGGTGTTTCTCCCTGTGTATCCACCTTGTCAGCCTCTGCACTGCCCTGTGGTGTGCAAGCAAGCTCAGGGCAGAGCTCTCAGCCCTGGTGCCTTCTCTCCCCAGAGCAGCAGTGGAGCAGTGCCTGCAGGGATCCCCTACCGAAGAGCCCATCGGCCCCGGCCCAGCCCCGAGCTCTCGGAAGAGGAAGCCAAAAGGATCGCCAGGATCTTCTCTGCTCACCTCTCCAAGAAGGAATAATGCTGGCCAGAGACCACCCACAGCACAGCTGCCATGGCCATGGCCAGGGGCATGGCACAGGCTGAGCCCTCCAGTGACGGCGAGCTGGAAGCCACAGCTTTCAGGCAATGTTTTTAGTTTGCTTAATTGGTTAGTTAATTAAGCCCCTTTTTTAGAAGGGCTTAAAGCCTGTGGTCACCCACAGGGAGCTGAGTTTCAGAGGGGGCAGGTCCCCAGTGAGAGGCACCCCCTGTGGGTAACCCATGGCCTGTTATCTGCTCTCCAAACAGTGCAGTTTTAGCATTTATTCCTGTGAAATGGCCCTTTCAAAAATAGTTGGTGGGCAGCACAATTCTCTGTTTCCACAGGTGCCCAAAGTGCTTGTGTGAACACAGGCCAAGGGCACGGTAAAATCTGGTGGGTGTACAAAAGAGGGTGACTAGAAAGATGAGACTTTTATATTTATATTTAAATTATTTTTGTACACCTTTCAGAGAACAGACTTTGAAGCCGATAGAGCTCAGTTATTTTTGTACTGCTCTTTCCAGTGTTTGTTTCAATAAAATTCCCTGGTTTCTTGTCAGCCCTTGCAAAGTGTCCCTATGCCAGGGCAGGAACTTTTCCTCAACAGGGGACAGGAGTTTCTCCCACACGATCTTCCCAGTCAGAGGAATGCTGCTGGAAGCTGGGGTGGCCAGGAGAACATGGAAGCTTTGCCAAGGAGTTGAGTATCACCGTGCAGCACGGCCCACGTGGGATGAGTCGCTTCCAATCTGAACTGCTTTTCAAACCACACGTGGAAGTCAGGATTTAAGCAGCCAAAGGACCAGTATCCCTTTCTTCTCCCACTTCTGCAGTGTTGTTTTTCCCAGGGGACACCCTGGATGTGTAATTCACTGCTGACACAACTAGCCCTGTGGTCGTGGCCCATGTCCCTGCCCTTGCAGGGTCAGGATGGGAGGTAAAGGCACCCAGTGTCCCTGGAAGGACAGGAGTGACGTGCAGGCTGCTTTCTCCTGGTGGCATCCCCAAAAAAACTCGGGCAGCATGCCAGCTGGGCTGGGATCACTGTCACACAGGAGGTAACAGCACTGACCCCTGAGCTGTATCTTGGACATGAGGTAAACAGCATCTTCCTTCCAGGTTTAGGTCAGCAGTGGAGCCGGGCAGGAAAACAAGGCAGGAGCCAGCTGGAGAGGAGTGTTGGTGCCAGGCAGCTTTTGTCTGGAGCCTGAGGCTTGGAGCAAAGGTGGCTTTAGGGTGTCAGGACCACTCCAAGCCCCTCTTGTGCAAGGCAAGCTCGGGTGTGAGTGCAGAGGCTCGCAGCACATCCTGAGGGGCCTTTCTGCCTGTGAGCACCAAGGGTTAAACACACGGAGTCTTGGGGCCTTTCTGGGGCCCCGTGGGGTTGATGGTGGATTTTTGCTCAGGTGGAGCTTGGGGAGCACCTTCCACCATGCATTGGCAGTCCTGCTCAGCAGCTGTCTGGGGTGGACTGAGGGTCGTGGTCTGTGTCTGGCAAAGGGATCCAACCTGCCCTGCAGCTCAGTGCTGCACTGCCCCTGAACCACTTGCTTGTAAAGCCTTGGGGTGAGGGTTTTCTGCATCTTGTCCTTCCCAGGGTGGTTTTAGGGTAAAACCCAACATTCCTCTGCAATCTAAAGCAGGGGGTCTGGGCAGGACCCCCCTCCCCATTCCTGAGCCCCGTGAGGGGGGCAGGGGGCTGGAACAGCCACCTCAATCACGGGTGCCAGGTGACCCAGTCCCATCAACTGAAATGCCACCGGGGGAACACTGTTTTCCTGTCACCCGATCCGTGGCTGCTGGAATGTCCTCCTGGGCACTATATAAGGGTAGGGCCAGGGAGACGGTTCCCAGGGCACTGCCTGTGCAAGGCAGGAGCTGGAACACTGTGCCGAGGTGCCTACGGTGAGGCCACGGAGGGACATGGCTCCGGGCAGGTCCCTCTGGGGGAGATGATCTCACCCAGCAAGCCCTGTTGTGGCTGGGGTGGGATAGGGAAGGGCGGGCATTGGTGATCCCGTGCTGAGCAAGCCCTGTGCCTCAGTTTCCCTGGGACAGAAGGGAGGAGACAGGGTTAGGATATGGTTTTTGGGGTTGACCAAAGCCATCAAGAGCCACCGTGGCACATCATCACCTCCGTCGCCGAACAGGGCACCCACCCTGTGCTGATGCGCCCTCCTGGCTCCCCCAGGAGCCCCTCCTCTCCTTCCAGCCCCTCTGCCACCATGGTGGGTCTGAAGCCCCCCGAGGTGCCCCCGACGGCCGCCATGAAGTTCGTCAGCGCGGGGATGGCCGGCTGCATCGCTGACCTGTGCACCTTCCCCCTGGACACCGCCAAAGTGCGGCTGCAGGTACGACCCGCCGCGTCCCCACCCCCGCGGGCCAAGGGAGCGCCTGGCCACGGGACACGGGGCTCTCCAGCCGAGCTGGGGGTGCCTGGGGAGGAGCGGAAGGCGGGGTGATAGCGCTGGCACCCCACAGATCCAGGGCGAGGTGAGGATCCCCCGCACCATCAGCGCCGTGGAGTACCGGGGTGTTGTGGGGACGCTGAGCACCATGGTGAGGACGGAGGGAGCCCGCAGCCTCTACCGAGGGCTGGCGGCGGGGCTGCAGCGCCAGATGAGCTTCGCCTCCATCCGCATCGGGCTGTACGACTCCGTGAAGCAGCTCTACACCCCCAAGGGTGCTGAGAGTGAGTGTCCAGGCAGTCCGGCCTTCCCTGCACACCCCCTTGCTGATGCACAGCCCTCTCCCAGAGGGAAGCTCGCCCTGGGGGTCACGGCCCCCTGAGATGACCCTCTGTGCCTGGCGTCCCCGCGGGGCCGGGGGTCCCTGCAGGGCCAGGAGTGCCGATACCTGCTCTCTGCAGACACAGGCACGGCCACGCGGCTCCTGGCTGGCTGCACCACGGGGGCTGTGGCCGTGGCCTGTGCCCAGCCCACCGACGTGGTCAAGGTCCGGTTCCAGGCCTGCGGGGCGCTGTCGGACAGTGCCCGCCGGTACAGCGGCACGGTGGATGCCTATCGCACCATCGCCAGGGAGGAGGGCGTCCGCGGGCTCTGGAGAGGTAGGAGAGCACAGCGATGGGGGGGATAGAAACGGCAGTGGCCACGAGGAAAGGGAAGAGGATGGGGCGAGGATGGGGCCGGTGGGGCTGGGGAACCTGCCCCAGCAGCGTTCCCAATGCCGCCACCCTGCTGTGCAGGGACGCTGCCCAACATCGCCCGCAACGCCATCATCAACTGTGGGGAGCTCGTCACCTACGACCTCCTCAAGGACGCGCTGCTGCGGACACAGCTCATGACAGGTGAGGATGGCGCCGGGGGGACACGGCCAGGTGCCATCCCTGTCCCCGCAGCGTCCAACCCCCGGCTCTCCCCCACCTTTAGACAACGTCCCCTGCCACTTCGTGGCCGCCTTTGGTGCCGGGTTCTGCGCCACGGTGGTGGCGTCGCCGGTGGACGTGGTGAAGACGCGGTACATGAACGCCAGCCCCGGGCGGTACCGCAGCGCCCTGAGCTGCCTGCTGGCGCTGCTGATGCAGGACGGCCCCGCCGGCCTCTACAAGGGGTGAGTCGAGCTCCTGACCCCGCGGGACCCCGACCGTCCCAGCCCACGGGCGGCACTCTGGGGGTGGGGACGCCCCCGGCACGTCCCCTTCAGCCCCGCTTTTGCCGGCGCAGCTTCGTGCCGTCCTTCCTGCGGCTGGGCTCCTGGAACGTGGTGATGTTCGTGTCGTACGAGCAGCTGCAGCGCGCCATGGCGCTGGCACGGCCCGGCCCGGCCTGAGCCCCCCGGCGCTCCTCGCCGGCCCAGCGAGGCTCAGCATCAATCACATCCATCACATCAATTACGTTAATTGCCGAGGCGCCGGGAGCAGCGAAGCCACGCGCTCGGGGAGGGACCGGAGAGACGGAAGGAGAAAGGATGCTGTTTGAGGAGCAACGCGGGAGAACGGAGGTTTTCAGGGAAGAGTTTTAAGGGACGAAGGGAAAAATGTTTGTTGGCTTTCCAGCCGGGAAGAACAGCACTTCCCAAGGACAGTGGTGTGGGCAGGTGGGACCAAGCTGAGGGCCAGGGAATTCCCGTTATTCCTTACTGGCGCTTCCAATAAACCGCCCCTATGGGGTCTGATCACAGCGTGGCTCAAGGTTTCTTTACCTTATTGGGGTGTTTAGGGTCCTTGTCCCGGTTTCACATGTGACACCAGTCAGGCTGACGTTCTCTGTCATTTGTGGTGCGCTGAACAATTCCCCAGTGACCTCTAGTGATTCAGGTCTGTCACAGTCACCAACAGCAGCTCCGCCTTTTGCCCTGCCAAGGCAGCAGATCCTTGACCCGCACCAACCACTCTAAAGCCTCAAATGTTCCCTTTTTAGGACACTGAAAATGTACATCCTCAGCAGGAGAGGACACAGAATTCCTTTCCCCTGTTTTTCAAGCATAAGATGTCTGGGAATTGCTTTTTTCCCAGGGGTAACTGGCAGGGACAAGATTTCCCCTGCCACCACTCCACCTGCAGCATCCTCGTTTGTCACAGACGCTATTTCAAGGACTCCCATCACAAAAGGGACACCCTCAGGGGCCGGGTGTCCTCCCAGCAGTGGGCCATTATGTGTGCGGGGCCTGAGGCTCCCTGGGTCGTGTTTTTGGAGCCAGGCTCGTGCAGCATTCCCAGCTGCCCTGAGGTGTTTGCTGGGCACGGCTCTGTTTTCCGGGAAGCTCGGGATGGGGATCCCTGTGCCCACCGCCGTGGGTCGCCGAGAGAAGCTGCTCCCGTGGGAAAAACTGCACAGTCCCGATGGAAACCGGTGGAAAACCAAGTTTTGTTTGGTTTTGGACTTGGCATTTTCCTCCTGACCCCACCTGAGCTGTGTGTTTTGCCTTAGGGAATGGGAGGCAGAAGGGGGAATGGGGACAAAGACAACTTGTTAGTCCCCAAAGGGATGAGTTTATTTGTATTTATTTCCTCACTCACCTGGAATGATTTGGGTTTCAGGAGGCACCCGGGAGCCTCCTTTTGTGTCCTGGTGGGGCCGTGGTTATAAAAGGGGTAAAGGATGGAGCAGGGGGGCGAGGAGCAGTGGTTGGGAGCAGTGAGCCCTTGGGGGTTTGCATCAGTGTCCTGATGGGAGTCCTGGAAACAGAACTGGGAGTCGTGAGAAATGAGAATACTGCAGCTGGAGTGCTGAGCATGGAGAGTCTGCAGGGAATGTTGTCTGGTGAGTCACCTGATGTCCCATGGCTAATGCTGTGCTGCCACCAAGTCACCTCATTCCGATTTAAACTGTCTTGCAATGTGTTTAAATTACTAACTGGACTACGAAATGGATGTGGGGAGCTTCATGTTCCCAAGGGAATGCTTTAGGGATGTGCAGCTTGTGAGCTGCACAAGCAATTCCTGCTCCCACAGAAACGTGCTGGGCCGTGGCCGTGGGGCAGGAGTGTCATCTTCAGTGCCACCTTAACAGTGATTTTCCTTGGAGCTCTCAGGAACAGGAGGAAGTGGTGTCCATGCCCACTGAGAAGGCAGGGAGCAGGATCAGTGGTGTGTCTTTTTCCTGCTCTCTGCATTGTCTCAAGGGGTGCTCTGGCTCATGCAGGATAATCTGTGTGTGGGAGCTTCCCGTGCCTGTGTGCCCAGCTGGGTGGGTCACTGGGTGTCCCGTGGAATCCCTGTGGCTGGAAATGCCCTTTGTGATGCTGAAATGCCCCCAAGACAAACCTTTCCTAGCTAGAAGGAGTGGCAGGGAGGGAAACCCCAGAGCGTGGTGGGAAGGGCTTTCTCCCACCTCTGGACTCTCAAGGGGTGATTTATTTTAAATGTCTGCAGCAGCAGCTCCCTCCCTGCATGAGAGCTGCCTCAGCCTGGATGAGTGTGAGCATATCCAGCCCTTCCTTAGGGCTTGGAGCATGGCAGGGTGCAGAGCTCATGGTAAATCTTGTTTAAACACTTTTAATAGCAAAACATTTTGAAACACAGACTTTGAGGAAAGAACATACGAAAGTCTATTGCCAGCACACGTACAAGCTGTCTTTATTAAAGATCCAATTGATGGATGTTTTGTCAAACCACTCTGAGGACAGAATGTATCCAAAACCCTTTGGATATTTGTTAACCTTTGTCTTCTGTGTCTTACCCCAGGTCTAGGGGCTGTGTGGAGA
>VXBS01009059.1:156162-167926 GCA_013400255.1 Sitta europaea | reverse complement strand
AACTGCCTGAATAGATATATAATAAGTTTTTTATATATAATAATNTAAGTTTTTTATATATAATAATTATTGGCTTTTCAGAAATGTTACAGTAAATGTTATATTTTTTTCTATAGGTTTTAGTGTGTTTTAACTGCCTGAATAGATATATAGTAAGGTTTTTTTTTATAAGTATTGGCTTTTCACAAATGTTAGCATAAATGTTATAAGCATATTTTTTTTCTATAGGTTTTAGAGTGTTTTAACTGCCTGAATAGATATAGAATGGGTTTTTTTATACATAATAAGTATTGGGTTTTCACAAATGTTGGAGTAAATGTTATAATTTTTCTGTATTTTTTCGTGTGTTTTAACTGCCTGAATGGATATATAATATTTTTTTATCTCATAAGTATTGGCTTTTCAGAAATGTTACAGTAAATGTTATATCCCACATGGGCTGGAATAAATTCTTGCCTGCTAATCCTGCAGTTAGCCAGGTAGTAAACTTCTATTCCTTAATACTTCTGTAAAAATCTCCTCTGGATGAGGCCAGACAGGAATTTCTGCCTAAAGTGGATCAGAAATCTGGGTGTTCCTCTGCCAGTGTCTGGTCACCTGCACAGAAGCCAATTTAAAACTCTGCTCCAATTTTAAACTCTGCTCCAATTAAGAACTCTGCTCCAATTTAAAACTCTGCTCCAGTTGTATTTCCTTTTAAAATAGCAGCAGTCTCTCAGGGGCAATAAATTTGCCAGGGAAAACCTTCCCAAAGCCCATAAATCTGCTGGTGCTCTTGCAGGACAAGTCATTCCCTGCTGCAGTTCCATGGCTCTTGTGGTCCAACCCTTCAGAACTGGCACCAGTTTTTGCCTAAATCCTTCCAGTTCCTCAATAAATTGCTGCTAACAAGAGGCTCAACCCCAAGCTCAATACCCTCCAAGTGGTATTTTGTTGAGGTGAATTCTTTTCCTCCTCTCAATTTAAAGATTGAAAAGGCAGCTGGGATGTGCTTTATGCTGTGACAAATACAGTGACAATGTTTTGTTCAAATAGATGCTGTGAGAGACAGAGTTCTGTAGGAAAATTCCCTTTCTGTGCTGTTCTTGAACAGAGCCATTATTGCAAAATATTCAGGTAGTGCATAGCTGGGAGAAATCACAGCAGAAAAAAAAAAAAAGAGAGAGAGTAAAAACCCCATAAAGAGGAATAAACATAATAAAAAGAGCTGTTGGCAAGGAATGAAAAGGAGAATTCCTCTCCCATTTTCTCTAATACTGCAGTACGAGTTAATTTCTGCTTGAGGCACTGGCAGGTAAGGATGTGTTATGGAAATCAGTTGTAAATTTAAGCAATTTTCCTGGAGGAAAAGGAAAGCAGGGCATCCAGGGGATATCACTCAGCAAAATGGAAGCAGCCTGGCCCATCACCTGTGATCTATTCCTTGAAGAAGAAATAAATCTGGAGCCAAATCAGACAGGCTTGTGTGATTTCCCTGTGGCAGCCTCACTCAATTTTATCTCTCAGAACATCTCCAGCACTGCCTGGCTACACCTCCTGCACCCCCTAATTGATCTTGTTGGTCTCTGGCACTGAGCTGCAGTTTAGGGGAGGGAGTTTGGGCAGCTTCCACCTGTCCTGGCTGTGTCTGCAACAGCACAAGGCTGAGGGCTGGAGAGAAAATGCTCTTTTTACAGCACCTGGTATTTTTTTAGAAATCCCTAAATAAAGCTGTCTGTGCAAACAGAAGGAATCTCCAGCAGCTGATCTATTTGAGTGGGATCAAACTCAACTGTTTTGAGTGGTAACCTGCAGCTGGGTAAACTCTGGATCTGTGTAAAACAACTATTCTGGGATGAAAACAGGGTTTGGTCAGATTTCTCCTTAATTTCCTGTATCTTCTTTTGTTTTTCATCCTTTATTCTTACGTGTTTGGGTAGAATTTCCCAGAGTTTCACTGGGCTTAGTCAGCCTTCCCAGCAGCTTTTACAGCTCACCAATCACCCATGACACATGGGGAATTAATCACTGAAAAAAGCCCAAACAAACAAAACAAATCCCGAGGAGAGCTCAGCTGAGCTTCCTGCTTTTCAGGAGATCCCTGGAAGCTGCTGAGACCACGGATGAACTCCAGCAATCTCCAAGCTTTTGTCGTGTATTTTAGAAAGTCAGAAAGTGAACTGATTCTTCTGCTCCGTGGTAAATTTGGAAATACTTCCTTGGGTGGTGTTGGTAAATCCTGACATTCTAACCTCCACGTGTTTGACTGGGCCATTCAAAGCTGGGACCAAACCTTCTCTGGCTGACACTTGACTCATTCCTCTCTAAGAGCAATAATTTGAACAGCTCAGGCAGGCTCTGGAAAAAATAACTTCTGCATTTGGAGCCTGGGCAGTGGCTGCAGGGATTTATTGCTCTGTTAAGGCTGGGCACTTCCAGAAATGAGATTCCATTGTCTTTCATCCTTAGGCTTGGAAATTTCTTTAATGTTGTGGCTTCTAGAGAAATAATTTGGGGTTTTTTGGTGGTTTTTTTTTTGTAAAGGCTGTTGATGATCTGCTTTTGAACGGTCACTGGTAAAAGTCAGCCTGGGCTATTGCTGGAAATGATCCCCAAGTTCTTGGGGGATTTACCCTTCAGGGGTTGTCCTTCTTTTCCCACACCCAAATGTGACAATGACGTTTGAGAAATGCAGGTGGGGTGCACAGCAGAGGGCACAGCTGCTTTTAAATCATGCTGAGATTTAAAAGGATGTTTGGAACTCCTCTTGCTGGTGTCTGAGATGCTGGACTGGACAAAGCTCAGCACTTTGTTCCTTTGTAGCACTGGAAATCCATTTATTTTAGGATATCAGCAAAGGAAATTCATCTCCTGTCTTAGGAGGACAGGAATATAAATGAATATAGAGAACCTATGGAATTCTAGGGAGTATTTTTCCTATTTCAGTTATCTATGGAATAAAATGATAGAACAGAATGGTTTGGGTGGGAAACCTCATCCAGTGCCAGGGCCTGCCCACCCTCCCAGGGGAGGATTTCTGGAGCAAACTCTTTAGCAAATACTATAAAACATGACAATCATGCTTATTTTAGAGCCTAAGAATTAATATAAAGTCAGCTCTTCTCATTCTGGATACCTGCCCCACAGAAGCAGTGAGGGATGTGGGTGACCCCAAATTTAGGTTATTGATAAAAGCATCACTTTCCTTCAGCTGCTGTGGGAGGAAACTCATAAATCCAGAGGCTCACTCATTCAATTACTGATGGGGAGGGTTGAGATCCCTTTTTGTGAATGTTCTCTCAACATCTGATAAATGATAAGCACAAAACCCCAAATGTGGTGAGGCAAAACCCAACACCACCAATGCAGACCATGCTGAGAACTGAAACCCTCCACTGGCACTGGAGTGTTGTGAGTTCATTAATTCTAATTAAAATCGATCTGGTGACAACACCCAGGCCCTGGGACTGGGCTGTGGGAGCTGCTGGACTGCAGCCAGCCTGGATCCTCCTCAGCTCTCCAGGGCAGGATTCCACCTTTCCCACGGAGCCCAAGGGAAATCAGCCCACGTGGCTCACTCAAGGTTTGGGGCTTCAGCCAACTGTAGCCACATAGAAACGATTTTATTTATTCTTTTATTGTTATCTACCCTTCTAAAAATCACTTGCATTATTCTGCTGTGACTGTAATAAGCTAAGATTGAATGATTTGGGGTTTTGTCCTTGTTGTGTAACGAGCCCAATCCATGCCCCACCTCTTGCTGGGAATGCTGCTGGGCTCAGGGTGTCGTGAGAACGTGAATGAAATGGAATCCAGTTAAACACAGGCACTGGTTTGTGCAACACAGCTCTGCCACCGTGGGAATTCAGGTGTCTCTGCAGGTCCTGCAATTTCAGGACTAAATTAGGCTGGGGAAGAACCTAATCTATTAGGCTGGAGGTTTAGATCTGCAGTGCTGGGACATCTCACAACAGCCTACCAAAAGATGAAATTATTTCTTAAAGCACCTTAAAATCCCAGCTCGGTTTGGGTTTAAAGGCACCTTAAATGCAGTTTAAAGGGACCTCAAATCCACAGTGCCACTGTCCCAGGGTGCCCCAAGCCCTGTCCAGCCTGGCCTTGGGCACTGCCAGGGATCCAGGGGCAGCCACAGCCTCTCTGGGCACCCTGGGCCAGTCCTTATATCTAATTTAACTCCATAGCTCATATTTCAAAATTACTTGACCTGCTCCTATTTTCTCTTTTGAGTGACTTTTCTCCCTTTCCCATGTGTCACCAGCATTGCTGCTCTGAACGTGATGAGGCAGCAAGGCAGAAAAAATAAGTGCAAACCCTTGATCCTTGCAGCAGCTTTCAGATTTTCCTACCCTTGGGTGTTGTTTTGTGTGTTTTGTTCCTTTTCCTGCAGCAGCCTTCAAACCTTCATCAAAACGGTGCTGATTCAGTAGTAGGTGGCAAAATGTTTAAAGTCAAAGCAATAAATTAACATAAAGAAATTTTAAAAAACAAAAGGAAGGGGGATTAAGTTTGTAAATCCCTTAATTAAGTGGTGAGTGTTGCTTTTCTGTTCCTCACCGAACTCCTGAAAATCAAAGTCAATTTGACAGAAAGCTCACATTTTGTGTTTTTTTCCCCTCATTCCAAGGTGCAGGCCAAGATCACAGGTGATAAGCTGTTACTGTTGAATTTTTGTGCTTTTTTGGGAGGTCTTATTTTATACCAGTTAAATCCCCCACTTAAATTCTTGTTCTCACTTCAGGTGCTGTAAGATGGATGCGTCCGTCAGCGGCGCAGATAAGAAGATCTTAAGTTTGGGTTGAATTTTGGGAAAGAATTGGTCTGGCCTTGGACATTTCCAGGGATCCAGGAGCAGCCACAATCTCCCTTGGAGACCCATTCCAGGGCATCACCATCCTGTCAGGGAGGAATTCCTTCCCAATCTCCAATCAAAGCTTAGATCTTCTTACCCGTGCCGCTGGCGGACGCATCCATCTTACAGTGTTTGAAGAACCTTTGAAATATGGATTTAAATTAGATACAAGCACTGGCACAGGGTGCCTGGATCTGTGGCTGTGGATCCCTGGCAGTGCCCCAGGCCAGGCTGGAGCCCCTGGCACAGGGGAAGGTGTCCCTGCCATGGATGGGGGGGGAATGGATGGGATTTGAGGTCCCAAAGTCAGTTCTGAGCCAGAAATCTGACAACTACTGCCTTGATGGGACAAGGGACAATGACAGTGAGCAGAAGGAAAGTAGATTTCTCTGGGATTTTGGGGAGAAATTCTTCCCTGTGAGGGTGGTGAGGAGCTGGGATAGAATTCCCAGAGGAGCTGTGGCTGCCCCTGGATCCCTGGCAGTGCCAGGCTGGAGCCCCTGGCACAGTGGGACGTGTCCCTGCCCATGGCACTGGCTGGGCTTCGACCTCCCTCCGAACCCAAACCAGTCTGGGGCGCTCTGCCCCGCTTCCAGCCGTGCCAGCACTTACCTTGGAAGGTTGTTTTGGAGACCTGGAGCCCTGCATCCACGAACTGCTCACAGGTGCCCCTGAAGAGGCCGTAGGTGAGGCTGATGGTGACGTTGGAGCCGGCGCGCGAGAACCGCACCTGGCTGCTCACCCACCGCGGCGTGGCCAGCACCACGCAGCTCACCACGAAGGAGCCCAGGCAGCTGCAGAAAGCTGAGGCAAACATGGAGCTTTTCTTCCTGGATGGCATCTTGGCACGGATTTGCCCAGCTCAGAGGGTTTGGGTGCCTTTAATGCCTTTAATGCCCACGCGGGTGATCCCTCCTGGGCGCTGCGCGAGCGTGAAGAGCTTCTGGTAAACTTTAAGCAGGCAATAAAAATGTGAGATGATTGAACTTTGCTCTGGGGGAAAGGTGTTGCCATGGTGACAACCAAAGCAGCCTGGCAAAGGCCGCTGGAGTTGTCCCTGGATGATTTATGGTCCTTGCCAAAGCGGCGCTTCCCTGAGCCCAGCTCTGGATTCCCCCTGGAGCTGGCACCTTCCCAGCTGGGACACCTCTCAGTTCCTGCCTTTTTCCTCTTCAGATCCTCCAGTCTGCCAATCCCTGGCTAATCTCTCTCTCATGTGTTGTGATAAAGTTGTAAAGTGTTCCTTCTCCGTTCAAATTCCCCAGAATCAATATTCACCGCCATGGAAATGATGGCTCAGATTATAACCAGAGCCAGAGGAAGATTCTCTGCCCAAGCATCCCTTTGGGAAACCTCCTAAACTCTTTAAATTTCAGAAAACATTGTGTTGGTCTTGGGTTTTGGGAGTGTGAGAAGGTTCTAGCTTCTGTCAATAGGTTATTTTCTAAGAAAGACCTCTAATTCCTAATTAAATTCCACATATTTTCACAGAATAACTCCTTCCCTTTTGCCTTTTGTCAGGGAGGGAACAAATACCTTGAGCAGGGCTTCATTTCAGGGGAGCAGTGGATATGTACTGGGAGAAATCCTGGAAAAAATCTATCCTGGACTACAAACCAAGGGAATATATTCATTTTTTTTTGGACCCCAGCTGGCCTAAACAATGACCAAAACCCACAATTTCAAACAGAACCTTCATTGCTTAATGGAAAGACTGAAGCCAAATTTCAAGAATTCGAGATAAACTCAGTCCCCATTATTTCAGGCTGAAACCTGGAGCATAAATTAATAATTTATTGAAAGTGTAGAGTAACAGAGATTCCATTAGCTCTTGTTTCTATTAATTATAATGTCATTATCCCACTTTAAACTGCAGCCCTGCTCCTGGGTCACCCAGAGCTTTTTAATTAACCTTTAGGGAGCAATCTGCTCCAGCAGTGCTGCTGGATCAACCTGTGGAGTTCCTGTCCTGAAGCTTCCCTGCTTTGTCCTGTGATGTCAGGGAGAGATTCTGGAATTTTTTATGGATTTGAAGTAGCCAAGAATTTCTCAGGAGGAGTAAATGCCTGGGAAAATCCTTATTCTGCAATGCAGCGTTATTGTACTGAGATTTTTCTGGTTTTATGGGGTTTTCTTTTGATCCCAAAGTTTTAAGTAGAAATTAGATTTGGAATTCATGGATTTTATTTTTATAGTCTTGTGCTTTTTATTTTATTTTCCAAACTACTTGAGTCTTTGGTGATATCCTTGAGGTCATTATTATAGGAATATATAAATACAACTTAAAAAATATTTAAGTATTATTGCTAAGTAATCAAAATGCTTCATTAGCACAGTGGAAATCAGTCAGGATTTGATTTAAGCTCCAAGGGATAAAGGGAAATTTTATACCTTGTATAAAACAATAAGAAACCTGCCTCATTTTCTGTCCAGTACCCAGTTAAACTTTAACCACAGGAATAAGGGAAGGCTCTGTTAGGCTGATTCACCTCTCCAGGTTCATTAATCCAACAGTTCTATTCTCCAAAGGACATAGTCCAAGACTGTATAATCCAAGGATATTTTCCAATAAACTGAGTTAAAACCTGCCCTCCTGCCACCAGCAGTGCCACTTGTCCCCTGGGAAATACGGCTAAAAAATTCAATATTTAAGAACTGATGTTTGTCTTGGTAAAAACTTCCAGGGAAATATTTTTCAGCTCCTTCAATTTTGATGAATTGAGCACCCAGCCCTTCAAAAATACTGAATAGAAAGACCCAGAGCATGGTGAATAGCCTGGAGTTCCCTTCCCTGCAGTCTGACTCAATTATATTGCATTTTTGGTGACTCAGCTCAAATTGTTATGGCTCAAATCATTGAAACTCTCCTGTGGCTCAGGGAATTGCTGGGTAAATGAGACATAATTTGCTTTTTTCTTGCTTGTCACCTTGAGGTTTATTCTCTGCCTAGGCTATGATTCCTTGCCTTTTCTATTTTTTTTTTTGTTTTGTTTTTTTCCCTCACAGCTACCTGTAAGAACAGCACAAACCCTGGAATTAAAGCTGAAGTTTGACAGGACACACCTCATCTTGAGTGAGAAAGGAGAAGAGATTGGTTTCCTCTGACTCAGAGGAAATATTTCCTGATCAGCACCTTCTCAACTCTGCCCCCACTGATCCTGGCTCAGCCCTGCTCAGAGACCAAAGGGAAAAATCAGATTAATTTGTTATGAACCAGGGGGGCAGCAGACAGATCTGTATGCCTTGGCTACATCAAATTACCCAGCATTTTTAAAGCTTGATGATGCATTTCCCTTCTGTTTAAACACTCTGCTTTAAGCCAAAGACAGAAAAGAAAATTTAAAAAAAGAGAAAAGTTTAAATGCAAACTTTTCACGTCCCTCTATTCTTTAACGTTGCAAAAAGGTTCCAAAAACTTCCAGGATGTGCAGGTTCAATCCATGGATTCCACACCTCTTGTGTGGTGGAAGAATTGGATTTAAAGCAAATTACAGAATATTAAGAAGGAAATCCAGCCTTTTTTCCTCTGGCACTTTGCAGCCAGCATTCAGATGGAAGCAGGGATTTGTTTGTGCCTTTGGACTGGAAGAGGGAAGTGGGATAAAACATCACAATTTCATTGCAGCTGGGGTTGAGAAATGTGAAGCTGTACTGAGCTGCAAAATGATTGCAACAACTCCTTGGGAAACTTTGGAATTCCTTGGAAGAGAGGGGTGTGAGCACCATTTTTATGGATCCCTGCCCAGTGCTGCTGTGGGCTGGATTTGCACAATTCCATCTTTGGATTTCTTCTTTCCCTCTGACTTCTTTTTCTTTTTCTTTTTCTTTTTCTTTTTCTTTTTCTTTTTCTTTTTCTTTTTCTTTTTCTTTTTCTTTTTCTTTTTCTTTTCCTTTTCCTTTTTCTTTTTTTCCACAGGACTTTTGGAAGACAAGGCAAACACTTTAAAATGTTTCTTGGATTTCTTGCCAGAAAATGCCCAGAACTTCTCAGCTGAGAGCTCCATAACAGGGTGGTTGTGGATGTCTGAGCCCTGATGTTGGAGTGGGATCACAGCTGGAATATTGTCCTTTACACAGCTGGAATATTTTCACCCACACAGCTGGAATATTGTCCCTCACAAATCTGGAATATTGTCACCCACACAGCTGGAATATTGTCACCCACACAGCTGGAATATTGTCCCCCACAAATCTGGAATATTGTCACCCACACAGCTGGAATATTGTCCCTCAGTAATCTGGAATATTGTCCCTCACAAATCTGGAATACTGTCCCTCAGCCACTCAGAGCTGAACCCTCTCACCCAGCAGCCAGCAGGAACTGGGGGAAAAAATAAGGGGAAAAAATAGGAGTATTTCCACCTGGGAATTAAAATAAACAGAAGATCCCAAAGCCAAATCTCTGGAATCTGCACAAATGTGCCAAATCCTGGCTGAAAATGATCGTTGCTGCCTTGGATGTGAGTTGTGCTTGCTCTGGGCTCTTTGGGGAAAAGCCTGAGGCACCAGGAAAAGAGGGAATGGTTTCAAACTCCCAGGTTAGCCAGGATATTGGGAAGTGGGAACACCCCCTGCTCACAGGCCAGCCCTGGAATTGCTTTTTTTCTCAAAGATATTTGGGTGAAGAAATGATCCAGCATTAAGTTTGGATGGGAAATGAATCCCTCCACGGGAAAATTTCTCCTCTACAACTTCTGCCAGGGCACCCATCCTGGCAGGGGAAGGAGAGCAGCAGCTCCCTGAGCACCTGACTCCTCCTTCGGGCTGTTTCTCCCCATTTCCAAGCTGGAAAATCCTTGGTGGGAATGTTTGCAGGCCATTATGGTAAAATAAAGAGGTTTAAAATGAAATCTTGGAATTATAGAGATATTTCCCTTTTTTATTTTCACTCCAAAAGTCAGTGTCTGCATTCCCCTGAACAACAGAGCTCCACTAAAGCCTTTAAGATCTCTCAGGGTGTCTTTTCTCCAGACCTCAAAAGATGACACAGCTTTAAAACGATGGGTTTTGCTGTTAAAATATTTTAATTTAGGACTGAATGGAGAAATTGAGTGGTCAAGTGCAGTTTATTGAAGAGTGAGGGGCAAAAAAACCCTCCTGGCATTTTCAGAAATGGAAAATACAGCCTTTGCAGTATTTTCATTTTAATAAAACTTGGCTTTGAAGCTGCTTCAAGATGTGGAGTGTTTCAAACAAGCCCTTGAGGTGGAGATAGAGAGAAGAGCAGGCAGGGCAGGCTTTCACTTATTGCAATTCCTGTAACAATTCTAAAGAGATGTAGGTTTGAGCACTTCAATCTATTCCTACAGACTCCTAATTTTAGATTCTGAATAGAAAACCCTTTGACAAATACCCCTTTGAAGTCATTAAATTAACTACTGCTGGAATATTACACAGCCTCACGCTTTTGCTCAATTATTCCTGCTTTGAAGAGTTTTCCTTGTGCTTTCAGGCTGAGCTGTGTTTGCAGCATCAGAAATCCTGGGTCTCTTTCATTTCTTTGCTGTCTTGTCTCTGATTTTCTGATTTTTTGAGGGGGGAATTTACAAGTTTTGTTCCAGTACACCAGCGAAAAGATTGATCCACCCTGCTCTACCAAGGGCATCATGTTGGAACACCCAAAATAAAATGCTGCTGTTAAATACTGCCTCTTTCCTATAATTTATTTTGTTGAGCTTGCCCAATCATTCCTACATTGAAGAGCTTCTCCAGCATTTTAAGGCTGAGATGTGTTTGCAGCATCAGAAATCCTGGCTCTGTGTCAGTTTTTTCCTGATTTTTTTTTTTAGGAATTCAAAAGTTTTGTTCCAGTACATCAGCAAAGAGACTGATCCACCCTGCTTTACCAAGGGCATCATATTGGAACACCCAAAATAAAAACTGGTGTTCAAGTATTGCCTCTTTCCTGTAATTTATTTTCTCAATATTGCCCAATTATTCCTACTTTGAAGAGCTTCTCCTGTACTTTCAGGCTCAGAGGTGTTTGCAGCCACAGAAGTCCTGGGTCTGTTTTTTGCTGTCCTGCCTTTACATTGGAAGGGTTGAAAGTAATCCAGAGTTTGATTAAGGTTAGGGAAAGACTTTTAGGATCTTTCCTGGCAGAGGGATTTCTCCTGCTGGGATGCTCTTCTTGCTCTGGGACATCCTTTGGAAAACTTAAACATGGTATGTATTGATATGGGGGAGGTTAAAAATAAATTATAGAAACATTAAGTCTGGGAAAGACTTTTAGGATCACTTGCATCTCTCCAGGAGATTTCTCCTGCTGGGATGCTCTTCTTGGTCTGGGACATGCTTTAGAAAACTTAATTATGGTGTGCATTGATATGGGGGGCTTGAAAGTAATCCAGAGTTCGATTAGGGTTAGGAAAGGCTTTTAAGACCTTTCCAGGAGCAGGGATTTCTCCTGCTGGGAGGCTCCTCTGGCTCTGGGGACACGGGGATGGGAAATGGGGATATGGGGATGGGGATGGGACACAGGGATGGGGACACAGGGATGGGACACGGGGATGGGGACACGGGGATGGGGACACGGGGATGGGGACACGGGGATGGGGACACGGGGATGGGGACACGGGGATGGGGACACGGGGATGGGGACACGGGGATGGGGACACGGGGATGGGGACACGGGGATGGGGACACGGGGATGGGGACACGGGGATGGGGACACGGGGATGGGACACGGAGATGGGACACGGGCAGGTGCGGCATCACCAGAGCCGGTGGCTCTGCGAGAAGCTCGGGGGGAGCTGTGCGCTCGCAGCACAGGCGGTGTGTGCCGGGGAGCGGCGGGGCCGTCGCTATCGCTGGCTCTGTCCCTGTCTCTCTCTGTCGCTGTCTCTGTCGTTGTCTCTCTCTCTGTCGCTGTTTCTCTCTCTGTCTCTCTGTCGCTCTCTCTGTCGCTGTCTCTCT
>VXBS01009059.1:137125-155393 GCA_013400255.1 Sitta europaea | reverse complement strand
CATCCCTGGCTATCCCTGCACATCCCCGCACATCCCTGGCTATGCCCGCGCATGCCTGGCCATCCCTGGCTATCCCTGCACATCCTTGGCTATCCCTGCACATCCTTGGCTATCCCTGCACATCCCTGGCCATCCCTGGCTATCCCTGGCCATCCCTGGCTATCCCTGCACATCCCTGGCTATCCCTGCACATCCCTGGCCATCCCCGCTCGTCCATCCCCGCTGTGCTCCCCGGGCTCTGCCCCGCTCCCGGGATGGGGCTGCTGCCCGAGCTGCGCCTTTAAAAGCGATTTTTTCCGCTCGCTTCCCACCCAGCCCCTCCTGAAGTGAGCGGGGCCGGCGGCTGCGGGCGAACTCTTCTGGTCCCCCACGCTCAAGGCTGGTGTTGTTTAAACTCCCTCTATTTCCTTTTATTCCGTTTATTAGTTGGCTTTCACGCGGGTTTTCACTGCCTCCCATCACGGGATTTTATTTTTCGCTTTACCCGCGGCTTTGTGGAAAGGGTTAATGGGTATTTGCTGTGGGATGGAACAGTGTTTTCTAATCGTGAAAGGCTGTCTCCTGGGCTTTTTCCCATTTTTTTTTCAGTGTAGTTCCTCTCCATGTGGCATATTTCCGTAGCGTGAAGTGATTTTCTGTGTATTCAGCTGTGTAGCTGTCTGTGTCTGATTTGGATGGGGTAGACACTGCTGAGTTGAAAGAAAAGACAGCGCTTATCGAGCTTTTTGAGATTTTTTTTCCCTAAGATGTTATAATCTGCAGAAAGTAGAAATGAAGGTGCAGAGGATTGAAAAAAAAATTTTCTAAGTGCGGGACCGCCGTACCTTCTGTGCATGTTGTGTTTGGGGCTTGTAAATAAACAAATAACATGAGTAACTTCTGATGAAAGCTGGGTGTACTTTAGAACAGAGATTTAAATGTGGATAAAATGTGCTTTCCTTATCCTGGAGGGACGTTATCCACCCACTTGGCTTTGCTGGGGGGGATAAATGAATCCAGTTAAGCCTTGGAGTGGGAAATTTTAGGTGGTTTGGGGGGACTGGCTTGGTCTTGCTCTTGATCAGGTGGAATTTGGGTTTTGAGAGGAGTCTTAATTTGGAATTTGAGAGGAGTTTTAATTTGGAATTTGGGCTTTGAGAAGAGTCTTAATTTGGAATTTGGGCTTTGAGAGGAGTTTTAATGGGGATAACGAGGTGTTCATGGGACAATCCTGGGGAGAAAAGGGGTGAGGATGGTTGGGAAAAGCAGCTTGAGGTCGCCAGGTGCTGCTGGGGATGCAAACCTCACCTGTGAGGTGGTGGATCAGCGAGCACGGGGAATTCAGAGAAAGCATTGATTTTCTCAGGCGCCGGGACGAGCTGAAATTGAGCTCAGAAGTGTGCGAGGAGAAGGAAATAAAGTAGTGTGGGATTGCTTTGTCGTGCCCCCAAATAACGGGATTGCCGGGCTGGGCTCCTGGAAGGAGGGATTCTCCCCAGCACAGCTGGGTCCCTGCTTCCCGACCCCTTCAATAAACCCAGACATCTCCATGTGCCTCAGGCAGGGTGCTGGTGCAGTTTGGGCTGTGGGAATTTCTCCTCAGGCGCTGAGAGGGGAATTTTAGCCCGTTTGGGTCCTTGTTGGTGTTTGTATCTGGGTTTATTTCCCTGCTTTCCACCTGATACGTTTATTTGTTATGTTATTTATGTTTATTTATTTATTTTTTAAATTTATCTAGCTCAGACAAGGTTTTTTATCTCTGAGCAAGGGCTGGCTTTCCATAAAACAGCTGTCTGCAATCCCTGGATTTTCTTGGTCTTACTCCTCTCACTCTCCAAGGCATTCCCAGCCCCTGGGTGCTGTCAGGAATGTGTGGGCTGAAATCATGGGAAGCTGGGAAAGGACAGCTGGGGGACTCAGCAGGTTCAGTGTCTGTGTGAACCCTTCCCTGTGGAGCTGGGCTGCTCCTCCCCTTGCTCAGAGCAGCTCCTGCACCTGCCCAGCTGCAGGTGACAGCACTGGAGGGGGATTTTGGAGAGGGTTGGGTTTCTGGAGCTGTGTTATAAACTGGGCTGGTTTCACTGTGCTCCAGCAGAGCTCTGCTGCACTCACTGACCTTTCTTCTCACTCCTTTAAGAGGTTTTGTGAAGAAAAAAAACGAGTGGACAGGGGCTGGCAAACTGCCAAGTGAAGTGGAGCTGGAGGAGGTCGCAGCAATTCAGGCACAGGTGGGATTGGTGTTTTCGGAGAGTCAGATGCACGTGTCACAGAAACACAGAGGGGTTTGGCCTGGAGGAGACCTCAAAGCCCATCAGAGAGCTCAGAGAGACATCAAAGAGCTCAGGGAGACCTCAAAGCTCAGCCCAGCCCAGCCCTGCCATGCAGGGACACCTCCTGCTGCCCCAGGTGCTCCAACCTGGCCTTGGGCACTGCCAGGGATCCAGGGGCAGCCCCAGCTGCTCTGGGCACCTGTGCCAGGGCCTGCCCACCCTCCAGGGAACAATTCCTGCCCAAAATCCCATCTAAATGTCCCCTCCTTCAGTTTAAAGCTGTTCCTCCTTGTCCTGTCAAGCCCTTCTCAAAAGCCCCTCTCCAGCTCTTGTTATCATCAGCAAAGTGTTTGAGTTCTTCGTGCTTGGTGATGCCAGGGAAATTTGTTCAAGGTTCTGGAGCAGTGGAAAATAAAAAAGAGCAAGCGTGGAATGCTGTGGAGGAGGAAAAGCAGGAAAAGCCCAAGGGACAATGAGATCCCAAGGAGCAGTGAGGTCCCAAGGATTAATGAGATCCCAAGGATTAATGAGATCCCAAGGATTAATGATCATTTGTCCTGCTGCTGGGGGCACACAGAGCCCACCCTGCTCGCTGGAGGAGTGGAGCTTCCACAGGAAAATGGTTCAGTTATAGAGAACCTGAGGATTGTGTGGGTCCCTCCCAGGAATGAGGGTGGCATTTTGTAAAAGTGATGCTGTTTTGCAGCCTCTGTTTCCAGAATATTCCTCAGCTTGGATTTGTCAGCTTACAGCAGGTGGAGATCCCAGGTGTGGTGTCAGAGCCCTCGAAGGCCACCAGCAATGAATGATGATGTTTTGATGGAAAAACCCTTTACATCGGGATTTAGGGTGAATTATTCTGTACAATGACAACTTCTCAGGAGCAGAGGTTGCAGGCAGATGTTTTGGGTAGAAGCTGCAATTCCATCCTTATTCTGGGGGGCTGGCAGGAAGGGACCACACTTTATAAACTGCCTGGTGGGAGCAGCACAGTGGGGTGGGTTTGGGGAATCAGACTCCAGCTCTGTCACCTGCTCCTCATCCAGCACCCCCAGGGAGGCTGCAGGTTTTTTGGGGGGAGGCTGCATTTTTTTCCCAGGGGAGGCTGCAGTTTTTCCCCTGGGGTGTCTGCAGTTTTTTTCAGGGGTGGCTGCAATTTTTCCCCTGTGGAGGCTGCATCTTTTTCCTGTGGGGCTGCATTTTTTTCCCCAGGGGAGGCTGCAGTTTTTGTCCTGTGGAGGCTGCAGTTTTTGTCCTGTGGAGGCTGCAGTTTTTTCCCAGGGGAGGTTGCATTTTTTCCAGCATCCCTGCAGGCTGGGAAGCAGCAGCCAGGCCTGAGGGATGCTGTTTGGATGCCCGCAGTGAGCAGCTCTCTGCTCCTTGATGGGCATTTCATTATTGATCTCCTGCTGCAAAATTAATGGCAGCAGAATCCCTGTGTAAGCTGCAATCTCCTTCTGTGCCCGCCGTGGGAAGTGGTGTGAATTGGATCCCTGAATTATTAAGGAGTTTGGAATTGTGTGGCTTTTCAGGCTGCCCTGGATGTCACTCTGCTTTTAGGGGTTGTCTCAGGAATGGTTTGGGTGTTGCTTCAGCTGATTTGTGCTGTGATGCAGCAGAATTTGGGCTGAATGAGGAGTGGGTGCTCTAATGCAGGATTTTTGAACTCTTAATTGTGTATTTTTTCCTCGTGGTGCCTTTCTGCACAGCGTTTCGCCCTGGTGTTGGTTTTGCCCTGTCTGATCTGTATGACACAATCCCAAATGCTCTCAGTGTTGATAGTAAAAAAAAAAACCCTGCCTGTATTTATTCCAAACTTCCTGCTGAAATGTCGATATCTCTTCAGGTTTGTTGTACAAATATATTTAATGCTTGTGTAAGCCAGAGCTGAAATGGGATCCTGATAAGGCAGCGATTAGGAGGAGCTCAGCAGCAGCATTTTGTTGAAGTGTTTGTACAGGGTTTAATTTTGAGTTATTCACATTATGGAGTGTGTTTTTAAGGCATGTTCAGTCGACTTGCTGCAGGTTAATAATAATTTCATCCCTGATATCCTTCTGCCTGCCCAAATCCTCTGGGTTTCCTGCAGAGGATGCCTCACCAGTGACATCCCTGCCCCCAAAATGCCCTTTTCCCTTTGGCTGCTGGCACTGACTCAGTGCTGAAATGGCAAAGTAAAATCTGCTCAGAGAGAGCTGTCTGTGTTCAAAGGTGTTTCCGGGCTGAGGGGAGAAATAAAACTGGGAAGAAATTTCCTGGATTAGTTTGTTGCTTGCAGTGGTGGTGAATTGTCACTGGGAAACGTACAACAACTCAGTTCTGGGCTTTTCTATCACTTTAATCCCCTCTGTAAAAAGGAAAAAGTGCTCAGTCCTGAAAGCTTGTCTTTCCTGAGATTGCCTTTTTCTAATGTACAGCAATCCTTTTTTTTTGTTTTTTGTAAGAATGAGAGATCTGAGCAGGTAAAACCAAAAAGCAAAACTAAACCAGGCAGAGGTGAGATGAGACATAAACTAAAAAAAAAATACCTGAGCAATAGAAGTGACACTTTTGGAATTCCTGTGTTGGGAAGAGGCAGCTCTTTCCCCCAGGAGTGTGAGGATGCCCCAGCAGCTGGAAGGAGCTGTTCCCTGAAGATAACACACAAACAGGGATGCAGCAGCAGGAATCACTGGGAAGAAGGAGGACTCGGAAAGGCTTTGGTTCAGTAGGACAGTGAATTTCAAAGAGAAATCAAGTAACAGATTTGCAAGGGAAGAAGTGAAAAGTGTGTTACTCATGTCACTTCTAAAAGATCAGGACACAATAATCAGGGCAGCTGGAGGAGAAACCTCCCACTTTTGAGTTTTGCTGCTCTGGAGAAAATCCTTTAGAGTGAAACACCCAACTGCACACCCATGGCAAGAGCTCACCCTCCTGTGCTCCATCCATTCCAGGTTTGCTGCTGCTTGGGTGTTCCTTTAATTGCTGGAGGGGTTGAGTTTTCTTCCCTTTCACCAAAACCCACCTCTTTCACCTGGAGGAAGCTGAACTGGAGCTGCTGTGGTTCATCCCTGTTCTTATCCTTGAAGAGCAGCAGAGCAGTTTTGGTTGAGCCAGACTGGGATGAACTGGGACTCAGTGGTTCCAAACCATCTCCCATGGCTGTGGGGAGGGATGAGGATGGAGTGGTTGAGTTTGGGTTGGTTCTGAGAGTTGAGACCTCCCTGAATCCCACAGGGGCTGCTGCTGTCCTGTCTGGGAATTCCCAGAGCTGGCACCCTGCTCCATGAGGTGCACACCACGCCTGCTTTTATCTTGCTGTTCCCATAATTTTGTACCTCCCTTGGTTCTTTTCATGGATTTTTTTGGCCAAAAGAAAATCTCTGGTAAATGAAAGTCGGTATGATCACAACAATGAGAATTCCTGCTTCCAGAGCCTCTGCTTTGCAGGATATTTAATGAAGGATCTGTACAAATTTCTTTACCAGGAGCTGTAATTCCTCAGTTTCAGAGCAGTCTTCACTCCTAACCCTTCCCTGCTCACTGTTTCTTTTGGTAAATTCCATCTTGATTGTCTTTTGCCCTTTAATCTTGTCATCTTTGCTGGTTGTCCCTGGAGGATTTATTTTCCTTTGCAATGCTACTCTTGGTTTCTGCTGGAATATGCTGTGGATTGCTGGAGCTGCAGTGCTGGGCCTTTCCTGAGTAGTAAAATCCTGATGTAAACAAGCCATAAATAAAGCTTGTACCTTGTGTTCTGTGGGTTTAGACGTTTCAGGAACTGAGTCTGGTTAATTTAAATCTGGGTTTCATGAACGTCTTCAATCATGCTGCAGAATGTCACTTAAAACATTTAATTATTCAATGATATTAATTGATCTGCAGCCTATCTTTCTACTAATCTGATACAACAAAGTTTGCAGATTGCTGCTGGGAGCAGGATTGTGGTGGAACAGCTTTCAGATGGCAGCAGCAAAGCCTTTGTGTCACCATGTTAACATGATAGATGCTTTCCCTGTTAAACACAGGGCTGGCTTTAAATGGGTTCACGTTATCATTTTGTTTGCAGATGTCAAAAGCTCATTAATTTTGAGTCAAACTCCCTACCTTGCTGCTTCAAATTGCTTTTAAATTACACGTGTGCTGATCAGTCTGGAAAAGCCTGAATTAAAAACTCAGCTGAGGGCATGTTTCAAGGCCACAGATCCAACACTTAATTCTAATCTGTTTTCCACAGGCAAACCTCCCACTCCAGCACTGGTTCCCAGCAGAAGTGGGGGGAGAGGAAGTTGTAGAGACTCAAATATTTCTGGGAAGGCAGAGAGGAAAGGAAAAGGTGGAAACAGGGAACTATATTTAAATAATGACCTATTTACATTGCACAGTTTGAACTATTAGAAGTAGACTTAGGAGCTTGTGGTGTTGACGTAATTGGTTCTGTGATAATGGGGCGTTTTTCACGGAGGANCAGGGCAGTGCTGGGGTCCCCATCCCTGGGGGGATCCAAAATCCACGTGGGGACAGGGCATAGTATGGCAGTGCTGGGGAACAGTTGGACTCGATGATCTGGAAGGTTTTTCCCAACCTAAACAATTCCATGATTCTGTGATTTGATTCCATTTTTAAGGCCTTCTCGATTTCACCTGAGCACAGCACGACCTGGCACGGGCAGGGAGTGCAGCTGAGCTCTCTGCTGCCAGATTCCTCATTTTCCCCCTTTTTTTTTAGTATCTTTGACAGGTGAGCTGCCCAAGTTATTTATTGGTTTTGTGCACGTGTAACTCGAGCTGGAATTTGTCCTGAAGAAGCACAAGAACTGCTGCACTGCATCAGAACTATTTACCCTTGAAATCTGGCCTCATTAACCAGAATTTGCCCAGGAAATAATTCCCTTGGAAAAATCACTGGACCCTCAAAAGTTTCCCTGTGAGCAGTTTTCCATTTCTGTTTTGGGGAATTCATCCCGTGCAGGCTGCTGGTGCTGACCCTGTGCTGCCAGGGCACTTTTGCTCTGTGTCCTTTCACAGGGATGGGGTTGAAGGTTTTTTCCCCTCATTCCATTGGGAGCTGTAATCAGAACCAGCTCTGGAGCGTGGGAAAGGAGGAAAGGGAGGAACTGTGCTGCCAGACAGAGTTTGCAGAGCTGTGCCCGCCTGTGCAGGGGCTGGGGAAAGGGAGAAGGCAGTGCTGGGTGATTTTGCACCTAAAAATGCAGTCACAGCTGGGCATGAATTTTTTCAGAAGTGTGGTAAATGTTTTTGGGGTTTTTTTAATTAATTTTTTCAGATTTTAGATGTATTTGAAACTTTTAATTTCGGTGTTTCTGTCACTGAAATAGACACTAGATACTAAATGGATTTTCTGTCAGGTCTGCTGAAGCTGAGCATGATAAACCATGACTTGTGCTGTTCTGTGTCCAGCCAGCAGTGCTTGAAACCATCTTAAATGTCCATTTTATTATTCAAAGATATTTGAATCACTCTCTCTGATGAGGGAAGGGAGTTTGGGAGATGAACTGATAGAGTTGCAGTGTTGGAGAATGCACATTTCACACATTTGTGTCTGTACAAAGAAATTGATTCTCACCACCAGAAGAAATGACCCAAAGCCGGCAGAACAAGACAAAATAGAGGGAAATATTTTGAAGGTGTGATTTCTGTCCAAGTGACAATGGTTAGAGAAGGCACACGAATGGTTTGAGTGGGAATAGAGCAAGGTGGGATTTGGTTGGGAGTGGAACTGCAGCCAGTTGAACTCCCAGGGGCAGATGTGGCTTTGGGGGGAGCAGAGATTTTGGGAAGGGCAGGAAGAGGAGTAGGAGTGGAAGTGAGGGCTGAGGGATGCCCAGGGCGAGTGGGCATGAAAATCCCACCCAAAGTGTGAGAGTTCTTCTCTCCCATGTGTCTCTGCCCTGCTAGGGGAGGATTTTTTGCAAAAGTTCTTGTCAGGAAAGAAGGCAAGCAGGACTCGTGGTTGTTCTCCTTCTCCAGGTTGTTTATTGTTTCCTTAGCAGCAATCTCAGGCTTTGCACCAGCTCAGAGTGAGGGAGAAAAGGCACCAAAAACCCAAACACACGGGATCAAGGTTCTCTTAAAGATAATTCACCCACTTATCCCCAAGAACGTTCATTATTTCTGCTGTTCTACCAATAACCAGCTCAATTCCTGAATTTCTATTCATGTTTTCTATTTTCTACACTGTGACAAATTGTGCCCAATGGTCCTGTGCCCCAAACACTGCAGGACAGGGAGGGGATGGAGGAGAAGGAAGCCTAAAACCCACAAGGATCCTCCACCTTGTGTTTATCTACTTACCATCCTAACAAACCACAAAATCCAAATTTCCCACCCTGTGATAAATGACATACTATGCTCCTATCTAATTTTCATCGACTTACCATCCCAACAAACCCAAAAATCTGAATTTCTCACCTGTGATAAATCACATATTATGCTGCTATCTAATTTACATCCTTGACAATTCTGTTGCATCCCAGAGCCTGGGCAGCCCTTTCCCTGGCCCAAGGTTAAAAGCAGTGTTTGTCAGGGGGTTTGGACCCTTCAGAACCTGCAGGGAGATATTCTCTGCAGTCTGGGTCCCAACACCAAAGGATGAAGTTTGGAGCATCCCCTCTCTGCTCTTCCCAGGAAAACCAGGGAAGGATTTGGAGTGCTGAGGGTGATGGGCTTGGAAATTCTGCTTGGAATAATCAGAGCACAGAACCTCGCTCGTGTGACTTTGTGTGCATGAAAGGCTTCGGTGTAAAAATTGATTTTTTTTTTTTAGAGCAAGATCTGCCCTCGTTTTTTAATGACTTGAGCTGCAGCTTTCACTCAGTTAAGCTCATTTCCCACCTGCTTTGGTGGTGGCTGTCGGGAGTTGCTTCAATGTGTGAGGGTGGAACAGATAAAGGGGGAGTTTTGGAGGAAATACGACGTGAAAAAGGGGGAGTTTTGGGGAAAGTATGAAATTAAAAAGGTGGTTTTTTTTGGAGAAAGTATGAAACGAAAAAGGTGGATTTTTAGAGAAAATATGAAATGGAAAAGGTGGATTTTTAGAGAAAATATGGAGTGGAAAAGGTGGATTTTTTTGAGAAAATAGTANGGTGGGTTTTTTTGGAGAAAGTATGAAACGAAAAAGGTGGATTTTTAGAGAAAATATGAAATGGAAAAGGTGGATTTTTAGAGAATATATGGAGTGGAAAAGGTGGATTTTTTTGAGAAAATAGTAAACAAAAAAGTAAATTTTTTTAAAAATATGAAACAAGTAGATTTTTGGAGGAAGGCATGAATTGAAAAAGATGGATTTTTGGAGGGAATATGCAATGAAAAAGGTGGATTTTTTGAGAAAATATGAAATGGAAAAGGTGGATTTTTTTGAGAAAATAGGAAACAAAAAGGTAAATTTTTTTGAAAATATGAAACAAAAAAGTAGATTTTTGGAGGAAGGCATGAATTGAAAAAGTTGGATTTTTGGAGGGAGTATGAAATGAAAAAATAGATTTTTAGAGAATATGTGAAAAAAAAGTAGATTTTTAGAGAAAATATGAAACAAAAAAAGTGGATTTTTGGAGAAAGCATGAATTGAAAAAGATGGATTTTTGAAGGAAATATGAAACAAAAAAGTAGATTTTTTAGAGAAAATATGAAAAAAAAATTAGATTTTTTTTGAAAATATAAAGCAAAAAAGTAGATTTTTGGAAAAAGCATGAAATGAAAAAGATGGATTTCTGGAGGAAATATGAAATGAAAAAGGTGTTATTTTTATTTTTTTTTTTGAGGCCATATGAAAAAAAAAGATTTTTTGAGAAAATACGAAACAAAAAAGTGGATTTTTAGAGAAAATATGAAACAAGGTGGATTTTTGGAGAAAACATGAAACAAAAACTGGATTTTTGGAGAAAGCATGAAATGGAAAAGTAGATTTTTGGAGAAAATATGAAACACAAAAGTAGGTTTTTGGAGAAAATATGAAACAAAAAAAAGTGGATTTTTGGAGAGAGCATGAATTGAAAAAGATGGATTTTTGGAGGAAATATGCAATGAAAAAAGTGGATTTTTGGAGAAAATATGAAACAAAAAAGTGGATTTTTGGAGGAAGCATGAGATGAAAAAGGTGGATTTTTGGAGAAAACATGAAACAAAAAAGTAGATTTTTTGGAGGAAAGCATGAATTGAAAAAAGTGTCTTTTGGAGGAGAATATAAAAGAAAAAAACCCATCTTTTTGCAGAAAACATTGTGTTTCCCTGTCAGTTTTCTCCCGAGGTGCTCCCAGCCCTTTGTGGCTGCCCCAAGCCCCGATGGTGCTGGGGAGCACTGCAGCCATTCAGGAACCTTTCTGCCTGCTGGAAAATGGAATTTTCCTGGGGAGCAGAGGCACCAGAGGCCCGGGGGAAATGAGCCCTGTGAAAAACGAAGTTCACTTTCCTGGTAAAGTTTAAAAATGTTTGATAAAGACAATAAGAGAAACAATAAAGCAAAGAAATATGGTCACGACCGGGTGTCTTGTCACGCTGCCAAAAGCACCCCGGTGTCTTGGAACCCCCCTTTTTATCCTGTTCTTCATGCATGGATTTATGCATATTCATTTTTCCAAGAACTGCTTTGCATGGTCACTCCTTGAGTCCAGTCTTCCTGCATATATTCATTTTTTTTCCAAGAACTGCTCTGCATGGTCACTCCTTGAGTCCGGTCTTCATGCATATATTCATTTTTTTCTAGGAACTGCTCTGCATGGTCACTCCTTGGGTCCATCAAGCACAATCCCACTTTTATTTGGTTATCATCTTTTTGATTTGGGCTTTGGTCCTTTCTTCCACAAGCAGTGAATGCTGAGAGTCGCTTGGGCCTCTTCTGGAAATTATCTATTCAGGCAGCTTAAACATACTACCTTTAAGTTCTAACTACAGCAAAGAAAAACCTTATGTACCTATTCAGGCAGTAAAATTCTACTAAAAGAGAGAAAAGAATCAAAAAAAACCCCATCATGCTTACAACATTAATTCTAACATTTGCAAAAAGCCAATACTAAAATATGCATTTATAACCAGCCCCTCGAGCAGGGATTTGGGGCAGGAGCATAAGGCAGCCCCCTCTCCCCTAAGAAAGCAGGTGGTGACATTTTTTGGGTTTTTTGGGCTTGTGTTTTATGGGTTTGAGGTTTATTTTCCTCTTTGTCTCACTAGGTTAGGGGGTGATGCTTTTCTGAAAAGCTCCTTGTTTTAAAGAGTTGATACATTTGTGTATTTATTTTTAAATACCTTTAAATGCAATATATTATTGTTAAATTTGTGTATTTATTTTTAAATACCTTTAAACACAACATATTATTGTTAAATTTGTGTATTTATTTTTATAGCAAAGATATGCCTTACTTCTGTGTGCATTGATGAGTTGTATCTGTGGGATGGAAGCACAATGTTTTTGTGCTGACAAAACAAAATGTATTTTGAAATACTGAGATTTCAGGCAGAAGAGGAACTTTTCAGCACCTTAACTCAATAATTAAGGTGCTGCAGCACATGAATATCACAGGCAGCAAAGGTGGCATCAGGGATTTGCTGCTTAGGGGGTTGCAGCAGTTGAGCAGGAGAATTGGTGTTTTTGTTATGTTTTTATTTTAAAAATATGTGTTAGTTGTATATGCATTGATGAGTTGTATCTGTGGGGTGTAAACACAACATTTTTGTGCTTACAAAACAAAATGTATTTTGAAATACTGAGATTTCAGGCAGAAGAGGAACTTTTTTGGCTGCTTTCAGCACCTCAACTCAATAATTGGCACATGAATATCACAGGCAGCAATGCATTCACAGAATTGGTGGCATCAGGGATTTGCAGCTTAGGGGCAGCAGTTGGGCAGGAGCATTGGTGGTTTTGTTGTATTTTTATGTTAAAAATATGTGTTATTTATATATGTATTATATATTATATTCTATTATAATAATATGTGTTATATATGTCATCTATAGGCATTGATGAATTGTATCTGTGGGGTGTGAACGTGGCAAAATATTGAAATTTCAGGCAGAAGAGGAACTTTTTTGGCTGCTTTCAGCACCTCAACTCAATAATTGGCACATGAATATCACAGGCAGCAATGCATTCACAGAATTGGTGGCATCAGGGATTTGCAGCTTAGGGGCAGCAGTTGGGCAGGAGCATTGGTGGTTTTGTTTTATTATTATGTTAAAAATATGTGTTGGTTCTGTGTGCATTGATGAATTGTATCTGTGGGGTGTGAACGTGGCAAAATATTGAAATTTCAGGCAGAAGAGGAACTTTCCAGCACCTCAACTCAAATAATTAAGGTGCTGGAGCACATAAATATCCCAGGCAGCAATGGTGGCATCAGGGATTTGCTGCTTAGGGGGTTGCAGCAGTTGGGCAGGAGCTAATAAATTATCAAAGGTATTAAAGAGAATCTGTTAATTTGCAGGGCTGAAAAGAAACAGCAGTCTGAAACCACAGAGGCATTTGTGTGATTTCCAGCTCTGGGTTTAAGAACTCCCATGAGGACCTCTTAAAAGCACCAGGTGTTTTCTGGCTTTTTAAGTCTGCCTGGGAACATCTGAACAATTGCATCATGTGGCTGCTCTTTGATCAGAGTCTTTAAAAGCTGTAACTCTTGTCTAATTGCCACACGGGATGTTTGGCAATAGGAATTTGGGAAATAGCTGCTCCTCAAAATAGCTTTGAGTCTAAGGCATGGGAAATCCAGAGTTACTCCTGGTTGTACCAGGATAGTAAATAGTGGCAATCATTAGTTGTTGTAGTAAAGTTAATTTTGGGGTCGTTGGGGGCAGCAGTGTTGGTGTGTTTCTTCCGTTTGGATTTTTAAAAATTTATTTTAATTATGACCAAATTTAAATAATTGAGCAAGGTTCGTGTTTATGGCAGCAATGCCCTGGTGTTGCTGGGTCCCAAAAAGAGAATTTCTCCATACAGAATCCCCACAGCCCATTTTGCTCCTGGGTTCCTTGAGAGCTCCTAAATTTATCTCATTTTTCCCAAGTAGTGCTGGCAGGTATTAAACACGTTTGTGCTGACGTGGCTTTCTGTAGGAAGAATGGGCAAACAAGGCAGGCCCTGTTTATAAATTTCTGGAATGCTAAAATCATCTGTGTGCTTTGTTTCCAAGCAAACAAAGTCAGGACAATGGGGAAGGATATTGTTATTGGGCCTCTGGGATGCTCCCACTGCATTTTATTTTGCAGTAGGCTTTAAAATATCTGACCTGATACTCTGGGCAGGATAAGAAAATTCCAAGTGGATCTCTAGCTTTCCTTAGAAAGAAAGGAATTTTTTTTTTTATGTATTATTTTGGGAATGTCTCTGCTGGTGCTGTTTGAGCTTTTGTCCAGGTAGGATCAAGTCTTTTAAAGCTCTTTCAGATCTTCCTTCCACTTGGATCTGGAGTGGATAATGAATCCATAAAATCCTGAATCTTAGAGGATTTTATTTTGCAATAGGCTTTAAAATATCTGACCTGATACTCTGGGCAGGATAAGAAAATTCCAAGTGGATCTCTAGCTTCCCTTATTTTGGGAATGTGTCTGCTGGTGCTGTCTGAGCTTTTGTCCATGAGCTTTTGGCCAGGTAGGATCAAGTCTTTAAAGCCTCTTGCAGATCTTCCACTTGGATCTGGAGTGGATAATGAATCTTCAAAATCCTGAATCTTAGAGGGGCCTAAAATGATACCATGGCCTTGTGATCCAGAGATCCAAATCTGAATTATTCCTCCTTTCACCCTTGCAGAACATCAGCAAATTCATGCTGTGGGTGCCTGGCCAAGCTTTATTCAAAACTCAGAAATTCAGTTTGGAGTTACCTGGGTGCCCCAGGCAGGGATCCCTCGCTGCAGCCTCAAGGGAAGAACTTGAATTTCACTCCAGCCTGGGTTTGATTGAGCACATTTGAGCATTTCCCGAGGTGGTTTTCCAGGAGGAGGAGCAGCTTTCTCCCTGGCAAAGCTGGGCACTGGTTCCTGTGGGGGTGAGCAGTGTCTGGCCCTGCTATTCCTCATTTCCCACTCATTCCTTTGGGAGAGGCCCTCCTGGCTGTTGGTGTCTTCAGCAACATTTTTACAGTGGGTTTCTAAAAGGAGATTTCTGCTGGTTTTCCCTTTCCTGTCCTGTCCTGGAGCTCGTGCAGAGCAGATGGAGCAGAAGTGCTGCATGTTCCTGCTGAGCTGCCCGTGGACCACCAGAGCCACCAGGCTCCTGTGCAGGCTCCAGTGCAGCAGGATGTGCTGGTCTTGGGATGAATTATTTACTCTGGGTTGTTGTAATGGTGAAATAATTCATGGGACTGGGAAGGAACCAGTTCCCTGTAAGGGTGTGGAGCTGCTGGAGGGATGCAGGAGAGGCTGTGGGGATGCTCTGAGGGCTGGGACACCTGGAGAGGAGAAGGCTCCAGGGAGAGCTCAGAGCCTCTTCCAGCCCCTGGAGGGGCTCCAGGAGAGCTGGAGAGGGACTGGGGACAGGGGATGGAGGGACAGCACACAGGGAATGGCTGTGAGCTGACAGTGGGCAGGGCTGGGTGGGGTTTTGGGCAGGAATTTTTGGCTGTGAGGGTGGGCAGAGAAGCTGTGGCTGCCCAAAAGCATCCAAGACCTTTCTGAGCTGGTGGATTCCCAGCTCTGTGTTGTTCCATCTGAGTAGGCACATCTGACTACCAGTTTTTGAGAGAAAAGTTCATCTGAAAGGCAGTCTCTGTTATTTGAGCCTTTCAGAAGCACCCAAGACACAGAGGGTGTTTTCTTTGTGGAAAAACAGAGCCTGGGCCAAAAGCTGGGCATAACTCTGCACCATTTAAGGAGGGGGAGCCTGTGCAGAATCCAAACTGCTTCTAGATGAAACCCCCTGCCCTTTGTGGAGTAAAAATGTGAAAATGTTGTGCACTGGGCAGTCTGGAGGTGACAGCAATCGCTGCCCTTGTTGTCATCCTCAGCCCTGAGCAGCCCCTGCAGCTCTCTGATCATTTACCCTCTTCCATTTCGTGTTTCAGCTTGGAGTTGGGCAGCTCCTTCCTCCTCAGAATTTGCAGAACAGAGAGTGTTTTGTGTTTCTGTGAGGAGTTTCATCTGGTTTTGTTTCAGCCTGCCACCGGTAGTTTTTGTTTTGCAGCTGGATTTCTGGCTGTTTGTCCAGCCTTGGTTTCACATCTGGAGCTCTGGCTGTTTATCCTGGGCAGGAACATCTGAGAGCTCCTGGAGCCAGCAGGGATAATGACTTAAGGAGGAATGGAGATCACCATTTCTTTTTGGATTTTTGTACTGAAGAATGGCTGAAATAAGCAAAAATTGATACAAATCTGACTTTTCATCTCCCACATTGGACAAATAGTTGTTCTGGCTTCTGCAGGAAGGTTTTAGGATAGCAGCATCCAAGCAAAAAGGTCAAATCCCTGTAGGACATACCCAAAATCTTCAAATGAAGGAAATTTTATGTAAATGCAAACAAAAAAAAATGCTCCCTGAGGGCAAAATCTTTTAATTTATCCCCTCAGTGTTACAGAAAACAAACTTGGAACCAATCTCTGCTCCTTGAAGCATCTCTGGAGGATGCTGTCCTCATTCCTGTGCACTTCTCCAAGGGAAAGTCCTCTCCACTTGGCTCAGTTTGTGACGTTGGAAGGCAGAGAAATTACTTATTCACGTCGTGCTAATCCTAAAAAATCAAGGAAGAAAATGTAGGTGAACTTGGCATCCCAGCACTTTTATAATAAAAACTGACAATTGAGGGAGGGGGTCACATCTCCTGGAAATGACAAAGCAGCTCCTTGAGTGTTGGAACCCAGGATGTGTCTGACAGTCCTGGATGAGCCCAGCTCCAGCCAGGGGGATTGAAATCCCTGGCAGGGGGGTCCCAGACCCTGGCAGGGGGGTCCCAGACCCTGGCAGGGGGGGCACAGACCCTGGGAGGGGGGGCACAGACCCTGGCAGCAGCCAGGGACTCCTGGGCTTTGAGTTTGACCCATGGAACAAATTAAACCTGGGAATGAAGAACTAAAGGGCACAAAAGTTTAGAGAGCATGATAGTGCTAGCTGTAGAGTGCAAAGGGAAACTTTGGGGATTTTTCCCCTGGGGGCTCAGGGGGTGAGATGGAGGGACTTGGGCATTGTCCTGTCCTCCTTCCTTCCTCTTCCTAACCCCATCTCCTTGGGGCTGGTGGCACTTGGGGATTGGATTGGAGTAGGATGGAACTGTCTGACACAGGTGATGGGCATTGGATCATAACTGTGAATAACTAACACATAATTTGTAGTATAAAATCAGTGCCTGCCCCAGGGGAGGGCAGAGTGCCTGGGGCTGCCCTGCTGAACAGACCTGGGCAGCCCAGACAGAAAATATCTGAGATAAGAAACAATAAAGCAACCTTGAGAGCAGCAGCCGAGGACTTGTGACTCATTCTTCGACAGCTGAGTTGAGAGACAACAACTTTTTCTATATCTTGGAGTCATCTCGAGCAAAAGAAACCCCCAGACTTGAGTTTCCCTGCTGGCTGCAGAGGTGGCTGGGGCTGAGGAGAGGCTGGAGATGAGGGCGACACTCCAACATTTCCTGCTCCTGAGGAGTGTGATTGTGAGAAAAACCCAGCGCCTCAGACAGGAGAGGCTGTGCGTGCTTATCTGGAAGTTCCCTTTCCTGCAGGCTGATAACATTCTGAGGAGAGTAAAAAATAGGAATTGCCATCCCCAGCCTCGTGTTATCGCTTTGGGAACAGCTTTTCTAGCACTGCAGCTGATGGAAAAATGGATTCCTTTAATAATCCTGAATGCAATCTCTGGTGCTGGGGGAGTGGAGTTGCATTATATGGGATGTGGAAGGGGGAATTGAAGGAAATTTGCTCTTATCAGGGATCCAGGCTGCAGCAGGGTGGGAAGGGGATTTGTGCCTCTGTTCCCATCACCCTGGGCACAATTCTTGTGACGTCTGAGCACTCCCTGAGCTCCAGGTGGGGCTGAGAGCAGGAGCTGCCCTTCCCTGGCTCCATCCCCAGCCAGCCCAGGCTTGTTCATCTTCCCTTCTTCCCCAGGGAGCCAGCATGGGACAGAGCTTTTTGGACAGCAAAAGTTAAAACCTCACCAGAGGAGACAGAGCTGAAATAAATGAACTGCTGGTGTTGTTCTGTCTCTCTGTGTGTGAAGGATGTTGTGGTTATGTCAGTGTCTTCTTGCAGAAGAATTTGTCTTCCAAAAATTGTTAGCAGGTTCCTGCCTGTTGTCAACCTATTCATGCCCCTGAGCTGCTGCTCTCTGAGCATGTAGAACATTTTTTTTTTTTGTGGGCTGTAAATCCCATCAGGGAAATGTTCCCTTCTCCAGGGCTTTTGCCATCCTAACTTGAAAATGAATTTATTTATTTTAACCCAGATATTTCCCCAGCCTGGCACAGCAAACACTGGTGCAGGGTGGCTGAGGGAGGGGAGGAGAGAGGAAGGTTGGAAAACAGAAATCCTTTGATCCTGGGGATTGTTTTTGTGCTGCTTGTGTTCCTGCATGTGCTGCACGCTGCTTTTACCAGTGCTGGGAGCTGTGCCTGCTTTGTGTGACTGTGCAAAGAGCATTTCCCTAATGCTCTGGGGTGCCTTAGGTGGGGTTTAGGTGGCTATGGGGTGTGTTAGGTGGCTATGGGGTGTTTTAGGTGGCTATGGGATGGTTATGGGGTGTTTTAGGTGGCTATGGGATGGTTATGGGATGTTTTAGATGGCTGTGGGATGGTTATGGGGTGTTTTAGGTGGCTTTTAGGTGTCATGAGGGTGTTTTAGATGGCTTTGAGGTGGTTGTGTGGTGTTTTAGGTGGTTACGGGGTGTTTTAGGTTGTTATATGGGGTGTTTTAGATGGTTATGGGCTGGTTTAGATGCATATGGGACTGCCATGGGATGCTCTAGGTGGCTGTGGGGTGGTTTAGATGGTTATAGGTTGGTTTAGATTGTTATGGGACTGCCATGGAGTGGTTTAGATGGTTATAGGTTGGTTTAGATGGTTATAGGTTGGTTTAGATGGTTATGGGACTGCCATGGGGTGGTTTAG
>VXBS01009059.1:109282-137071 GCA_013400255.1 Sitta europaea | reverse complement strand
GGTGGTTTTGGGACTGATATGGGGTGGTTTAGATGGTTATAGGTTGGTTTAGATGGTTATGGGACTGCCCTGGGGTGGTTTAGATGGTTATAGGTTGGTTTAGGTGGTTATATATTGGTTTAGATGGTCATGGGACTGCCATGGGGTGGTTTAGGAGGCTGTGGGTTGGTTTAGATGGTTATAGGTTGGTTTAGATGGTTATAGGTTGGTTTAGGTGGTTATGGGACTGCCCTGGGGTGCTCTGTGGGGTGCTTTAGGTGGCTCATATGGCTGCACCCCAAGTGGTGGCCGTGCACCTGTAGGTGCCACACGAGGACAGCAGTTTGGGACAAAACCCCTGTTCCTGCTGAGTCAGTGTGGCCCCAGCAGGGGAAGGGGCAGTGCCAGCCCAGCAGTGCCCTGGGCAGGAGCTCAGGCACTGCCCAAACCCCAGATCTTGGCAGGAATCCGTTCTGTCCCAGCTCTCCTGTCTGGGGCAGGGAGCTGGCCCTGCTGCTGCTCCCCGTGTCACTCCTGCCCTGCTCCCTGCACCTGCCAGGTGACAATGCCACCCACCCCCTTTTCTTTCCAGGCATTTCCCCTTGTTTCCAAGATGTTCTCTGCCACAGGTTGGAGTCACCAGGTTTTCCCCCTGTTAATTTATTAAATAACTGCTGAAAATTCCTCATTAACAAACACATCCTGACTATTTAAAGGGAAAAAAACCACCCAGCCTTTGCTCTGTGCACATCTCCTGTCATCCTCTCCAGAATTCCAATCCCTCCTCTGATCCAGGGGCTGATCCAGAGCTCCTACAGCAGAACCCAAAAATGTTTGCTGCAAACACCCATCCCTTGTTAAGCAGTATTTACATAAAACATGCTGACACCACTTTGGGGAGATTGAGTAGGATGCTTTCTCAGCTGTTGAAATTTGCACACGAGATGGAAGATGTTTTGATTAAAAGAAGCCTTAGCTGACTATTTTTTTTTCCATTTATTCCCATGTGTCAAAATCAAAGCAGAGTTTCTCCAGGCATTTTGCCCATTTTCTTTTTTTTTTTTTTTTTTCTTCTGTTCTTCTTGTTCAGTTGTTTGGATTCTTTCCCTCAAGGTTGGGATTTTTGTGTTTTTTTCCTCGTAGCAGAGGAATTCAGTTATTTAAGGAGATAAATACATATTAAAATGCCTTTTAGACAGAAATAAACACTACGACTGGGTTTAGCTTCCTGTTTATTTTTGGGAGCGTTCGTAAATTCATTCTGGAATTTATTGGATAGGCAACGGTGAAGTGGGGACAGGCAGGGCTGGAAACCAGGGAGATTTTCCCAGTAATCTCCTCCTGCTGGAGGACCAGCAGTGAAAAAGAGCACAGCAATAATTTTATTTTAGTTGTCCACATTCCCCTTCCTTGTGACTCCTCAAGTCTGAAGCCATTCCTGTGATAACATTTCCCTGTGTGGTTACTCAGTTGGGTTTTTTTGGAGCTGATTTTTTTGGGGCTGATGTTTTTGAGCTGCATTTCCAAAGCCTCCTGTCAAGGAGGAGAATTCCAGCTTTCCTCATCAGTGCTGGAACAACTTCTTAAAAGCCTGAGCTGGAACCTCACCCCTCCTTTCCCCTGCAGTGGGCAGGAGCCTTGCCTTTGTCCTCCCTCTGTTATTTGCTCTGTGAAGGGTGTGAGTGCCTCTGGCCACAGAGAAACTGGAGCAAAAAGCTTTTTTTAGCAACCAGAGCAGAATTTTCATAATAAACCCAATCTCGTGCCATCCCCGAGCCTCCTTTGGGGAGAATCAGGGCAGGAAGCTGGAATTAGGGAGGGTTGGATTGTTAGCTGGAACTTCAAGGAGCCTCAGCCTGAAAACTCTCTGTGGATTTGCTGTGCTGCCTGGATTAGAGCACCCTTTAATTTGCTTTTAATTAAAAGGATTTTCGTTTATTCCGGGCCTTCTTCAGAGGTCGCCTCACAAACTTGTCTATTTTGTATATAAAATCCAAAATGCATATTCATGTGGTGCTGAGATTTCACCTGGAAGCTGAGGATGAAGGAGAATTTTACCTTCTTTTATTTTTCCTTTCATTTTTGTTGTTGCAGAGCCTCAGATCCCAGTTACAGAGCAGCTTTTCAAGCACTGTTGTTGTACGTGTTCTCAATGAGTTGTAGTCCAAAGTGTAAACACTGCCCTTCCATAAATAGTTTATCTGGATTCTATATTTAAATAGCCAGGGCTTTGTTTTTGCAACCTCATTCAGTTGGCAAGAAGGAAAAAAAAAAAAAAAAGTCATGTAAATACCTTTTTTTTTTATTATTTTTTTCCCAAAAGGAAATGTACCTATTGCAGAAAATTCCCAAAGGAAATGATGGATTAAAATGGAAAGTGTTGCACAGCTTGTAAATAGAGTTCTGTTAATTATCTTTTAAATAGTTGATCTTAATACAACCCAGATATTAAATCAAGAGAACCCTTTCCTGAAGAAGACTGTGCTGCAATGTAATTGTGTACTCCAGAATAACTAAGGAGGAGCAGAAAAAGGGGTGTTGTTTGCTTTTTTGGAATAACTTTTCTGGTGGTTTCTTTCTTTTTTCTGGTTCTTTGCTGAGGCATAAACCCTGGATCAGCAGGGAAACCTGAGGAAATCCAAGGAATATAATGGACAATGCAGTTTCAGGGATGGATTTGATGTCCCTGATGAAGTGGCAGAGGAGCAACAGAGAGGGGGGAGGCTGGCAGGGGCAAGGAATTTTTCCAGAGCCTTGAAAAGTTGCTACATTCTTGTTTTGGGGGAAGAACAAACGGGAGTAGAGGAGATGCTGAGGTTTTTATCATGCTCTTGGGAGCTGGGGGTTCTTCTCCTCTCCCAGGAACAAGGGACAGAACGAGAGGAAATGACCCCAGGTCGTGCCAGGGGAGGTTTAGGTTGGATATTTGGGAAAAGTCCTTTCTGGGAAGGAATTCCAGCCCTGGCAGTGGTGGATGCCCAGCCCTGGAGGGATTTAAAAGCCCTGTGGCTGTGACTCGATGGTCTTGGAGGGTTTTTCCAACCTAAAGCATTCCATGGTTCTGTGAGTTTGCACAGCTCTGAATTTAGGGCTGGCAGGTTTTGTCCTGCCTCTGCCCACTCTGTTGGAGGCAGAATTTCCCCAGAAATTCAAGGGCTGTGCCAGGAGTTTTTAATATCTGGTATTTAAGAGGGAAATCCCTCTTAAGCCCTTAAGCACAAAATAAATATGGTTATTATATAAAGCTGTGTCTTTGAGAGCTCTTCTGCTCTTGGAGAAGAACACCTGACATTTCTGGGGGCTTGCAGTGCCTGAATTCCCCTGTTCCAGTTTGGGGAAGCAAAAGGCTCTTTTTGAGGGTGTCACACCAGAGCTGTGAGCAGCAGATTTTCCCATAATACTCCTTTTGTTCCCTAAATGAATGCAGCAGTGTTTGCTCCCACGGAGGAGCTGCTCATGAGGAGGTCACAGAGGTTGCTCAGATCTTGGAGGAGGGCACAGGGCTGTGCTCAGCACTTGCAGAGCATCAGCTTTTGGATTTTTTTTTCTGGGATTTAGCTTTGAAATATTGTAATCTTTGCATGGTCAGGGACACCTTCCACCATCCCAGGTTGCTCCATCCTGGCTTTGGACACTTCCAGGGATGGGGCAGCACTTGAGTGTTTCAGTTTGAGGTTTGTGTGTTTTCCTTCCACCCTCCTTTCTCAAACCTGTTGCTCATCTTGTGCTCTACAGTCAAACCCATGACATCTCAGTGTTATTTTCTGTTAAAACTGATCAATAAAGGGGATCAGCTGGAAGCTGGTGTTTGGAACAACATCAGTGGGACACACAAGGCAAAGTGTCTCCTGAGGGCAGGTGCTCCTTCTTCTCCCTGCTGTGTCCTCTCCTGGAGCAGATTCCTCATGATTTGATCTTTCTTCAGGTCTGGAGTGGATTTTTTCCAGGGAGAAGTTGCTTGCAAACCTTGGCCTGAGAATCCATGGATTTCTGTTCTATAGAAAAGCTGTATATTCCAAGTACAAATGGCAGTAAAGTAAAGCTGGGCAGGCCTTTAATTTCTTTTTTATTTTTAGTGGACTCTTACATTGAGTAAAAATTAAAAAGATGGTTATAACCACTGTGTTCTGTTGCTCTGTAAATAATAAATGCCTGGTCTGGGGCTGTGTTCAGGGTGATTCTTGGGGAATTTTAGGCTGTTGGGATGGAGTTGGCAGCAGCCATCCCCACCCAGCTTCATTGAGAGCCAGTTTTTGCCTTTGTGGTGAAAACCCACAACAGTTGGGTGTTGGAAGTGACTTCTAAGCCATCTGTGTTGCATCTCTGTGTTCCATTGTTTCATCCAGCCCAGATGTTGGGAAATGACTGGAAGGAGTTGCAGCTCCAGCACGAATTGTTTTTCTGGTGGAAATGAGGATTTTGTCGAGTTCTGGGGAGGTTGGGCTTCCTGGAGGAACATCCAGCACCACAATCAGCACTGAGTGGGACCCCAAATGCTGTGAGAGGCTCTGCTCTCCATCCCTGTCGTGGTGCTACCACCCTGTGGTGTCAGGGTGAACTAGGAGCTCCAGGAAAATGGGATTTGTGATGTGATCCAGCATCAGCTGGGTGTCGTGGAAATCCCACTGATGAGTCCTGCTGGGCAGCTGCAGGACAGGGGGAGTTCCTGTAAATGATCCAGGCTTGACAAAACCCTCCCAGGCTCCCCCACACCAGCATTCCCTGGAGTTTCACAGGGCAGGGGGAGGTCCATGGAGAGGAGATGCCCAGGAGAGGTTTGGCCAGCTCAGGTCTGGAGCAGCTTCAGCCCCAGGTGAAGCTCAGGAGCTGCTCTGTGGGTTTGCCCAAAGCTGGAGGTGCAGAGTGCCTCAGCTTTGTCATTTCAGTCGTGCTCCTTAATGAGCAAAAGTCATCTTCATAATTACTGTCCTGAAAGACACTCACAAAGTACTCATGGATTTGCTTGACAGTTCCTGGAAAACCTAAACTAAAGCCCAGCTTTCCATGGAAGCTTGGCCTGGGTGGTGTCCAGAGCTCGTTGCCAAGCTCAGCTTTGCTGTGATCAGTTTTAAAATCACTTGGAAGGTTTGTTTCTTGCAGCCTTTTTGGTAGAAGCAATTAATTCTTGGCAGGTGGAAAATAAGGCTTAAAAATACATTTTGGGGCACAAATAAACTGGATCCGAGCATTTATTTATTTATTTGGTGTTTTGAGGAGAGGCTGTGGCCTCTTCATGTGTTTGGGATATAATTGCACTCCTGTCAGGGGGCATCCAGGCTGAGCTGTTTGCATTTCTGCTGCAGTGAGTTGTGGCATTTGCAAGTTCATCTCCCTCGAGTGCTTGAGGCAAATGGTCAAAAACATCAGCAACTGCACTCTGCTGGAATAACTGAGGCTTGTAAAGCTTTTTATATTCATCAAAAAGCAATTTCTGTCGGGGTTTTTTAAAGATTCAGTACCAGGGCTAGCCATTGGTTAACACAGTCCTGATTTTGTATTCTGTGTGCATCCAAAACATCCTAACAAACATCCTTAGGACATCAAAACCCTGGAAAACATGCAAAGCCTGACCTCTGAACACTGTGTTTTCTTCCTGTTTATGCTGGCCCGGGCCCTTAAAATACAATTTACTTTGTTGTGCAGGCGATGACTGAATAAGCTCACATCTGTGGAAGCTTGTGAGAGGTAGATATTGAAACTTGGCAGGGTTCTGCAGGTTCCTGACCTTCCAGGAGCTCATTCAGGAATTCAGGGTGATAACATCATCCCATCACTGCGGGCAAGGGCGGGCTGGACGAAATCCCTGCTGCAGCAGGGAGCAAACTCTGCAGCAGATCAGCTGAGGGGTGACTGAAAATGAGGAGAAACACGAGAGTGAGCTCTGTGCACATGGCTCTGCAGCAGATGCTGCCCAGCTGAGCAGCACCTCTGGCTGGGGGCTGCAGGGCTCACTCAGCACAGAGGCAGATGGCTCAGTTTGCTGGGCTGGAGGGCAGGGATGCTCTGCACAGGGACATCCAAAAGCCTCCTGGGGCTGCCCAGAGCCACCTTCAAGGTGTTATAAATACATATTTTGGTGTTGGCTTTTTTTGCAAATATTAGAATGAATATTATAAGTATGATAGTTCCTGTAGTTTTTAGTGTAATTTAAGTGTAGCGTGTTTTAACTGCCTGAATAAGTAAGATCACTTCCAGAAGAGGTCCAAATGACTCTCAGCATTCACTGCCTGTGAATAAAAGACCAAAACCCAAATCAAAAGATGGTAAGAGCCAAATAAAAGTGGAACTGCACTTGACAAACCCAAAGAATAGCCATACAGAACAGTTCCTGGAAAGGTTTGGATATGCATAAGTCCATGCATGAAGAACAGGATAAAATTCCAAGACACCAGCATGTTCTTGGCAGCTGTTTAACCTTTGCTTTATTTTTATATGTCTCTTATTGTCTTTATTAAACATTTTTAAATTTTACCAGGAAAGTGAACCTCGTTTTTCACAAAGGTGGGGATGATGCCTTGAGAGGCTCCCTGGAACAGAGGCTAGTGCTAAAGGAACAAAGCAGGGATTTATTAAATTGTCTTGTTACATATATATTATTTTAACTAGGCACCTTAAATTCTAGATTTCTCACCCTGTGATATAACACACTTCTATTCAACTATACACACACAGACTCAATGGACACACCCAAGATGGATCCAGGTCAGGAGTTTCCACCCTTGTATCAGTTCTGCTCCATTTCCATGCTGGGTTCATTGTCCCATTCCAGCCCCAGGGGATGCAGTCCCACCCTCCCAGATTCTCTCCTCAGTTCTCTGCTGTTTGCACTTTTTGGGGCTGGGGCTGCAGCGGTGCCCTTGGTTCTGGAAAAGGATTGTTCTTTGCCTTGGGGCTGGACAAGGATTGTTCTGTGCCTTGGGTCTGGAAAAGGATTGTTCTGTGCCCTTGGGTTTGTAAAAGGATTGTTCTGTGCCTTGGTTCTGGGAAAGGATTGTTCTGTGCCCTTGGGATTTGGAAAGGATTGTTCTGTGAGACTGAGCTGGGAGGAGGAGTCACTGACACTTGATATAAAGTTTAGAGTTATGTACTAATGCAGTGCAGAATGTGGAAAATATGAAAACTAAAACTTAAGGCACCATTTCCCCCCTCTCAGTGGCTCCTGTTTGTGTGTCCTTCCAGAGAACCCAGGATTTTTGAGAAGAGCACCCTGGAGGAGAAGGGCGAGGGCTGAGCTGGGGAGGAAAGTCACTGAGGGCACCCAAGTGAGCTCTGGCCCAAAGTGCAGAACAAAAAACTGCTTTTGTGGGGGAGAATTGCAGCTGGGTTTAGGGGAGGAGAAGAGTCCTGTGAGGGTGATGTGCAGGAGCCTTGGGGCTGCAGCACCCTCTCCTCAGAACCCCCAGCTGCCAGCAGGATATAGGGCAGGATGCCCCTAAATCCTCTTCTCAGCCTCACTTGGTGTCTCATGGAGCATGTTTGGCCACCTGAAATCCTCTGCAGGGGGCTCTACATGAAAGGAATTGCTGCTAAGTGTGAATTGAGGGAAAAAAAGTCCTTGGAATGACTTAGGGAAGGAGATTCCCATCTGTGTGCAGCTCCAGCTGACCTTGGGCACGTACAGGGTTATTCCACAGTGCTGGAGGCCCTGACATTTCTGATCTCCAGAGCGCTTCGTTTGGCCATTAAAAATAATTAAAATTATTTTTAATAATTATCATCAGTCTAAGCAAATGTTTGGCATTTCTGTTGTTTGTATTCCAGAATAGTGGGGCTGGTCACAGCAGTGCTTGTTCTGGGGGAGTTCAGAGCCCTAAAACATCCTGTGTTGAACACTGAATTATATTTTCAGTTCATTCTCATGAAGTGCTTGTGCTTTTTATGCTTCTGTCTTAACCATGCTGGTGCAGGGTGTGAAATCAAACCAATTCCATTGATCCAGAGGAAAGTTAAATTTTACATTTATGTAATGTTTAAATTATCAGTGCTTATTACACCCTGGAGAGCTCAGTTTAAATGTGGGAAGGGTTGTTTTCCTGTAGTGGAAATCTGATCCATAGACTTGGTGAAGTAATAGCATCACTCCAGTCCATAGTTAAGGAATTTAATTAAATCACTCAATTTTGGTCAAGTCAGTACAGTTATGGCTTAAATGGTTTTTAGTGATGCATTTTGCAAAGGTGGCTGAGCACCCACGAATTAAATCTCAGGTCCAAGTTGTGTGTGTGATGGTTTTGTTCAGATGTTTTTGTTGCAGCAGGGAAGGATTTTCAGAATCCCTTTGCAGAACAGAAACCTCTGCAGGCATCAAGTATTGACAGAAAATGTATTTAGGGTTGGATCTTCCTACAAGGAAAAGGTTGGGAAGCTGCACAGAAAGTTATGCAGATTAATTTCAAATTCTGGGTGAGGAATGCTGGTGGGTGAATCTTCTCCTTTGCTTTTTATTAATATTTAGCTAATTAAAACAAAAAAAAAAATCTCCAAACTATAATTTCCCTCCCTTTTTTTTCTTAAAACTATTTAAACCTACTCTAAACTGAAACCCAAAAAACCACCAAAAACTCACTCCTATGACCCACCAGACCTGGCCTGGGCCTGGCATTTCCCAATACCAAAAAAATTAACAACAAACTAAATAAACGATGCCTCACAAAAGAAACTTTCTAAATTCATCATCTCTTCAAAACAACAAAAAAAATTGTTTAATATTATTCATTTATTGTACTAAAAAATATCTTTTAAACAAGCATACTTTTCCACTTTCCTCCAAAAAAACTCTTTCTTTTTTTCCCAAACCAATTCCTTCTCTGGAATCTCATCAGGAAATGTTCACTTTGACCAGACTGAGTCCTTAAACCTCCCTACTCTTCCTTTTCCCAGCCCCCTGAAGGATGGCATTGCTTTTATTTCTTTTTTATTTGTTTATTTTTATTTCTATTTTATGTATTTTTATCCAGGAGCCAGCACAGCTCCTTGTGAAAAGCAATGATTAAAGGGCAGAAAAAGGGATTTATTTGCTCTCAGCTCCCCACCTGTGTCCCATGGTTAAAACACAACACAAAGAAGAACTTCAGTTTTAAATTTTCTAAAAACAATGTTTTCATCACAGCATTATTTATTGTGGTTGCAGTTTGGAAAATAAGGAGAAAACCCCCCAGAGCCTTGCTGTTCTACATAAATTAATATTTTTGTCATATTAATAAATATGACAAAGTATGAAGAAATATTTTTTTTATTTTTACTCCTGCAGCAGAAGCTTTCCTTTACTGCTGAAGAATCGACTTGTGCATTGTTTATAAAAATCCTCCCTGCAGGTCCATCTTCTGCTGCCTCAAAGTCACTTTAAAAAGGGCTTTGCCTTATCTCAGTAGCACATCTTGGGAAGTCATTTAGTGAGCAAATTGCCAGTTAATTGCCTTGATCTGCTGGTGAGCAAGATGCTCAAAATGAGCTGTTCTTAATCATGATATCAAAATATCGCTGCCGTGCCGTTAATGAGCGTGCTGGGAAAGCGGAGATGTTTTTTAAGGAAGCGACTTAAGCTGATCTCGTTTGCTTTTTATTTTTAGTTAATGCCTCTAGTTGGTTTCCTGAGAGAATCAGAGCTCTGGGCATGCAAGAGGGAAACCAAAATTTGCAGGATTGGTGGATGGCAACGCTGAAGAATTTTCCGTAAAATAAATGTTGAGGTGTCTGAGAGGATTTTTGGGAAGGTTCTGTTCAGAGGTAGGGGGGTTCATTTCACAGGATGGTTATGATTTAATTTCACCTCTACAAAAGCACTTTATGGTTTGTGCTGGTCTGTGGACAGGAGGCCCCTTGGGAGCCAGAGTGGTTCCAGTTTGGGTGGGTTTGAGGTCTGCTCTTATTTGTAGGTCCTTTTTTTTGCACAGTAGGATTGACTTGGTGTTGACTAAATTTAGTGACAATGAATTTTGGTGATCATTAGAGTTGACTCTGTGCTCTCCAGGAATGCATCCTTTAAATCTCCAGAAATACATACTTCAAATATATATATACACACACACACAGAGATACACATATATATACACACATCCATATATATAAATTTAAAATAATTGTCTGTCCATCCAACCATCATCCATCCATCCATCCATCCATCATCCATCCATCCATCCATCCATCCATCCATCCATCATCCATCCATCCATCATCCATCCATCATCCATCATCCATCCATCATCCATCATCCATCCATCATCCATCCATCCATCTTTATGCAGTTTTGTTCTGTGATCTGGCCAGCAAGTCAAGACAGTGAAATAAGTGCAGAATCAGCCAGAGATGAGTTCCAATCCCATTATTTTGTCCAGTTTATTTTTCAGCCACAGGAGTGTGATGCATTTTGGGCCTTCCAGGAAAGGACTGTGGTACAGTGGGAATATTTCAGAATCCCAGACTAGGTAAAGTTGGACAAGAGCTGTGAGCTCATCAACTCCAGCCCCTGGTGCAGCGCTGCCCCGTGTCCCCAGGTGCCACATCCACAAATCCCTGCAGGGATGGGGATCCACCTCTGCTCAGGGCTCTGTGCCAGGGCTGGACAAACCTTTCCATGAAGGAATTTTCCCCACTCCTCTCCTGGTCCAGCTTGAAGCCATTCCCTCTCCTCCTGTTCTGACCTCACCTGGCTCCTGTCGGGGAGATTTGGGGTGAGAAAATCCCCCTGCCCTCCTCCTGGGCTCTGAGATGAACACACTGATTTCTGCTCAGGCTGAGCTCAGCCTTTGGAGACAGCTACCTTGGAAAGAATGATTTCAGCTGGAACAGCACCAAACCCCTGTGCCCCAGGGCAGCTTCCCTTCCTGATGTGACGGGCAAGGAAGGGATGAGTTTGAGGCACACAGCTGGGAGGAAATGCAGCTTCCTCCTCTTCCTCTCTCTGCAGCTGGATATATATATTATTTATAGTTATATTTTTAAAATTATTTTTATTTATATTTATATTTTATTTATATTTATATTTTATATTTATGTTTATGTTATTGGGGGGCTTTTTTAAGTGGAAAAATGTGTAAGAAGCTTTCAGTGCCTGCCAAGGTTGAGAGCTCTGGGGTAATCCTCACTGGAGCAGTCAGTTCTGCCAGACTCAGAGCTGTGTGAGCAAATTATCCTCATTTTCCTCTCTTGATGGGAAGAGATTGACTCGCAGCTCACAAAATCAGCGCTCCCAGGGCTTGGCTTTGCAGCTGCCAGGACCATTTCTGGCCAGCAAATCAGTTCAGCTCTTCCATCTCCCGAGGCTTCCAGTTCAGAAATCTTCCTGAGCCATCCCATTTATCTGCCCTTTGCCCAGTTTCTCCTCAATTAGCAATTGCCAGAGGAAGAAGCCCTGTGGTTGCCACAGGGGTGACCTCTCACCTCTCCTTCTCCCATCACCCTGCTCAAAATAAGCTGTGGCCTCCCAGGATGGGATTTCCTTGCTTTTAGGCTTTAAAAGAGCTTGGCCATCTCTCAGAGCATGATCTTGGTCCTTTCAAACGCCTGGAAATAGTTCTCCAGAGCCTGAAAATGTAAAATAATTAAAATTATTCTGCCTGGGAGATCAAAACCTGGTTGGTTTTTTCCCCAGGGGGACCTGCTGCCTCAGCTTTGTGCTTCCAAACACAGAATTTCTGTTCTTCCTTGCCCTGCACACGTGAAGACGTGGGGATGGGATTTGGATTTCATTTCCTGCTGACAACATCTCCAAAGCAGCTTTAGGGGAGAGGGAACTGAGCTGAGCCTCAGCTTCCCAGGCTGGGTTTTCCCCTGGAAGCTGGTGTGGGATTCTGCTGACAGAGCACTTGGAGGGAAGAGGGAAAATTGCAGGAAAAAAAAGAATTCCAGTGCCTTCCCCTCCCATCCTCCCTCAGTCTTTGCAAGTAGGGTGTGATGAGACTGAGGGCTGTCCGTGGAATATTTTATTTAACTGTGCCAGGAGTAGATTTTCTCTGCTATTTCCTGGGACACAAGTACGTGGCCAGGTCCTCTGGTGAATAAAAGAGGGGATTTCACTTTGCTGCAGCCTGAATATTTATTTTCCAGTCACAGGAGGAAAAATTTGCTGTTACAGCCTGGCCAGAGCCTGTCAGGTTATTCCATGGGGTGGGGTGAGCTTTTATCACATGTTAAAGCAAAATATTCAGCAGTCAGGTTTTCCATCCGCAGTGTGGGACTGCACAATCTCAATTTATCCTATAAAAAGCTCTCCCCTTGATTTTTTGGGCTGATCTATCCTCCAAGGCCAGTCTGACAGGCAGCAGAATTCAGCTGGTCTGAAAAAATGGATCCTGTGGGGCAGCAGCTCTTGGGCATCTCTGCATCAGCTGGAATGGAGGTAAATAAAGGAAAGAAAAATAATGGTGAATTGTAGGTCTTGCTCATCTACTTAGGTTGAAGGGCTGAAAATGAATCAAAATTATCTTGATAAGCTGTCTGTTGATTGATTTGGAATGAGAACTCCAGGAGTAATAAATAAAAATTAAAAATATTATGGGAGGACTGTACAACAGCAAAATGTGAATTATTTGGGGGAAATGTCATTTGGGGATCTCCTTCCTTAGTCTCCTGGCCCTGTATTATTTTACTCTAAAATGTGCCTGTGTGTGATTTGTTTCTGTGAAATTGGGGCTGTGGTTTGAGCTTAAAAGTATGGGGATGTATTTGTGTTTTGGTGTATTTGTGTTTTGGAGATTGTGCTCCAGGTGTACCAGGGGAAAAATGCCCAAAATCCCTGGAGCAAGGAACACAAAGAGCAGGGAAGACACTTGAAATAGAGTTTAAAGTGTCCAAGAAACACAGAAAGAGACTTGCTTTGAAAGTTTCCTTGTTTTAGAGAAATTAATTTGTTACAATGTGGGAAGGATTAGTCAGAACCTGAGCTGGAAAGGTAAAACCATGAGAAAAAGTGAAAATATTGGGGGGGTTGTGTTTGTAAATGATCCTGGTGGAGATTCTGGTGATGCTGTTTCAAACCTGTTTCATCTGGAAGGGTTGTTCAGGGAAGTCGGGTTGGCTGCTTTAGTTTCATTTCCTCTGGGGCTGAAAGTGTTGTTTAAGGAATTTCAGAGCCTTTTTTGGGTGGGAGGACCTTAAAGCTCCCCCAGATCCATCTCCAGCCATGGGCAGGGACATCTTCCACTACCCCAGCTTGCTCCAGGGATGGGGCAGCTTCTCTGGCAGCCTGTGCCAGGGCTGCCCACCCTCCCAGGGCAGGAGTTCTTTTCTGTATAATATTATTGGCTGTAAAACATTCCCTGGAGAAGGGCTGGGAGCAGCCAAGCACGGGCTGGATCAGTGGCTGTGTTTGTGTCTGGGGACAGCTGAGTGTCCCTGGAGTCCCCTGGCAGGGGCCAGAATGGGACAGGGTGGGCAGAGCCATGCCCAGAGTCCCCTGGCAGGGGACAGAGCCACCCCAGAGTCCCTTGGCATGCCTTGGCAGGACACAGAGCCATGCCCAGAGTCCCTTGGAAAGGGACAGAGCCTTGCCCAGCGTCCCCTGGCATCCCTTGGCAGGGTCAGAGCCATGCCCAATGTCCCTGGCATCCCCTGGAAGGGGAGAGAGCCATGCCCAGAGTCCCTTAGCAGGGCACAGAGCCATGCCCAGTGTCCCCTGGCATCCCTTGGCAGGCACAGAGCCATGCCCAGTGCCACCTGGCATCCCCTGGCAGGCACAGAGCCATTCCCAGTGTCCCTGGCAGGGTCAGAGCCATTCCCAATTTCCCTGGCAGGCACAGAGCCATGCCCAGTGTCCCCTGGCATCCCCTGGCAGGGTCAGAGCCATGCCCAGTGTCCCCTGGCAGGCACAGAGCCATTCCCAGTGTCCCTGGCAGGCACAGAGCCATGCCCAGTGTCCCCTGGCAGGCACAGAGCCATTCCCAGTGTCCCTGGCAGGCACAGAGCCATGCCCAGAGTGCCCGTGGTGCCTCTCCTGGTGCTCCTGCTGTGGTGTGAAATGTGCTTTTCACCTGGCACCCCCCTGTCCCCCGCTGGCGTTTTGTCCTCCATGTGTGAGGTGAAATGAGTGCCCCCAATGCCACCTCAGGCTCTGAGTGGCCCCAGCCTTGTCTGTGCCCCCTCGGTGGCCCCGGGGCCACCAGCAGGTCCCAGTGAGCACAGACAGATGGCAGAGCCCTGCCAGCTCCCTGTGAGCACAGGAGGCTGCAGCAAACACTGGCCGAGATAAAAGGCTCGTTTTTAATTGAAAACAAGAAACCCACTCTGAGAAAACAAGTGGTTTTCCAGCAGGAGGAGCCTTCCCAGGGCAGGATTTCAGGGAATGCTGCTGGTGCTGGGCACGGGAGGAGCCAGGGCAGGACTTGTGGCTCTGCCCTGCCTCAGCTGCTGGTTTATTGAAGAAAATAAAACCTGCACATTTAGGACTCCGTGTCCTGCAGAAATGCTGCATTTCTGTTTTATTTTTAAGCCACTTCTTATTTCCAAAATAGAAATATAATTCCCTTTGATCTTAGCTCCAGGATGCAGCTCAGTCCAAAGAATTATTCCCATGGTAACAAGCCACACTTCACCAAGGGGTATTTTCCACCCAAAAATATTTTTGGATGGAATTTCAGTATCTCTGACTGTGATGGTCAAATCCACAGCTTTATGAGTTTTGCTCAGCCCAAGTGGGACCATCCTCTGTGTTTTATGGTGCCTTTGAGGCAGCTGTCAAGGGCTGCTGGGAAAACACTCTGCTTTTTCTGTTCCCCATCCTCAAAACAAACCCCAACCCTTTATGCAAAAATCCAACTTGCAAAGCAAGGAGGAGAAATCAATAATTATAGAAATCCCTTGCAAGTCCAAAATTAGGTTTTTGTGAGCTGTAAATAGCCCGAGCAGCACTCAAAACTCACTTGTGCTAAATATTTCCCAAGAGGATGTTTCTGTGTTATTGCTGTGATTATTGTGCTGGCATTCACATGGAGTTTTCTTCTGTCCCTTAGTAAATATGTTCAAAAGGAGCAATTCTTTTTATTGCCACATCTTGAAAAGAGTTTTCAAGGATTTGAATGGGAGCTGGCTGGGGATGCTCAGTGCTTTAAGATCCACGGACATTCGATACCACAGTGGCATCAGGAAATCCAGTGATGACTTTGAAACACATTAAATAGCCAAATATCAGTTTATTCTGCAGGAAGCATGACAGCAAATGCATACTGATGCTGACACCAGCTGTCATTGGAAAGCAAATATTCTCGGGTTGTTTATTTGGAGGCAGCAGCAGCGATGACAGCAGCCGATAGGAAAATCAATGGCTGGATTTTCCATCAGCCACTGCCTCTTGCCAAACGGAGTGATACTGCCTCAAATTAGCATCTGTTTGCACACTTCTCTGCTAATTAGTGCTGTCAGCGTCTGAACAAAAGGGAAAGTTGATTGTGAGGGTGGGCAGGGGCTGGCACAGGGTGCCCAGAGCAGCTGGAGCTGCCCCTGCATCCCTGGCAGTGCCCAAGGCCAGGCTGGACACTGGGGCTGGAGCAGCCTGGGATCACAGAATCCCAGGATAACTGGGTTGGAAGAGACCCCCAGGATCATCGAGTCAAACCCATGCCCTAAGACCTCCACCAGACCTGGCACCAAGTGGCACCAAGCAGTGGGAGGTGTCCCTGCCCGTGGCAGGGCTGGATCTGGATGGGCTTCGAGGTCCTCTCCAAACATTCCACGACTCTGTGGTGGTGTTAGGAGCAGATGGGATAAAAGCAAATGCAGCAGTGAGGTGTGCTGGTCCATCCCCGTGTGCTCCCCAGCCTGCTGCTCCCATGGGTATCCTCAGGATCATCCCTGATCGTTCAGGCTTCAAACCTCAGCTCTTGCTTTATTTCTCAGCTGATTTTCCCAGGTGCCATCAGTCCAGTTCCTCTTCCTCCCCTCTGATTGATGCTTCGACCTTTATTTCATTGCTTTAACTGTAATGGTTAAGTTTATCTGATCAAACTGTACATTACCTTTTATTTTTTTTTTTTTTTTCAGTCCAGCCCTCCCCAGCCTGTTCCTTGTCTCCTTCAAGGAGAGAAGGAGAGGAGGACACCTGCAAGGACTTTGTTCAGCACAAGCAGTGGCAGCCTCCTGACCCCACCTGCTAATCCTGCTGCAGGGAATTCTTGCACAGGCTGGAATTTCTCTCCCAGCTTGAGTTGAAAACTGATTTTTAACCTCTGCTACAACGTGGTGTAAGGCCCCAGAGAATACCAGAGGTGCCTTGTTCCCTGTGCTGGACATTTCCTCCAAGGAATCCTCCTGATTTTCCTGAAATTACGGCTGTATCCCAAACCTCCATCCACTGCAAGTTTCCTTCTCCCTTCCTCCCTGTGCTGGAAGTGCGTTTTTCTCTTTTCTGGAAGTGTGTTTTTCTCTTTTCTGGAAGTGCATTTTCCCCTCTTCTTTCAGCCCTTTAGTCTGAAGCAGACGAGGCAGTGCTTCACAGGCAGAAAGAGGGGCTGTGCAAAAGCAAGAATTTTCATTATTTGTGCCAAAGGATCGTCCCTTGAAGTTAATTGAGGTGTAGATGAACTCGGCTGCACTCATTAGTGTCAGTGGAACTGAATATGCAATTTGCTAATTGCAGTGAGGGCACACAACTCTCAGATCCAGACTACTTGGGGTATTTTTAGCTGTTCCTTCACTCATCAGCTTCCACTTTTGTCTGTTCCAGGCACCGGTGGGAAAACACAGCAGCCCTTTTCTCCAGCAGGGTCACGCTGTTCTGAGAAGGGTTTCTTNATATATATTATATAGAAATATAAAATATGAGCTGAATATTTTCCCTGGTGAATTCTCTTCAGCTGAACTGCAAAATGGGCAGACTGGATGGTTGGATGGTCTTTAAGGTCCCTTTCTGCCCAAACCATCCCATGACTGGGCTGAAGCTTCTCCTTGGCTCTGCTCTACCATGGCTCATCCACAAATCTCTCCTGTTTTTAAGGAATTTTGCTGGTTTTGTCCAGGTGGAATTTTTCAGAATGGCTGGGGGTTGCTGTTCTGGTTGGGATAGATTAGAAATGAGAGGAGCAAGTATCAGCCCGGGCTGGAATGGAGCAGGAAAATAAAGGAAAGCCATTCCTGTTTGCCAGGCTGCAGCAATAATTGAGTTTATTCAGCTGCAGACCAGCCAGGTTTGCAGCTGATGGGCAAATTTGGGAGGAAAAGGGGGATGACATGCCCAGGAATGTACCAGGGGTGGTGGGATGGTGCAAACAGGGTCTGCAGGAAGCAGAACCTTTCATTTACATTTGCTCTGTGAGGTCAGANACGCTTTTCTGAGAAGGGTTTTTTCCCTTTTTTTTTTTTTTCTTTTTTTTTTTTTTCCACATAAATGGAAAATGCAGCGTTTTTGAGCTCTTTGGAGCTATTCTGGTGAATACTTCTTCCCATCCCAAAACTGTGATGTTTCTTTCTCTTATGTGTCAGCTTTTTGAGGGTGACTGGCTAGGTGGGAAGGTCTGAGTTGAAACGAGAAACNAAGGTCCCTTTCTGCCCAAACCATCCCATGACTGGGCTGAAGCTTCTCCTTGGCTCTGCTCTACCATGGCTCATCCACAAATCTCTCCTGTTTTTAAGGAATTTTGCTGGTTTTGTCCAGGTGGAATTTTTCAGAATGGCTGGGGGTTGCTGTTCTGGTTGGGATAGATTAGAAATGAGAGGAGCAAGTATCAGCCCGGGCTGGAATGGAGCAGGAAAATAAAGGAAAGCCATTCCTGTTTGCCAGGCTGCAGCAATAATTGAGTTTATTCAGCTGCAGACCAGCCAGGTTTGCAGCTGATGGGCAAATTTGGGAGGAAAAGGGGGATGACATGCCCAGGAATGTACCAGGGGTGGTGGGATGGTGCAAACAGGGTCTGCAGGAAGCAGAACCTTTCATTTACATTTGCTCTGTGAGGTCAGAAAAAACCCTGGCATTGCAAATCAAGGATTTTTTTTTTCAGGTGGTTTATTGATGTTGATAACCTTGCACAGCATTTGTCTCCTTCAGAAAAGCAGCTGTGATATCCATGTGATGCTCATTGATGTAAGCACTTACTCAAACCCAGTCTGTGCCCAGCTGAGATAAAAAATCAGAATACTTATTAATTATTAATTATTATTTAATAATACGATGCTACGAAATACTATTTTATATCCTAATTCCGGTGATATAATTTAAAAAATATTTATTTAACATATGTAGTTATTTAATATTTATTACTACAAAGTAACCAGACTTCACTGGCTGCTGCAGCAGCACTTGAACATATGTTTGCTGTCAGCTTGGCTTGCAGAGGAAAACCTTCATATTCCAAACCAACCAACTCTCGTGGGCTCTGTGTGTTCAGGAGGGGCTGCAGCAGCCCTGGGAGCTTTGCCTGCAGGCAGAATTCCTGTTTCCCTGCTTTCCCTTCAGCCTTTTCAGGGTGTTTCCCATACCCTTTGTTGCAGCCTGCGATCATCCGCCTAGGCGGTGAGTTTGTAATTTCGGATTACTTATGAAATTTATAATTTATTTTGATGACTGCCGTGCCACCTGGCTGGTGTTGGATGCTCTCTGAGGTGCAGGGGTCACTTTTGTCAGCAGGAGCCAAGGGGGGATGCTGGCAGAGCCCAGCCAGGCGTCTGCTGATGGCGCTGACAGTGCTGGTGTGCAGGATAACCTACAAACACACTTGGAGCCAGCTCCTGCAGAATTGACGTGACCTCTTTTCTTGTCACTGTGATCAGTGCAAGGCAAGGAGGCAGCTTTAGCTGGGAATTCGTGTTTTCAGTCTGCCCAGCCCCCTCATGTCTGTGTTTGCAGGGTGCTGTGCTGAACAGGCTGAGCAGGGGATGCTGCAGAATGTCCCTGTGATGCACAGGGGGAGCACAGCCACACACAGCAGGTGTTTGGGCAGAAAAGAGGAAAAGAACTCTCTAGATTATTGCTGACCTCGTATCTCTCAGTGTCTGGACAGTGAGCAGAGATTGGACAGAGAAGTTCCCACCTCTCCATCCCCACTGGGCACTGAGCAGTCCATCAGGTGTTCTCTTTTCACAAAGGAATGCAAACATGATTTTGTTTATCTCACAATCCATGAGAACTGACTCCACTATACTAAAACAAATCAGAAGGTTTATTTTCAGGGACAACATCAAAACACTTCACTGAGGATTTAGAATTGGCTTTAAAATGGAATTCTTAAGGTGGGAAAAGCCCTGCAAAATCAGCAAGTCCATCTTTCAGCTGAATCCCAACCATATGGCAAAATGCCACATTATTATCATCATCATCATCATCATCATCATCATCATCAACATCACCACCTTATTATATCCTTTCATTTATTTTTTAAATTTTTTATTTTATTTTTAGGGTCTTTTTTTAAATTTTTTTTTTATTATTGTCTGATTGCAGCTCTGGCACATCCACGTTCCAAACTTTCTCAGCAACAAAACCAAAGGGCAGTGGGGGTTCCTCTAATGGTCAGGTAAACATCCATGCAAACTTAGAGAAATAATTGGGATTAAGCCAAAAAATAGAGACCAAATGCTTCATTAATTCCATTTATAAAGCTATTGAGTGCAAGATTAAAAAAAACTCTGTTGCAGTCCTCAGTTTTGTGTATGGCCCCCATGAAAGGTGGGTATAAAATCACAACACTTGCAGTCTTTCTGGGAACTGTAAAGTTTTTGGGTATAAAATCACAACACTTGCAGTCTTTCTGGGAAGTGTAAAGTTTTTGGGGTGTGTTTTACAGCACTGGAGGAAGTATCCATGCATCCCAGTGTTTCCTCCAGGTGAAATCCCTGCTTTCAGTATTGGGCTCCTTGGCCAGTCCTCGTGGTATCAGTTCTATTCCCTTATGCACCCATCTCTGAAATTGGTTTCAGTTTTGGTCTTCCTTTAATCAGGAAGTTTTTAAACTCTCTAAGGCAACTCAGCCCCATGTAAAGAAAAATGGGGAATTTGATAATTGCAAAAGCAGCATGCTGGTGACTCACAGCCTATTTTGCATAGAATTACCATTTCTTTTCCTCCAGAGCTGGGAAGCTGAACTGTGTAAGGAAATACCATCTGATGCTGCATATGGCATTTTAATAACACCTATTTCACATGGCTTCTGCTGAGCCAAGCCCAGCAGTGTCAAACGGAGAACTGGGAAGATGTATTAGAATTTCTAATGGGAAGTCAAGTTTGCTTGGTAAGCTAGATCATGGTTTTGATTTATTTGATTGATTTTTAATGTAGTTTTGTTTATTTTAAGAGGGGTGAGTCCTGTGCTGGTGGGGAACTATTCCTTGTGGTTATTCAAACCCACATCCAAACCTTTTTAGGAATTGGAGACCCTTAAAGCTCCAGTGAATCTTTCTGAAGTATCAAAGCACCAGAATTCAGGTCTAAGAGGATTGTNCAGTCTGTGCCCAGCTGAGATAAAAAATCAGAATACTTATTAATTATTAATTATTATTTAATAATACGATGCTACGAAATACTATTTTATATCCTAATTCCGGTGATATAATTTAAAAAATATTTATTTAACATATGTAGTTATTTAATATTTATTACTACAAAGTAACCAGACTTCACTGGCTGCTGCAGCAGCACTTGAACATATGTTTGCTGTCAGCTTGGCTTGCAGAGGAAAACCTTCATATTCCAAACCAACCAACTCTCGTGGGCTCTGTGTGTTCAGGAGGGGCTGCAGCAGCCCTGGGAGCTTTGCCTGCAGGCAGAATTCCTGTTTCCCTGCTTTCCCTTCAGCCTTTTCAGGGTGTTTCCCATACCCTTTGTTGCAGCCTGCGATCATCCGCCTAGGCGGTGAGTTTGTAATTTCGGATTACTTATGAAATTTATAATTTATTTTGATGACTGCCGTGCCACCTGGCTGGTGTTGGATGCTCTCTGAGGTGCAGGGGTCACTTTTGTCAGCAGGAGCCAAGGGGGGATGCTGGCAGAGCCCAGCCAGGCGTCTGCTGATGGCGCTGACAGTGCTGGTGTGCAGGATAACCTACAAACACACTTGGAGCCAGCTCCTGCAGAATTGACGTGACCTCTTTTCTTGTCACTGTGATCAGTGCAAGGCAAGGAGGCAGCTTTAGCTGGGAATTCGTGTTTTCAGTCTGCCCAGCCCCCTCATGTCTGTGTTTGCAGGGTGCTGTGCTGAACAGGCTGAGCAGGGGATGCTGCAGAATGTCCCTGTGATGCACAGGGGGAGCACAGCCACACACAGCAGGTGTTTGGGCAGAAAAGAGGAAAAGAACTCTCTAGATTATTGCTGACCTCGTATCTCTCAGTGTCTGGACAGTGAGCAGAGATTGGACAGAGAAGTTCCCACCTCTCCATCCCCACTGGGCACTGAGCAGTCCATCAGGTGTTCTCTTTTCACAAAGGAATGCAAACATGATTTTGTTTATCTCACAATCCATGAGAACTGACTCCACTATACTAAAACAAATCAGAAGGTTTATTTTCAGGGACAACATCAAAACACTTCACTGAGGATTTAGAATTGGCTTTAAAATGGAATTCTTAAGGTGGGAAAAGCCCTGCAAAATCAGCAAGTCCATCTTTCAGCTGAATCCCAACCATATGGCAAAATGCCACATTATTATCATCATCATCATCATCATCATCATCATCATCAACATCACCACCTTATTATATCCTTTCATTTATTTTTTAAATTTTTTATTTTATTTTTAGGGTCTTTTTTTAAATTTTTTTTTTATTATTGTCTGATTGCAGCTCTGGCACATCCACGTTCCAAACTTTCTCAGCAACAAAACCAAAGGGCAGTGGGGGTTCCTCTAATGGTCAGGTAAACATCCATGCAAACTTAGAGAAATAATTGGGATTAAGCCAAAAAATAGAGACCAAATGCTTCATTAATTCCATTTATAAAGCTATTGAGTGCAAGATTAAAAAAAACTCTGTTGCAGTCCTCAGTTTTGTGTATGGCCCCCATGAAAGGTGGGTATAAAATCACAACACTTGCAGTCTTTCTGGGAACTGTAAAGTTTTTGGGTATAAAATCACAACACTTGCAGTCTTTCTGGGAAGTGTAAAGTTTTTGGGGTGTGTTTTACAGCACTGGAGGAAGTATCCATGCATCCCAGTGTTTCCTCCAGGTGAAATCCCTGCTTTCAGTATTGGGCTCCTTGGCCAGTCCTCGTGGTATCAGTTCTATTCCCTTATGCACCCATCTCTGAAATTGGTTTCAGTTTTGGTCTTCCTTTAATCAGGAAGTTTTTAAACTCTCTAAGGCAACTCAGCCCCATGTAAAGAAAAATGGGGAATTTGATAATTGCAAAAGCAGCATGCTGGTGACTCACAGCCTATTTTGCATAGAATTACCATTTCTTTTCCTCCAGAGCTGGGAAGCTGAACTGTGTAAGGAAATACCATCTGATGCTGCATATGGCATTTTAATAACACCTATTTCACATGGCTTCTGCTGAGCCAAGCCCAGCAGTGTCAAACGGAGAACTGGGAAGATGTATTAGAATTTCTAATGGGAAGTCAAGTTTGCTTGGTAAGCTAGATCATGGTTTTGATTTATTTGATTGATTTTTAATGTAGTTTTGTTTATTTTAAGAGGGGTGAGTCCTGTGCTGGTGGGGAACTATTCCTTGTGGTTATTCAAACCCACATCCAAACCTTTTTAGGAATTGGAGACCCTTAAAGCTCCAGTGAATCTTTCTGAAGTATCAAAGCACCAGAATTCAGGTCTAAGAGGATTGTCCAAGGCCAGGTTGGACAGGGCTTTTGTTGGAATCCAAAGTGCTGGGGAATCTCAAAATATCAGCTCTGTGAGCCAAAACTCAGAATTGGAGACAGGGTTTGACCTGAAACCTTGGGAGAGGCTCCCAGGTTTGGGTGCTGGAAGTAAGAATGTGGATTTATAACTTAAAGCAGAGTGAGTTCAGCAGAGTAAAGTTTAGTTTTAGAGCCTGAAAGTCATGGACAAAGCCAAAGCAGTTCCAGAGGTTCCCAAGAGGTTTTAATGCTGTGAGGTTGAGGGGTTAGGAGGGGATTGGTTAAGAGAGTTCCCACTGCAGTAACACAATTAGCTCAGTCCTGGTTTAATCACAGAAATATCCAGGTGGCAGAGTTTTACTGGCCCATAAAGCCTTAAACAGTCTGAGAATCTGAAATCCTGTGACTCCTTGGCCACACTGCTGACACCTGTCAGAGGATCCATCCTCTCTCTGCCTCTGTGGCAGAGGAGAAAATAAACTGCATTTCCCACCAAACTCAGCAGCCCCATTTCTGTGTTTCAAGAAGAAATGCCAGCACACCAAACGTGAGGTGTAAAACCCTCATGGAGAAATCCCAAACTCACAGGCTTGGAGCACCCTGGGGTGGTGGAAGGTGTCCCTGCCCAGGCAGGATGAGCTTTAACATCAACCTCCCCCTCCCAACCCAAACCATCCCATGATTTTTACCCTTCCACCCCTGCATTTATGCTTTATTTGAGGATTTGATGGGGTGTTTCCCACCTGTGCTATTTAGAATTAAATATGGACTCGTTCTTGATGGTAGATACTGTGAATTTATCTGTGGGAAAAGTGCTTTTCTCACAGACACTTTGGACTTTGAGGGAACTCGCTGAAATATTTTTAGCCCTCATGATTTGGGAAGTTCTGCTTTCGCTGTTGTGTCTAAAAAGAGTTTCCAAGATTTACTGTGAGTTCAGGAAGATAAGGAACAATCATGACTCAGGAAAACAGCAACTCTTTTCTAGAGTGTGACCTTAGCATTGGGCTCTTTTAAAGAAATATATTTAAATTACATACATTTAATTAATCCTGCCTCTAATAAGGTGAAGTAGTTGGAATTATTATTATAATAATGACTCTACCCCTTTCCTCCCACTATTAATTTTGAAATCTGTGGTGGTTTTCCTCTCTTTGATTATCCATGGCAATAACCTAACACGAGGATCAATCAGCTCCCTAAGCCTTTCCTTCCTGATAAAGCAGAAAATTTGGGGTTTTTTTTCATAAATCTGTAGATAAAATGAGTATTGAATTTCATCACTTTGATCATTCAAACCCCTTCTTTTAAAAAACTGATAGCAGTGGTGGAGTTTCCATCCCAGAGGGATTTAAAAGCTGTGTGGAGGTGGCACTTGGGGACGTGGGGCAGTGGTGGCCTTGGACTCGCTCATCCTGGAGGGCTTTTCCAGCCTAAGCAACGCTGAGAAATGGAAATTTTGGGATGCTCCACACTGACCTGCAGCACAGGGGGCTCAGGGGGAATTTCTGGCTCTGCCCAACTCCTGCCAGGAGGGGACAGCCAAGGGGGGAATTGGGGTCAGGGACAGGGACAGAGCAGAGGGAACGGCCCCAGGCTGGGCCAGGGGAGGTTTAGTTTGGATATTTGGGAAAATTCCTTCCTGGAAAGGTTTGTCCAGCCCTGTCCCAGCTGCCCAGGGCAGCCCCCATCCCTGGGGGGATCCAAAATCCCCATGGATGTGGCACCTGGGGACAGAGGTGAGGCTGGATTTGATATCTCAGAGGGGTTTTCCAGCCTTTGGGATTCCATGGACTAAAACCTGTCTGGTTTTGGGTCAGCTCCCCATTCCCAGTGCAGGGATGCCCTTCCCAGGAGCTGGGGAAGATCCTGGCCACTCCTCAGGGGAAATCCCTCCGAGCTGGGACCCGAGGCTGTGGCCCCAGGGACCCTCCAAGCAGGAACAGGGCTTGGAGGGACATTTTTTATTTTCCAAGAACTGTACCCAAGTTAACATCCAACCCAAACATTTCCAGCTGATCCTGAGCATTCCTGGGAATTCTCTGTGAGTTTGCACTGGAGTCCCCAGAATCTGGGATTATCCCATTAGTGGTGCCCCTATAAAACACGTGTCTGAATCAGCCCTGAAGAAGACTTCAAGATTATTTTAATGCTTTTTTCGCTTCAATTCCAATAAATATGTATTGGCTGTATTAGCTGCATTAAAGACAGGGATGGGAAGGGATTGTAATCCTTTGGTTTACAAGAGGGGAAAAATATTACAGGCTTAGCTCTTCCATTGCCAGGGGCTCCAGTCTTTCCCTAAAGTTGATGGAAACATTGCATGTAGGAAATCCTTTTTTTTTTTTTTTTTTTTTTTTGGCTATTTTTGAGGCATTTCAGCAGATCCATTCAAAAATTCTGCCCTGCTGCAGAATTTTATATTTTATATTTTACATTTTATATTTTATATTTTACATTTTACATTTTCTATTTTACAATTTATTTTTTATATTTTGTATTTTATATTTTATATTTTACATTTTACATTTTATCTTTTATATTTTATATTTTAAATTTTACATTTTATCTTTTATATTTTACATTTTATATTTTACATTTTATGTTTATTATATGTGTAATATTTTATATTTTGTATTTTATATCATTTTGTGTTTTATATACTTTTGTATTTTATGCTTAAAATTTTTTATTGTACATTTTAAAACGCATATTTTAAAAATTTATATTTGATATTTTATTTTCTGTTTCACAGATTTCCCTGTAGTTACTCACAATTAAAATAATCTAATGAAGCAATTTCAATGTGGTCACAATGAAATCATTCAGGACAGGATATTTACTCTGTGTGGGCTGCAGAGGTGCTCTGTAATTCAAATAAATATGGAATATTGCTTTTCCCTGTTCCTAATGACCACACAGGTTCACTTTCCTGGGAAAGCAGCAGATTCCCTGAATCAAAGTTTTTGTCCTCATTTAAAATAGAATCTCTTCCTCTTCCCTATCCTTCATTGGTGCCTCGCTCCCCTCGTGTGTGTTCTGCTTTATTACCAAATAAAAACCGGCTTACTTTCAGCTAAACAATATACTTCACGTTGATTAAAAGGAATTAAAGATTATAAGGGTGGAAAGACAAACAAAAATCCTGGGACTGTCTCAGAAACGAGTGTGGAGCACCACGACAGCCTGCTCTGCCAGTTATTTATACAGAACATTTGCTCTTTGCTGGGGAGTTTTATTTTCAGGAACAAATGAGCCAGGAAGCTCAACTTGCAGATGCAGGTGTGGGTTTTAGGAGCGCCCTGGGAATGTTCTCCTTTTCCAGGGCTTGTTCTGAGCTCTGGTCCTGGGTCAGAGCATTGCTGCTGTGGATTGGATGCTGGAATCCCAGCTGGGTCCCCAAATCCCATCCCATTCCCAGGACCCCTCCACTGCTCCAACCTTGGACACTGCCAGGGATCCACAGCTTCCCTGGGCACCCTGTGCCAGGGAAGAAGTTTTTGGGATTAATTTTGTGCCTTTGAACCACAAATCCCTGCCTTTGGAGGCGCTGCCTTGGAATCATCCGAGTGATCCATTTTTGCTTGGAATAATCCCTTTAGCTGCCCGAATGCCAAGAGAGCTAAATTTAAGCTGAACATTAGTCATTTATCTCCCCAAAACTGTTTGAAGCAGGTGCCACGGATTCACTTTTAGGAGAGGGGTCGAGGCTTCACTGGAGCAGGTCAGGGTGGGGATCTCGTTGTTATTCAGCTGGGGGATATAAATATCCAGGAGGGAAAACAGAAGGTCAAATGCAAACCTCTCCCACCAGAGGAGCCCATTCAGCATCTCCCAGCTTTCACTCTGCTGCTCTCCAGAAAAACATTTCTTTTTTCCCTTTCATAATGCAAATAAACCAACCTAAACCCAAAATCTGTCAGTTCAGTGGGGCTAGGAATAGTAAAAGGTGGGAGTTGGGAAATGTGTGGATGGGGTGTCAGGGATGCAGGGGTGGTGCAGCAGCCCAGGGTTTTGGGTTTTTTTTTTTCCTCCACGTTTTCCTGGGGAGGGATTTTCCAGCTGTCCTCTGCTGCAGCTGGAAACGTGAGTGAGAACATGCCACATTGAAATGTGGGGTTTTTCCCTGCAGATAATATTTCCAAGGAAACTCAAAATGTTGTGACACTCGGCGAATTAGAGCTGCGGCGCCAAGAGTTTATTTTCTAAATATAGTGCTGGTATTTAATTTATCCTTCTCTCCTCTTCTCTGGGGCAGGAAAAGCTGCCTCTCCTCGAGTTGCTGAGCTGCCTGTGTGGGCAGCACTGGGAGGATTTGCAGGTTTGGAGGTTGTCCATGAGATTTCCAAGCTGTTCTCCTCCCCTGCTCCGAGCCCGGGGGATGCTGAGCCCAGTTTGCCAGCAGCAAATCTGGGACTTGCTAAAGCCGAGCCTAAATCTGGGAGAGCTGGACCTGCAGGGCCCTGGAGAATCCCAGTGGGAATGTGCTAAATCCACCTTTTGGGGAGTGGCTTAATTTAGCATTGATTCACCTTTTGGTGTGAGGGAGTTCCCTGTTAAAAAATTAAAAGTTTATTAACTGCCTGTAGACCTGACAGAGGAACAATCAGTTTTAAATATGAACACATGATTAAAAAATAAAAAAGGTAAATATGCCTTTGTGAATGCCCATTTTAAGATGAAACCCCTGGGAGTAGCTCTGTTTCTTTTCCCAAGCAGCTATTCATAAAAAGTAAAGCCACAAAAAAACCTGTTTCTTATAAAAATTTCCCCATAACATAAAAAAAACTCCTCTCCCTAAATAATATAAATAAATAAATAATAAATGAAAACCCGNCATTCAGGCATGACTGAAGAAAGAAAAATCCTGCTGCAGTTATTTAGTATAAATAATTATATAGATATATTGTATTTAGTATGAATAACTCTCTATATATTTGCTATATATATTATATATATATTATATTTATATGTTATATTTAGTATAAATAACTGAACCAGTCGTGCCCTTGGCTGCCTGATCTGATGATCCACATTCTCCAAAGATGCAGCAGCTCCACAGCAGAGAGATTCCCATGTTTGGAGTCAGTGGCACAGATTTT
>VXBS01009059.1:57923-108244 GCA_013400255.1 Sitta europaea | reverse complement strand
TTTGGGGAAGTCATTGACCTAAATTCCTGTTTATCTGAGAGCGACTCCCTCCTCAGATAAACAGAAAAACCCTCCCTTGAAGGAGGTTTTTAATTTTTGATCTTAGCCCTCTCAATCAGCAGCAGGTTTGGAGGTCTCCAGGGTTACAGGACCCAATAAATTGACATTTTTTGTGCTTTATTCTGTGTTTGTGCACAGTTTCAGTCCATCACCCGTTTGATTGTTTATATATTTGAATGGGAATTGTGTGAAGGTATGAAGCAAATCAGATACTGGCCTGATCCCATACTTTCCATTAATTTTCCATCAATATTTTGGTGATTTTTTTTTTTTTTTTTTTTGGCCTGTAACAATTCCAATTTCCTTAGCACCACGTCGAGGAACATTGTGCATGGCTCGTGCCACGCTGTCAATAATTCCTCCACGCTGTGAGCAGAGATTTCTCCTTTTCTGCTGTTCCCACGTTTGTCTGTGGCATCTCTAATGCACTAAAGTGGCTGCAAAACTCCTCTCTGGGGTGTATTTTAGTTTTTTTTCCACTTGAACTGCCTGGCAGCCTCTGCTGCTGCTACCTGCCCATCCCCAGAGCCCCCCGGGCTGCTGCTTGTGCTTTGGAGAGGAAATCAGGGAATTCCCTGGCAAGGGGGGCAGAGCAGTCACTGGTGTGTGTGCAAAACTCTCGTTTGTTCTGCACAACCACAGCCCCCAAAAATGGGGATATCAGCTGGGGAGGGGCTGCATCCCTGCCCTGAGCAATTTGGCACACAGGGGGTGGATTTAGGGGGGGTTAGTAAAGAGTTTGTGTGGATGAAAATCAAATTCAAGAAGAATTTGGTCAAGTTTTACTCTTTTTGAGCAAAGGATGAAAATCAAAATCAAAGCATGGTTTCCTCAGATTTTCCTCCCTGTGAACAAAGGATGAAAATCAAATTTAAAAATGGTTTCGTCGAATTTTACTCCCTGTGAACAAAGGGTGAAAAATTCAAGAAGATTTTGGTCAAATTTTCCTCCCTATGAGCAAAGGATGAAAATCAAATTCAAGAACAGTTTGGTCAAGTTTAACTCCTTGTGAACAAAGTGTGAAAATCAAATTCAAGAACAGTTTTGTCCAGTTTTACTCCCTGTGATCAAAGGATGAAAATCAAATTCAAGAAGAATTTGGTCAAGTTTTACTCTTTTTGAGCAAAGGATGAAAATCAAAATCAAAGCATGGTTTCCTCAGATTTTCCTCCCTGTGAACAAAGTGTGAAAATCAAATTCAAGAAGAGTTTTGTCAAATTTTACTCTCTGTGAAGCATTTTCCAGATACCAGGGGTGATCAGGGGGTTATTTTGGAGGCAGAATTTTTTTTTTTTTCAGAGAGAACTGAGTGGGGAGGAGCAGAGGGCTGGGCAAGGCAGAACTCTGCCTGTCACGAGGCTCCCTGCCATCCTGCAGGTGTGGACAAGAGGGGACAAGTGTTTGTTTTGTTTTTGGGACGAGTTTTGTGCTGTTACATCAAGGAAAAAAAAGGAAAAAAATCACATTTTTAAGGGATTTTCTGTGCTCACACATAGCAGGAGGCCCAAGCCTTATTTTTGCAACACTAATAACTCTAGCTGCCAATACAGCTTGTGTTGCACTGCTCAGCTTTGTTCCAATTAAACACTAATTGTTCAGTTCCTGCAGATCAGATCTGGGATGCTCAGGTGGTGATTTCTGGGTTTTCAGATAGGAAAAAAAAAAAACCCCAAAGTTTAATCATGTTCCAGTAAGGAAAATGTTTTTATTCAGAAGGAAGAGAACCAGACATTAGACAGAAGTTAGGGAAGAATTCCCTGTGAGCTTCTCGATGCTTCAACCTTGTTCTGCCTGGAGTGTGCAGCACTGGGGCAGATTAATTATTGAAGGCAAATGGATTTCTGTGAGTTTGTCCTGCAGCTGAGAATGGGGATATTTTCCTAAATTTAAAGTTCAGTGTAAGATGGGCAGGGGCATCATTACACACTTGGGATTTCTACATTAAATCATGGAATGGTTTGGGTGGGAAGGGACATTAAAATCATCCATTCCACCCCTGCCATGGGCAGGGACACCTCCCACCACCCCAGCCTGGCCTGGGGCACTTTTTCCTCAAAATACATTTTAAAAAGACATTTAAATGCTGTGATTTGATATTTATTGATCAGGTGGGTCTTGCTGGAGATCAGCAGCACAAACTCGTTGCTCTTCCAGCTTTTTTGATTACTTAGGAAATAAGTTTGGGTTATTATTTCTAAAATAGCATCAGAATTGATGGCACCTTAGCTATGCTCAGGGGGTGTGTGTGATGTGTGGATCCTGCTTTTTGTGACACCAGGATAATGGAAATGCCACCCCCGTGTTCATTCTGAAGGGGAATTCCAAAGGGAATTAGGGATTGGATTTGGGGAAGTCTGGGATTGGATTTGGAAATCTGGGATTGAATTAATTTTTTTTTTTTTGAACCTGGGGTTGGATTTTAGGATCTGGGAACAGGTTTGGGAATCTGGGATTGGATTTGGGCATTCTGGGATTGGGATTTTGGAAATCTGGGATTGAATGGTTTTGGAATCTGGGATTGGATTTTGGGACCCAGGAGTGGAATTCTGGAAATTCCCTTTTTTCCCCAGGCTAGTCTTGGAGAAGGATGGCTGTGCCTCTGCTGAGAGTGGATGTGCAACCCCAGGGTCCTCAGCAGGGGACTCCAGGTGGAAATTAAAGGATTTTTTCAGCCTCTGTTGTCAGGGAACCCAACAAGCTGCTGCTCCAGAATCTCTGGGAATCAGAAAAATAATGGGATGTCTGTCATATCTCTGTAGCAAATATAATCACAAAAATAGAGACACCTTTTAATAGGGCCAAAAAGGCAATTCTGCAGTATTTTAGAAGCTTCTGATGGGTATTACAATAATTCTATTACCCAGCCAGAGCAATGGTGTGCTTGGTGGTGAGCTAAACAAAAATATATATAGACATAACTGGAAGCCTTCAGTTTTGTTTTGAGCCATTTCCTGAACTGAAATAATGAAAAAGCATGAAACTGGAAGGATGATTTGTGAGAAAACTGCTGCCTTGCAAGGGCAGAGGTTTAGAGAGCACAGCCCTGGATTGGCAGAGATGAGGTTTGCATGGGGGAGCCTGGGAGGGAAAGGGCCAGAGCTGGAGTGGAGTTGGGAATTAGCACCAAAAAACTCAATGGGGCAAGAGGAATCTCTGGAGAGTCAATTTTTCCAGGTTTTGTTTGTTTGGGATTTTTAAAATCTCATTTTGATGGTCTTTTCCTAATCTTTCATTCTGTGTTTGGGACATGCTGCTGCTATAATTTATTGGGTTTCTATCTAATTATGTGATCCCAAACAAAGAACAAGGGAGGTGGTTAATGGCCTGTTGGGGGTGTGTGTGTTCTTTTACTGGGGAGTTTGATCTGTTTGGTTTGGGGTTTTTTATCCCAAATCAGGATAAAAAAATTTAAACCCCCCAAAATTGTTTTTTTTTTATGCCCCACATGAATTCTTCCTTCAGGCTGAGGTGTAATCCAGGGAGGTGCACACGGAGTGGGGCAGGGAACAGAGGGGCTGTGCATGAGACATGCTCAGATTTTGCATTTCACCTCAGAGAATGATAAAATCCCAGGATGGTTTGGGTTGGAAGGAGTTTAAAATCCCACCCAGAGCCCCCCTGCCCTGGCAGGGACCCCTCCCACTGTCCCAGGGGCTCCAAACCCCAGCCAGGGATCCAGGGCAAACTGCTCTGGGCACCCTGTGCCAGCCCCTGCCCACCCTCCAGGGAACAATTCCTGCCCCAAATCCAAAAGAAATCCATTTAAAGCCTTGCCAGGAAGGAAGTGGAGATGAAGAGGAGCAAACCAGACCATGGAATCCCAGAATCCCAGAATGATTTGGGTTGAATCTCCTCTCCTTCCACCCCTGCCATGGCAGGGACCCCTCCCACTGCCCCAGTTGCTCCCAGCCTCGATGTTCATCCTGGCTTTGGACAATTCCAGGGATCCAGGGGCAGCCACAGCTCCCCTGTATTTTCCTCCCAGGGAACAATCCCATCCCAAAATCCCACCCATCATCCCTGCCCCCTGGCAATGGGAAACCATTCCCCCAAGGGGGATGCTGAGGTGGAACTGTGGGAAGAGCCCCCACTTCCAGCTGGGATCTGCAGGGGTGCCAGGTCAGGTTTTAAACTCCCCAGGAGCCTCTGCAGTATGGATGTCACTGCTTCCAGGAATCTGTCAGCCCCTGGGGCTGGGAAAGGGAGATGCTGGTGATGGATGCAGGGCAGGTGGGCACATCTCTGCTGGTGTAGCTGGCAGTGCTTTGTGCAGCTCTGTCTGTTAGCAGTGCAGCCATCAGGGATTGTTGGGATTTTGGGTAGATTTTGTCTCTATCTCTGGTGTCAGAATCATTTCTCTGAAATGGGGTTCAGCTGTCGTGTGCTGAGCAACGTTTTTAAATTTGCAGCTTGATTTTTAAGCTTAATTTTGCCAGAAGTGGCACCAGCTAAAACCTGAGAAAGGCTTTATTGGTTTTTCTGAGCTGAACACAAAACTATTTTTAAAGCTTATTGTTAATATGGTGCAGCTTTTGCTGAAGAGTGAATGGAGTGCAGGTGTTTTAAATGGAGAGTCCAATGTTTAAGTTGGAGACTGTGGGCACCATAATTAATTTTGAATGGAATTGAGGTGTTCTGAATGGAGATTCCAGCATTTAAGTCGTGCCTTGCAGCCCTGCCCCTCACTCCTTCATTTTCCAGCTGATTTCTGGCTGCTTGGTCCCCCAGCACCACACCTCTCAGGTAGGATTCCTCTCCAAAACAATGACAGTCATTTGGTTTTCTCTTTCAGTATATTTCCATTTCTCCAAATCCAGGGCAAGCTAAAAGTTTGAGAAGTCTTCAGGCTTTAAAAGATGCTCCAGAAACTCAGCTCAGACTCTGTTTTATTATTGGCTTTTCTTGAATTTTCCCAGCCCAAGAGTGGTCTGAGCTGAAATGATGGAAAATGTAATGCAGTCCCCTAGAGGTGTGGTGAATGCCCTCAAAATCTAAATTCCAGGAGGGGGTGGTAGTTCTTGCTGCATTTGTTCTCCCCCAGCTGCTGCAGGAACATCATTACTGAAGTAATTTTTCTCTCCAGTGGCTTTTCCAGCGTGCGTCAGCATTTTCCTCTTGGGGTTTTCTTGTTGATGCTGTTCCTCCTTTATGACAGGAGCTCTTTTTCCAAACTTGAGCAAAGAAAAGTCTCCCCCCTGCCAGGAAGCTGTAACCCTGTGTAATGCATGGAAAGTTGCAGGTGGTTCATTCAGGGGGGATTTGATTTTCTCTCTGCAGACCGAGGGCTGGTGCTCATGCTTTGAGCACTGTTTGTGAAGCTGGGATGGGGGAATTCCAGGGATGCAGGGGATTTCCAGGATGCAGGCACTCAGCATTCCTGCAGTTTCTGTGGCAGCTTGCAGTGCCTGCATCCCTAGGATTTGATGCAGGCTCCCAGAGCTGCCTGCACAACCACGCTGCAGGCTTGGCTTTTACTTTTCTAATAACTCCCAGGCTTACTGGTTTAATTTTAATAGTAAATGCAGTTTCTATTTATGTCCTGAGACTCCAGGCTGTAAAGAACTTGACTATCCCTAGAAATCCACATGGGTAATGATCTTTTTTGGAGATAAATGCCTTATTAGCATGCCTGGGACTTAATAATGGATGAGAAAATCAGATGCATTTCATGTCCCAGAGCCAGATTTAGAATTAAAGCTGGTGCTGTTGATGCCATAAGTTTAGTTCTGGGGAGTAAATATATATATCTGCTAACTCTGGGAATGTCAGAGGCAAAGAGGAATAGCAAGCACTGGTGGCAGGTGATAAATCTGTACCAGGGGCCAGGCTGTTGCTTCAGCTCCTGGTGCTGCAGGAGCAGGGAGCTGCTGCCTGTGCCCAGAGCAGCCATTCCAAATAAATAATTGGAATATCAGCCTTGTGATGAATGCTCAGCCAGCAACTCCTGGAAAAGCAGCTGTTCCCCTGGAATCCCTGCTCATGTTTTCAGGACACAGCCCCAAGGCAGGGAACAGGTGTTCCCTGGAATCAGCTGGGTTCAACATCTGGCAGGGCTTGCTTCATTAGCTTTGTAATTGTCTTGTACTCGTTTAATTTCCCTGCTGGTCAGTGGGAAGGGTTTGGAAAAGCCAGGTTGGCCCCAGGAGCACGTGGCTGTGTCAGGACCCTTTCTGCTGTGGCTGCTGCAGCTTTCTGGGGGATTTCGTGGAGGATGAATGTCCTGGAGTAGCTTTTGTTAGCTGGGGTTTTAGTGTTTGTAAAAAAATGGAGAGTTGTACATGTGTAGGAAAAACACACAAATTAATACACATTTCCTAAGTGGAAGCTGCAGGGGGAAAAGGCTACAAAGAGTATGGATTTTTTCCTGGTGTGTGCTGGTTTGAAGCTAATGTTTCCTGGGAGCCCCTGGGATGCACAGAGCGAGCCTGTGCTCACCTCACAGCATCAGTGGCTTACTCTGAACATCAAGAACTGTTGGCTTGGCTTTTAAAACAACCCCCTAAGAGACTTTTATCGTGTTTGGAAAGATCCTGGTTCATGTTTCTTTCATTTTCAATGTGTGGCTGCAGCTGGCTCAGCGTGAGGGAGCTGTAGCCAAACACCTCCAGGGAAAGGGGTTTTCCTGGGAGGGTTTTGGGGAGTGTTTGGTGACAGTCACTCCTGCCTGGCTGCCAGCTGGGGATGTGGATGGTGCACGTGGGCCAGGTCATCCCAGGAGCTGAGAAGGTTTGAGCATGGCTGTGGAAAACACTCTGAGCTTCAAAGAAGGGGAGAACCTGGGGTGGAGCCTTAAGGAGTAAGGTGTGTAAGGCTGCAAGGAGGTCCTGTCTGTCTGTCTGTCTGTCTGTGTGTCTGACATCCACAAGATGCCACCTGGCAGGGCTGCACAAGCTGGGAGGCTGTGGAAGGACCTTCCCTGGCAGCAGAGATGTGACCCTGCTGGCCCAGACCCCTGCCCTGCTGTCACTGCTGCTGCCCTGCCCTCCCTTGCCCTCCCCTGGTTTGGCCCCCCCAGTTCTGCTGGCTCAGCCATGGGTTGGGCTGTGCCTGTGAGTCTGAGCATTAAACTGGTTGAGGTTTCAGGGAAAAGTGAGTTTTCCTTGCTCCTGCCTGGTTTGCAGGGTGATGTGCAGGTGTGTTGGCGTAGTGGGAACAAGGGCGTAGGAGACAAAAGGGATGAGAATGTGCAGAGCCTCGTGCTGGCAAACCCTTTGTGCTCTGGAGCAGCTGATCCCTGTGTGCTGGGAGCAGCAGGAGCCACAGAAACATGGAGCACTTTGGGCTGGAAGGGACCTGTAAAGGCCACCTCATCCAGCCCCCCACAATGAGCAGGGACGTGGACTGGCAGAGTCATGAAATTTAGATTGGGAGCATTTAAATGGGGAAGAGCTTTGAGATCATCAAGTTACCTGCTCCAGGTAACTTGGGCACTTCAGGGATTGGGCAACCTGTGCCAGGGCTTCGGCCCCTTATCATCAAAAGCTTTTTCCTTTCAGTCTTGGCAGCCCCATTCCCAGGGAAGCTGCTGGAGGAGAGGAATTGGAAACCTCAAAACAGTGGAGCCATCACTGCTTCTCCAGTTACACAGCTAAAAATCTGTATTGCTGTGCTGGGGAGGCAGCTGAAGGCTTGAAAGCAAGAACTTCTGCAGCTCAAGGGACACCTGAGGGATGTTAACTCCATGAAGGACACGAAGCAGGGAGGAGGAGAGGGGCATGGCTGGGTTCCCTGGAGCAGCAGATCTGAGCAGCTCTGTGTGGGGCTGCAACTCCTCACCCATCCTGGCTGACCAGCCAAGGAAAACCATTGCTGTTGACTTTCATATTGTCAGTCTCCATTTCCATCTTCATCACTGGAAAGGTCCTTCTGTCTTTAAATTTGTCCAAGCAGTGGATTAGACTGTGAGAATTGTAGCAAAGGCACAATTCAGGTGTCACCCCTGAGGGGTGTCCTGCCCAGAGGGGCTCTGGGTGTGCAGGAGCTCAGGACAGTCAGGGCTGAGCTGGTGCCTGTGTTCAGAGCCTGGTGCTGGCACCAACAGCACTGTGACAGCATCCCAAGCTGCCAACCCATCATTTGACTCGAGCATTCCTTCCATTTGGGTTTAGATTTCTGCAGTGCAGACTTTGGATAGACCTGTGAGGTTTCCAGCCTGCTGTGCTGAAAACTTTCAGCCACAGCCCTGCTGCCCTCCCTCCCTCCTTCCTTCCTTCCTGTCTTGCACCTCTTGACGTGTTGGAGTGAATTCTCACACGTCCAGTTGTGTGTTCTCCTTTTCTGACTCTGAAGAGTCAGTCCACACTTCTGCTTTTGCTTTTTCCCTGCCTCCCCTTCTCTCCTCCAAAATGAAGCTGCTGCTGAAACACAAGTGTTCAGTCTGGCCATGATGCAGCATAAAACTCTTCTGTGAGTATTTCCCCTCGGCTGTAATTAGTTTTTGTGTTCAAGGAGCAATTTTAAACACTCATCCAGAGCCATTACAAGGGAGCATCTGTGTGAGGACACGTTTTGTGCAGCTGAGGAGCAGAAGGGCCGCTGGGACGGAACCAAAGGCAACTTCTCAAGTTAATTGTAAGATTTTATTGGTGTTTCACTCCACTGCTCAAGGGTTTCTCATGTGAATCGATGGCACACTGCCTAATTTATGTGTGAGCCCTGCTTGAAAAGCAGCCCAGATTGATTTGCTGACAGTGCACGTGGAAAGGTGACCCTAATTTGTGACTTCAATAGGCCTGTTGGGACTGGGGGGTGCTGGAAACTTGGGGAGATGGAGCTGCAAGGTTTTGCTTTGGCTTGAAGGGTTCCCCATCCCTGTTCAGTAAACTGTCATTAATTTGGGGTATGGGTAGCTGTTTCATATTATAACAGATATTAAAACCAGTCAAAGTGATTTTTATCTGAAATGTTTGTTGCTCTAAGATTTTCTAAGCAAATCCTGCAGCTTTGTTGCTGACCAGTGTTGAATTATTTGATGAATCTCTTTTCCTTCTCCGTGTTTCTGTGTTAATGACCTCAGTCCTTTGCTGAGCTTGCAGGAGAAACAGTAAATAATTCAAAGTAGAGCCTTGCTGCAGAGACCTTGACACCACAAGGATGGACAGTGAATATACAGCAGGAGACACAGTTGGATGTGAACAGGGGATGAGATGACTGTGGCATAGACCTGACAGTAGACAACAAGAACTTGGAAAAGAATCCAATGGTTTTTCCTTAAATTTCCCACATAAACCCCTCAGTGCCTTCATCTGAGCTCAGTGTCTCACAGCCTGACCCTGCAGTGGGCACCCCTTACCCTGGGCTGTGTGACAGGGCAGGGGCAGCAGGGGTTGGGTGTCACAGCTGCCACCAGCAGCCTGGGTGTCACAGCCCTGGGGTCAGGGACAGTGGCCAGAGCCCCCAGTGTCACAGCCCTGGGGTCAGGGACAGTGGCCAGAGCCTGGGTGTCACAGCCCTGGGGTCAGGGACAGTGGCCAGAGCCTTCTGGTTCTGCTTCCTGCTGGCCCACACATCCACCCCTTCCCTCACCACTGTAATTCAGTCTGTGCTGAGCCCCTGTCTCACAGCTTTCAAGTGTCTTTTAGGATTTTGCCTCTGGTCCCAGTGATCCCAGTGGGGCAGGGACTGGCAGAGCGAACTGGGGTTACCCTGGCAATTTAAAAACCTCTGTTGTTAGAGGATGTGAAAAGAGTGACACTCACACAGTCAAGTGTCAGAACATAAAAGAAGGGTGTTTATTTTTTGACTTTGATATATATATAAATTTGAATATTTTTTGACTTTGATATATGTAAATTTGAATAATGGTTAGGGATTGGAGAATGAGGTTACTACTTCTCCAACCCCACTGGTCAAACTAGAAGTTTATTAACTGTTCTTTCATGAGAAAAGAATGCATTAACAATCACTTGTTTGTGTTACAAACTACGGGAAAGTGTGCTATGAAAATTTAAACATTAGAAGGTTGTAAAACTCAGGGTGACAAACCTCCTCTGCCCCAAAGCAGCCTTTTCTCCCCCACTGTCTTTGCGAGGATTGGCTCCTCTCTGTGGGCTCCAAAGCTGGCTTTAGTCAGATGTTCCTCAAACGCTGCTGGGGAAGGGGGGCCAGGGCAGGCTGGCTCCTCACTCATGATGAGCTTTTCTATATATAAAACTGCGTGGCTGGCTGCTAATGAAACCTCCTGTTAACTCTTTCCCGCAGCAGCAGCAGGTACAGGAGGTGCCACTGGCTCTCCCCAAGTCGTTTTGCTAATTGAGAGTGAATCTTTAATTGCAGGCACTCAGCCCTGCATTGCAGAGCCCCTGGGGTCAGCGAGGAGGAAATGGTGAAACCTGGAGAAAAGGGAATAAGTCCAAGCCCAACTGCAGGGCAGAAGTAAAAAATAAAAAACCACAAAACAACCCACAAACTGAAAAGAGTCAGTTCTTCCTGCAAAAATGTCACACAACAGAGATTCACCTCAGGGGATTGATGGCACGAACCTGTGGGAATATGGGGATTTAAATACTGCAGGCAGCTACTCCAGCTCCTCCTGGAGCTGAGGAAACATTCTCCAGCTGCAGGAATATTTCTGCAGGAGGTTTTGTTCTGCATGGGAGCAGCTGGCTGATGATGGCACCTGTGTGTGGAGTCACCTGCTGGCAGCTGGCAGGATGGGGTACAAGGTGAGGCTGGGGGGTGGGACACTGCCAGGAGGGATGCTGGCATCACCTCTGGGATTTGCTGTCCTGCTTCCCAGTTTGTGGCTGTCCTGCCCTGGCTGAAGGTGCCTTGCAGTGGGATTTGGGCTCAGAGGTGGCATTTCAGAGCAGGGCTGTCCCTGCAGCCAGGAGCTGTCCCCTGAGAGCTGTGCAGACACCAAGGCAATTCTCTCTCGGACTGAAAAGAGAAGAATCAGCTTCTCGTGAATTTTGTGGTTTCTGAAGAGGCTCTGGCTGGGTGGGGTTGGTGTGGCTGTGCTGCTTTGCAGCCTCACAGGGTGGCCCAGCACGGCTGGGCTCTGTGTGCCCAGGGCAGGTGGGTGCACACTGCAGGTGGGGCAGGGGCAGGGGGAGTGCTGCCTGTGCTCTCCCCATCAGAGGGTGATGGAAAGGCTCCTGCCCCGCCTGGGGTCAGCAGGGGTGGGGAACACGAGCTGTCCAGTGGGGACAAGGCGAGGACAAACTGGCTTTCCTTTGGAGCTGGGGGTTTTCAGAGTGGGCTCTGGGTTCTGCTCTGGAGCCACCACTGGCTCTGGGAGGTTCTCAGGGGCAGGAGATGCTGGGTGAGGGGGCAGAGGCCAGCCCAGAACAGGGATGCTGGAGATTGGGGGGAGCAGTTCCCAGCAAATTGCCTGGAATGGGGTGGGTCCCCCCTGTGGGGAGAGATTGGCCTTGGGGACTTGTCAAGGACCTTTTCCAAATGAGCATTTTACAGCTCTGTTGGTTTTATTTAGAATTAATCCTCTTGCGCTTGTGTAAGCACCTAAATAAAACATGACTCATTTAATTAATTACACTGAAATCATGGGACTTTACAACTTCACTTTAGGTAGGAGTTATTTTATCTCCTTTAATGATTAAAGCCTCAGTTGATGGCACAACACAAATGAAACTTTAAAAAATATATTATTAGGGGACTTTAAATTAACCTACTTATTTGTGTTTGGTTTTTTATAACAGAAGGAACTACAGGAAATTCGTTGAGATTTTTGAGAATGTTTAAGCAATTTTCCATATATCAGGCAGGAAACAGTGAAATAGTGTCCTCACTGTGTTGACTTTGGAACTGTATGATCACTGCAGAAATGCACCTGCTGAGTTTTGCAGGCTATTTTCCTGCTAAAGCTGGTCAGGAAAGTGCAAAAACTGGCTAAAGAAGTCTTCAAAAAGTGTTTGAGGGTAAATGGACATCTGTGAGAGAATGCATTAGTCATCCTGACCTCTTTTATTGCAGCACGAAAAACTGCTTTGAATTTGAAAATCCTTTTCATGTCTCTCTTTTCTGCAGTAGTTCCTTCCATTTTTTTTGTGTGTGCTTTTCCTAAGGTGGTGACCTTGTGCTGGACACTGGGGAGGCCACGCCTGGAATCCTGGGGACAGTTTGGGCTCCTTGTGACAAGAAGGACATTGAGGATATGCAGGGAAGGGAAAAGAGCTGGGCAGGGGCTGGAGAATTCCTGAGGAGCTGGGCAAGGGATGGAGAATCCCTGAGGAGCTGGGCAGGGATGGAGAATCCCTGAGGAGCTGGGCAGGGGCTCAGCCTGGAGCACAGGGGGCTCAGGGGGAATTTCTGGCTCTGCCCAACTCCTGCCAGGGGGGATTTGGGATCAGGGACAGGGACAGAGCAGAGGGAACAGCCCCAGGCTGGGCCAGGAGAGCTCAGGGGGGATTTTGGGAACAATTTCTCCATGGAAAGGTTTGTCCAGCCCTGTCCCAGCTGCCCAGGGCAGTGCTGGGGTCCCCATCCCTGGGGGGATCCAAATTCCCTGTGGATGTGGCACTTGGGGACAGAGGCAGTGCTGGACTCTGTCTCAGAGAGCTTTTCCAGCCTAGAAGTGTCCATGGTTCTGGGATGGAGTTTTTTGATCTGCCTGTTCCAAGCCTGACCTGTGCATTTTTCACTAAGATATCCCAGTATCTTCACAGCCCTTGCATTGCTTCACTCAGAGCCACTCAGGCATGGATAAGAAATACCTCCTTTTGTTTTTCCCTTCATTTCCAGAACTGTGGGTTTGCAGATAAGCCAGATGTGCAGGACATGAGCAGGCCATGTATATATTTTTCCCACATCAATGCTGCAGAGTTCATTCTGCTCCTGGTATTAAAAACATCCTGGCTTTAATTCCAGTTTATATCACAGAATATCAACACAACTGCTGTGGGCAATCCTGGTGAGCCAAGAACAGCAAGAGGCAATAAAAGGGAAGGGATCCCTGTGCCCCTCAGTGCTGCTGGGAGGGACCCTGGGGGCTCAGCCCACTCCTCTGGCCCTGCCCATCCATTCCTGGGGGCGTTTGGACAAATCCCATTGATGGAAAAATCCTCCCCCAAGTGCTTTTCAAGTGGGAAGTCACTTTGTGAGGGTGGCATGTCACCACCAGTGTCAGCTAATCCTGGCTGCAGCAGCCTTGTTAATGCAGTGCTTAATCTGCTGGTGACAAGCTGTGATTTATATTCCCGGGAGATCCCAGCCCTGCTAATTGAAATGGATTGGAACTCGTGTTCTCCATGATAGGCTGGGTTTGGAGACTCAGGGTGCTGGGCAAGACACACAGAAAAAGCTGAAGTGGGTAGAATTTAAAAATTAGTGTTACAAAATTAATAATTCTTGTCTGCATCCAGGTATTCCTCTTTAAATATAATTTTTTGGGGGGACAAATAACGGATTTGCCACATCTGCTGACCTCCTCTTCCATGGAAATCAGAGCAAATTTAATAATTTGCCCACCTGAATTAGACACAAAGTGACTAAATAAGTAAGACAGTCTATCAAGCTTGATTATTCCATATGGAAATTGATTTTGTGCAGTTAATTGGTGCTTTGCTTCGCTCGGTCTCTTACGTGTAAATGATTATTCTGATTTGTAATTTTTTAATCTAATTATTGCCATCTCTTTGAAATGATTTTTACCGAGGGTATTTGTCTAGAATACATGAGGAGTTTTTACAGTCAGATATAATTTTGTGGGTAGTTATATTAAATTATAGATCATTATAAAATTATGTATTTGTCCCTTAAATTCCCTTGTTGTTTCTGAAGGGGTTGGAAACAAAGCTTGCCTGGTTTTTATTTGACAATAACCCCAACTTTGAGTGTGCTGTAAAGAGTGCCATTAAAAAATGATGGGGTTTATGGTGAAATTGAATGCTCATCACAGAGTTTTCTGATTTATCACGTGGCTGAATTTTGAGGAATGTTTCCCAAGTGGAGAGGTCCCTGCTGGGCTGCACTGAACACGTGCACAAACATCCCCACAAACTCCATTCCTTTTTATTTCCTCTGATTTTTAGGATAGCCTGAGTCTTGATGAAGAATTACAAAGATTCAAAAAACCAGAAAATAAAAACTCTGCCTGTCTGGGTTTTTAGAAGCACCTGAACGTTAAAGCAATGTGAAAACACAGGACTTGATCAAACATCTGGAAATTGGATTTGGGCTCCCAATTTGATCAAACATCTGGAAATTGGATTTGGGCTCCCAATTTGATCAAACATCTGGAAACTGGACTTGGGCTCCCAATTTGTTCAAACATCTGGAAACTGGACTTGGGCTTGGAACTCCAAGTAACAGATTCTTGTGGGATGGTTACCCTGAAGGAGGGGTGCTGGAAAGCTGATTCCAGCTGATGGCCCCTGCAGGGTGGGAATCTGAGCTCCTGCTGCCCCAGGTGGGGATGGGGATGGGCATGGAGAGCCTGGCTGTGGTCACAGGGGTCTGTGGCATTTCCCAGAGCTTGTGTTCCTCTTCCTTGGGAGCAGGAGAGTGAAGGGTTTGACTCCACTGGACACTGGGGCTGGGAGCACAGTGGTAGGGGTCCCTGCCATGGCTGGGCTGGGCTTTAAGGTCCTTTCCAGCCCAGACCATTCTGGGATTCCATCTGAATGACAGTTCCTAATTTCCCCTGTTCCTTTGGGAAAGGGAGGAGCACTTCTCTTCCCGGGTGTTTTGTAAACTCTCAGTTGGAGGGAGCAGCTTCCCTGGGAATGCCGTGGCATTGCTTGCTCACCCTGATGACATAATGGGGCAATAAAGCCCGAACCACGAGTGGGGTCACGGGAGAGCAATTCCAGTTAAACTGTAACCTGGCACTGCCTGGGATGGGTCAGCAGGCAGTCCCCGACTGTTTTTTGAAGCCAGAGCTTCAGGAAAAAGAAAACAGCTGCAATCAGCCCAGCTGGAAGTGGGAGCAGCTCCTGGTGCCTGGGATTCCAGCCAAGAAGGAGCTGCCGTGCCAGCTCACCTGCTCCAGGTAGGGGAACCCCCAGGCAGCTGGAAAAACAGGCTCTGGGGCTTGAGGTTCTTACCATGGAATCCCAGAATGGTTTGGCTTGGAAGCCCAACCCATTCCATGCCTGGGCAGGGACACCTCCCACTGTGCCAGGTGCTCCAAGCCCAGGGTCCAACCTGGCCTGGGGAATGCCAGGGATCCAGGGGCAGCCACAGCTGCTCTGGGAATCTCTACAGGGATTTCTGGGAGGAAAGCAGGCAGAGCAAAGAGAGATGGTGGCTGTATCTCCTCATCCCCTTTCTGGTGCTTTTTGTTGGCTTTTTAAATTAAAAATTTAAATTTTTAAATTAGACTGCCACATTTCTGGGGTCGTCACCTGCCTATGGCTTTGTCAGCCTACACTGGCAAGGCTTTTGTGTCTCTCATTTTTAATTCTGTTTTTTTTTTTAAACTGATGGTGCTTATCCCTGCAGATGTGACTTTTATAGCTCTGAGAGGCTGGGGCAGGACCTGAGCTCTGGGATTGGAAAGCTCTGGGGGAAAACACAAATCCCAGCAGTCTCTCCACTCTGCTCTGTGTTACCTGGGCTGTTTCTCTGATTTTTTCCTGCTTCAGGAGGAGGCAGGGGGTGGCTCTCAGTTTAACCTGCTCTGAAGCAGCTGGTGCATCCTTGGAAAAAGGCACAGCACTCGAGCAGTGACACCACAGAGGGGTCACTGGCCTATTTTCCCACAGCCCAGGTTTTACTCTTGAGCTGTCAGGTCAGATGAGGACTCACTTCTGCGGCCAAAATAGAAATTAGCCATGTGTGGTAATCCACTAATCCCTGGAAATAATGCCATTTATTCAGGTTTTGGGGAGCTGGGCTGTCCTCATGACCCCTCCTTGGGGCTGTCCAGAGGTGTCACAGGCTGCCCTGAGCCTATCCCTGTGGGATTGCATTTCCATTCCAGGCTCTGACTCCTTGGACAGGGGAGCTGTGGCTGTCCCTGCACCCCTGGAAGTGCCCAAGGCCAGGCTGGATGTGGCTTGGAGCACCCTGGGATGGTGGAAGGTGTCCCAGAGTAAAGTACTGAAAAAATCCATCCGTGGAGTAAAACCTGAAGTGCCTGAGCCATTCAGAACAGAATCATGGAATCACTGGGGCTGGGTAAAACTTCCAAGACCATCCAGTCCCAGCTGTGCCCCATCCCCACCTTGTCCCCAGCCCAGAGCACTGAGTGCCACCTCCAGGAATTCCTTGGACACCTGCAGGGGAGGGCACTGCAGCCCTCCCTGGGCAGCCCCTGCCCATGCTTGACCACCCTTCCCATGCAGAAATTCCTCCTGCTGCCCACCCTGAGCCTCCCCTGGCAGAGTTTGGGGCCGATCCTGCTGTGCCTTTGCTGCCTCCCTGGGAGCAGAGGCTGACCCCTGCATCTCCAGGGGACAAAGGCTGGATGCACTGGGATATGAGTCCATAAATTCACTGTATCCCTGGGTGCTTTTAAAGGCAGTTCCTATTTCTTTTCCCAGCAGTTGCCCTACAGCAGAGCTGTGTAATAATAACAAGTTTGTCTCTCCCTGGATCTTTCCACTTTTATCAACAAGAGGCTTCTTTGGTAGCATGTGTTGTCCTTCCTTGTTCAGCTGTGTTTTTCTCCCTGCCTGTTCTCCCAGGAGAGCTGTTATATTTTTTTTTTTCCTTCTTGTTTTACCAGGCTGTATCGTGACATTTGTGAGTAAGGAAAATGTGGGGAATGCTGCTGTGCCTGCAGCACTAGGGTTTTTCTCTTTGGTTCAGAAAATTGTATCATTGCAGGCCTGTGTGTGAAGGCCGTAAATATAAATATAGAAATATAAAATTTATAGAAAAATAAAATTCACTGTGTTTTGTGGCACTGCAGCTGGGGCAGATCCCTATCCACCCCAATAGGAAGAGAAGGGACAGGATGAGGGGAAACCAGGATGAGGGGAAACCAGGGAGGTTTAGATTGGGAATTAGGGAGAATTCCTTCATGGAAAGGATTGTCCAGCCCTGTCCCAGCTGCCCAGGGCAGTGCTGGGGTCTCCATCCCTGGGGGGATTTCAGAGCCACGTGGATGTGGCACCTGGGGACAGGGGCAGTGTGGCAGTGCTGGGGAATGGTTGGATTTGATGCTCCTGAAGATCTTTTCCAACCTTAGTTCCACGAATTCTTGGTCCTGCTGAGCCCAGCCCTTTGCATCCACCTCAGCTGCAGCTCCTAGATTTCCTTGGAATTTTCCTCCTCCTCTCTTCAGGCGGTGGAAACACAAAGAGCCCAAACCCTCGGGATTTGCATAATCTGCATGGCTGTGTTTATTTCTGATAAACTGGGGGACAGCCCAGCCTGCTCCAGCCACTCTCTTTCCCATCCCAGGGAACAGATTCCAGGGCTCTGGCAGGGAACTGGCACCTGGAAAAGCCTCCTGACAGGGATTGGGGGCCAGGCACTGATGTGCCTTTCACTTTCTGCTCTCCTGGAAACCTTCCAGCAGCTTCAGTTATTCTCTGGGGTTTTGCTTTTTTGAAGGAGCTGGATGTGTTTTAAGGATGAGAGGGTGAACTCAGCTCTGCCTTGGAAAATCAGCCCCTGCCAGGACTGATTTCCTGGAATTCCAGGGGATTTCAGCAGCCTTTCCCAGCACCTCTCCCCTTTTAATTCCACTTTTATTCCAGCTTTATTCCACATTTCCAAATCCTCCTTCCTTTCCCTTCCCTCCACTTCCATCAAGCACTGCTCTGTGTCTCAAGCTTTATAATTATAATTATAAATTGTTAATTTGGGACATTTCTATCATGCTAAGAATGATGCAGGCACAGTTTGCAGCGAGGTGTTAAACACAATTAATTGTCTAATCCCAAGAATGGGATTGGGAGAGAATGGGATTGTAAAACCCCAAGAATGGGATTAGATTGTAAGACATTTAGTCTGCTTAAATTAGAAATAGTAGTAGAAGGAATTGAAGGAGTCAATTAGTAAGATGGTGGACTGGGGGGAAAAAATTAAGAAAATAAAGTTTGATGCTAATAATACTTTTTATTATTCTTTTTTTTCACTCATTGTAATAGAGAAAAAAAAAAACACTTTTAAGCTTCCCAATTTATATCCAAGGAACTCCAGCTGTGTGCTGAGTTTGAATTTACTCCTGGGTGTAGGACCAGGCTTTGGAGAGGCTGGGAAGGACTGGGAATATTTCAGTGCTCAGTAACAGCTGTGAGAGTGGCAGCAAGGTGGTGTGAAAGTTGCTGTCACGGGAGATTTTTCTATATTTGAGTTTATCCAGGGATTATTTCTGGTGGATTATCCCACTTTACATGGAAAGGCAGGATTTCCTAATGGTGATTCTAATGACTGCCAAATTCCTGGGGTTTTTTTAGTGTGTTGTGAGGCAGGGCTGTGTAATACCCCGTGGAAATTGTACTGTTAAATTCAATATATCACCCAGAAACTGGGAGCTCTGCTGAGCAGCATTTCCAGGGAAGGAAATTTTAGCAGTGGCTGCAGAGCCACCCTCTGGATAAATCCTGCCATTTGTGGAAGGCACAAAGTAAAGGTTGTGTGAAAATATTTCTAAATCAAGCAGGACTGGCTAATGGCTGAGATGGGAGCCTCTCCTAATTAATCTGTTCATTAGGGATTGGATAAATACACAGCAAATGAATAACAACATTTTTTTTCCACCTCCATTTAGAGGGGTTGGAGTATTTCTGGACCTGTTTATTTATCTCCAGCTATGAATTTCACTGAATTAAGACACAGCACGGTCTCATCACACTTTTCCTCCAATTTTCTTCACACTGGAATTTTTTTCTGGTCTCATCAACCTGAAGTTCTGTGTTTAGAGAGCAGCTGTGGCAAACATTCCCCCAAGGAATTCATCCAAGGAGCACCTTGCCTGTGGATAAAGGGGTCAGGTGGGATAAGGAAACTCTGAAAAGTGTGGGTTAAAGGGACTTGGAACTTTCTGGTGTTACTGGGCTGCTTGGTGGCAAAAATCTTTTCCTCTTTGTTATGAATTTTCCTCTTCCCTCTGGGAATTTCTCCCAGGATTGTTTCCTCAGTGTCCTCAGATGGTTTTTGTTAATGGATGGAGCATTTTTGCCCTGATTTCTGGTGTTCTCTGTGAGCCATTCTGCTGTTGGATTGAAAACCTCCTTAATGAATTTTTTTTTTGTGCAAAACCTGTATTTTATTTTTCTTTTCACATCAAAAGTGAACATTCAGCACTAAGGTGATGGGAGAGTATAAAACAGGGTTTAAACAAATTTAAATTCCAAGCAAACATTGCTCTTACTTTTAGCTCCCTTCTTCCACGAGGAAAAAAAAAAAAAAACAACAACAAACCAACCATGATATTGATTTGTCCTGCATATTTACCTCCTGCTTTGCTTTCTTCCAGGTCCAGGATGGAACATTCCTGCTGGCTGCTGCTGCTCTGTATTAGTTTCATTTTTGCACAAGCTCTGCCACCCAATGGGACTGAACTGCCCCAAACAACCACAGCAACCAGTAAGGCCGTGGGGTGGGATGGGCAGGGGCTGCAGGCAGCTTGCCCTGGTGGCACACATCCCCCAGAGGCTCCTGCAGGACTTGGAGCCCGCTGGCACAGAGCTGCTGGTGCTGCCAGGGCTGGGGCTGCACTCAGTGCTGCTGGGCTTTCGCTTTCTCTTTCCCTGGGCAGGGAAAAGCAGGGCACAGGTGGAGGAGCTGCAGGGCCCAGCAGCTGCCCTGGGGATGTGGGCACAGAGGAAGGATTTAGGTTTTCCTGGGACAGCAGGATGAATAGATTTGAGCACTGTGAGGAGCCTGCACACGAGTTCTGTGTTTTGTCATTGTCCCAGTTTGAAGGGCAGGGGTGTGCTGGGGAAGGCAGGAGCCTCCCCTGGAATGCAGAATGCAAACCCCTCCCTCAGAATTATTATAATTTAGAAATGAAGGGGCTCTCAGGCAACAATATGGGGATAGGAACAGCAGTTCTTTATTAGGAGAATTAAATAAAGATGCAGTGATGCAAACCCAGCCCCTGGCAGAGTCAGGAGCCCCCTGCCCCCGTGGGTGGGTGCTGGGCAGAGCCAGCCCAGGGCTGCAGCTCCTGCAGGGGCACAGGGGGCTCTGCTGGGGCTGGGATCCTGCAGGGAGGGGCAGATTCCCTCTGCAGCCCCACTGGGGATCCCTGGCTTCACCCAAGGCTGATTTGTTGCTTTGTTTGCTTTTCATCTGCCTGTGAACTTTACACCCCTGGGGAAGGAGAGGAGTCCAATGTCAGGCTCGGCTCGTGGCCGCTTGGATTGGTTTGGTTCTTGGTTGTATTAATTAAAGTGGAAATGGGGGAGGGTTAGATGGGATATGGGGGAAAAAATGAGGGTGGGCAGCCCTGGCACAGGGTGCCTGGATCTGTGACTGCCCCTGGATCCCTGGCAGTGCCCCAGGTTGGACACTGGGCTGGGATTATCTGGGACAGTGGGAGGGGCCCCTGGCTGGCAGGGGTGGGATGGGATGATTTTGGGGATCTCTCCATCCCAAGATTGGCTGCCAATTGAGGAGTGGCCTCCTCCAGCCCCTGCTTGCAGGGTGGGGGCAGCTCCTCCTGGGCACCCCAGAGCTCAGGGGAGGTGGATTTGGGGGAGCCAGGGGCTCCAGCATCAGCCTTGAACAATCTGAGAGTGGCTGCACCTCGTGCTCCCAAAAGAACCAAATTACTCACAGAAACCAGGCTGTAGCCGGGTGTTAATTCCCTAATTAATCAGTTTGAAGTGTTGTCAAGTAGTTTTTTGGCCCCTGCTTCTTGTCTGGCACCTGGAGCTGTAGAAAAACAAGTTACTAATATTGGGCTGGATATGTCAGAATATGGGAATTGAGAAGGGGAAGTCACTTGTTGTTTTTATCACTTCCCAGAATTTTAATAATGTGAGTACAAAGGGAGTTTTGCCATCAGTGTTGTTCCTCTTCCAAGCTTGATTCCAAATTGTGTTGAATTTCAGTCTGATAATGTGGATAGGAGTAATCTGATCATCCCTGTTTTAATTAAATCTTAATTTCGGTGATATGATTCAGAAATGATTGCTGTGACTAAACTGCTTTTCCTAAATATCAAAGCCTTCCTGACTTTGCAGGGAGGAAGAGTTTTGTGTGACAGACAAGTAGGTGCACCCTGAAAATGCATTGCTGCAGAAAGAGTGCCAAGATAATTGGATTATCTAAAAAAATTGATAGCCATTGAACTGATATGGCATTTTTACATATAAAAATAAAGATTTTTGATTGAAGCATAAAGAAAACTCCATTTAACAGGCTAAAGAAAGACCTAAAAGATCCTAAAAAAAATCAGCTTTCCTCTTGCATGCTAATTTGATGAGTGATCCCCAAAGATACTTTTGATTCTGAAAGGAATAGGAATAAGTGATTTCATGTCTTTGTTTGAGCTGCCTTGATTTTTTTCAAAGATTTGCTGATTACAATGCCAGCTTTATTCTTATTTAAAACATGGCTGGGTCGATTTTTAGCACTGTTACCATTTTACTTCCTACAAGAACACCCTGAAATTGCTGCTGTGAAATTTCCCTTTCAGAAAATGAGAATATTCTGGGGTTTATTGCACTGCCATTTACTGGAAATTTGCCCTGGTATTTACTCCAGGTATTCAGCTGCATTAAATGAATATAAACCATCAAACCACAGGAGGGTTTGGGTTGGAAGGGACCATCTAGTTCTGACTTCCAAGCTAATATTTATTTATATTTAGTAATGTATTTATTAATGTTTATTTATTTATTTATTTATTCATTGCATAAATTAATTTATATTTCCAGTAGAGACACCTTAATGCTCTCAGATCCTTGTTACAGACAGTTTATTCATGATATTGTCCACGACAATCCCATAACTGCTGGTAATTCCAATATTTTCAAGTTGCCCAGGGTTAATCATAGTCTGGATTGTTTTACTTCCTCTTTCATTTTCACTTGTGGAGTGGTTGAAATGTGACAGCAGCCTGGGAGTTGTAAACCTTTAAATACCTCCCCAGCTGTTTACATTCCACTGGTAACTCCAGGAGGGTTCCTGGTGCCTTGGAGTCCTCGCAGTTCCCTCCCCTCCTGGAGCTCTGAGCCTTCAGAGGGGGTGACTGATCTGAGGAGCTGCAGCTTCCAAGGGGCAGCTCTGGGGCTGCTCTTCAGAGCTTCCACCGAGTTTCAACTTCCCCCAGGTCAGTGGGAATGTGAAAATGAGATTATTTCCCTCTCTGCTGCACTCTGGAGAGACCCCAGCCCAGCCCCCGTGTCCAGCCCCGTCCCTGGGTCAGATAACACACAGCACAGACTCTGTGAAGTCACAAATTTTTAGAAGGCTAAAAATGACTCTTTTTATTAGGGATGGTTCTCCCTTATATGCAGTTTTACCCAGACCACTGTGATTGGTGAAACAAAGGTAAATGTTTTCACTCACACTGCTCAAACCAGAGGGGCATCAAGAAATCCCTCCTGTCAGAAGGAATGAACAACATGAATATTATTACAAAAATATTCTATCATGTTCATCACACTTCTCTAAAGAAGAACACCAAAAAACCAAAACATCAGGCCTGAAACCAGCCTGCAGTGCCCAGCCTGGGAAGGACCTGGAGCTGTTGGAGTGAATCCAGAGGAGGCACCACAATGTTCAGTGGGATGGAGGGAAGGCTGGGAGAGCTGGGGGGCTCAGCTGGGGAGGAAAAGCTCCAGGGAGAGCTCAGAGCCCCTGGCAGGGTCTGGAGGGGCTCCAGGAGAGCTGGGGACAAGGGATGGAGGGACAGCACACAGGGAATGGCTCCACTGCCAGAGGGCAGGGATGATGGGATATTGGGAAAGAATTCCTGCTGGATAGAATTCCCAGAGCAGCTGTGGCTGCCCCTGGATCTTTAGCTGGAAGAGGATAGATTTAGATGGGATTTTGGGCAGGAATTGTTCCCTGGGAGGGTGGGGAGGAGCTGGGCTGGAATTCCCAGAGCAGTTTCCCCTGGATCCCTGGCAGTGCCCCAGGACAGGCTGGACACTGGGGCTGGAGCCCCTGGGACAGTGGAAGGGGTCCCTGCCATGGCAGGGGGGCCCTGGGTGGGATTTAAGGTCCCTTCCAGCCCAAACCATTCTGTGGCTCTGTAATTCCCAGGAGGGACCCAGAGCTGGGACTTCCCTGCCAGACTCGTGGTTGTTTCAGGGAGAAAATGAGGCAGCATCAGAAAACTGAGTTATGGAGAAGGAACCTGGCTCATTTTATTTGGTATTTAAATGCCAGAGGGATGCTCTGCTGGCAGGCACTCAATTCCAGGAATTAGTTTGCAGAGCAGAACTCAGAAATGGGTGGTTTCAGATCAGGGGGTGGCCTGGGTGACATTTAAAGGTCCCTGCAGCCCAGACTCTGAGATTCTGTGCCTGCAGTGCCAGCTGGGCTCTGCTGCCTTTGCCCGAGTGGGGTCCAGCTCTGAGATGTTAAACTCACATTTATCTCCTGTCTCTGCTGCCTGGGGGTGCTGCTTTCCCTCCCCACCTGTCTTTTTTCCTTTGCCCTTCCTTTATTTCGTTTTTTTTTCCTCTGATTTGTGTTTGGGCTTCACATGTACCAAACAACTCCCCTGGTTATCAGCTGCTTCCCTCCTGCAGCCATGGCAGGGTTGGGGTTTTCCCTCCCAAAAATAGCCTGAGAGGGTTTAGTGTGGGTTTGGACATTTATTTGTGATGCCCCTGGGTTTTGAAAAGAAGATCAGGCCTGTGCTGAAATAGAGTTGGTTCTTGTGGGATTTCTCCTGTGCTCAGATAAAGAAGATTTTGCTTTGGTTTGGGTCACTCACCAGAATAATTTCAGGTTCAGGGCAAACTTTGCTTTTGTAGAGGGGGAAGAAGTGTTTTAATCACACTTTAAATCCCACAATTTACCCCAGACTGCAAAGGAGCTGGCCCAAGGTGGAGAAAATCAAAGTTTGGGAGGGCTTGTGGAGGCAGGATCAGTGCTGTGCACACACTGCTGTTAATTCCCTCTTTCCTCGGGGGTGGCTTTGTGTTTGACACCGTGGGAGGTGGGAGCATCCCAACCCTGGAGCAAATGGAGCTGCAATTCCAGAAGGAGCCAGGGGCCAGCAGCAGCAGGAATTGGGGCAGGGAGAGCCCTGAGTCAGCCCTGGAGGCACAAGGGGCTCTCAGCATCCTCCTGGTGAGAATCCCCCTCTCTGGTGGATATCCAAGTCACTTTTTCATTGTGTCTCTGAAAAAAAAAAAATACCCTTGGGATGATCTTTGGTTGGCTGTGAACAGAAATCCTGGTGGGTTTGGGTCACAGCTCCTGCAGTGGGAGCAGTGGGAAAATTTCCCTGCTTTGGAGGATTTGTCTCTCCTGCATCCATTTGCTCCAGTGTTTCAGTCATCAATTTTTGAAGCAGTAACAATTAAAAAGTTATTTCAGGACTTTGTTCCCCTGGGAATCCCCCTTGGCCTGGAGACAACTGTGTTGGCCAGAGATGTTTCAGCCTCTGAGCCTGCACTGGCCTCAGTTTTACCTTTCTCCTGCAATTTTTATGCTACATTTATAAATTTACTGATATTAAAGAAAATACAGGTAAAAAATGAGACCACACTGTGAGGCTCTGCAGGGATGAAGCCATTGGGAAGCAGCTGCAGGGGTTTAGGAACAGATATGCCCAGGTATAGAGAAAAAGGGACTTTTTGTGGATTTTGACCCAATTTCCTTTTGAAATGGTGGGAGGAGAGGCGAGACCTTGGGGCAGAGAATGAAATCAGTCAGTCAGGGGTGCTCTGGCCTTGACCAGAGAAGTTGTTTGGCAGAAGGTTCAGCTTCTCTTTTCCTGGCTTGGATTGAGTTTTTAGTGTTTGTCTGGGAATCAGTTCTCCAAAGACACCCCAAAAATGGTGCAGCAGTTCTGTGAAAGGAAGAGGGGGGGGGTGATTTTTTTATTGTGTAATTGTCTGAGGGAAATTTTAATTCCCTCGTGATGCAAACTCATTGTTTCCCCCTCTCACATCATGGCTTTTGTCACAGAGCTCAAGAGAACCAACCCAAACCCCAGAATCCTGGGGCATTCTGAGATCCTGGGGGTGACATTTCTAAACTCCATGGAAGTGGCTGCATTTTGTCTGTGAGGGACAAAAACAGGGATTTTTTTGTGTTTCTTTCCCTGCCAGCCCTTGGCTTCCACACGGAGTTGCAAAACACCCCACGGGAGGGGTTGGGTGCTTATTCATCCCCATCCACTCCTTCCAAGAGTGATTTCCTGAAACCCTGCCAAGTCCTGGCTTCTGATTACAGTTTTGTCATGCCTGTCACTTTTATCTTTATACACCTCTTAAATGTCATCCTGTGCTTTATTGCCTCCCCTGTCTCTGGGTTATGGTGCTGCCTTACCAGCCCTTTTCTCCCTGGGTGTCCCCAGCTCACCTGTGCCTCTTACAGGAATTTTTTTCCCATTCCTCATACCCTGGTGGAGCAGCCAGAGAGTTTCCAGCTGCTCCCAAGACTCAAATGGTTTTGCAGCCATCAGTGCTGGGTATTTGTTTGAGCCACAAGAATCCTTTCGGAATTATCGCAGGTGGTACCTGCTCCTGAATATTTCATGGAATCCCAGAATGGTTTGGGATGGAAGGGACCTTAAAAATCATCCAGTGCCATGGGCAGGGACACCTCCCACTGTCCCAGGGGCTCCAGCCTGGCCTGGGACACTGCCAGGGATCCAGGGATTCCCAGCTGCTCTGGGAATTCCATCCCAGCCCCTGGCCACCCTCCCAGCCAGGAATTCCTTCCCAATATCCCAGCCCAGCCCAGCTCTCAAAGGCCGCTGTAGGAATGGTAAAAAAAACCATTAGAAGTGTGTAAATGTAGTTTAAAAGGGAAAAAAAATTCCAAAATACCAGCAGCAACAAAAAAATGCCTTAATTTTGGGTGGTTGTAGAGTTGTGTTGAAGACTCAGACTGGGAGTTTGGCTTCCTTAGATAAAACATGTTGGGTTTGTAATGATTTTAATCTGCTCTGTATTGAATTATTCAGTAGAACTAAAAGGTTACAGAAGCATAATGAAAGTGAAAGGTAAAGAGACACATCCATAAAACACTGTGAACAGAAGGGTGAGGCTCAGAGCTGGTACCAGATATAACAAAGATGTTCTTTAATCTCCATTGCGAGAGAAATGTCATTATTCCTGCTTGTTCTCACATTTATATAGAATTTCAGGGAATAAAATCTATGTGAAAAGTGGCATTTTTGGGTGGTTGAGAAGCAGCTGATGGCACTGCAGCAAACCTTTTAAAGGGCTTCAAATACAGCTTGGTGCTTTATAGCTGTTCACCTTTCTCTGATTACAGGTCAGTTTAAACCTTGCTTTTCTCAGCAGCAGTGGTTTGGTTGTGCTTTTGACAGGGGAGACAAAAATTTCAAAATAAAAAAACCCATCAGCTCTCAATTTGAGCTTGGCAAATTGTGATGCTTTTAGTAAGCAGAGGCAGACAAGTGGACAGAATCTTTGGTGCCTGAAGCCAAATTTTCATGCCAGCTGGGGCAATCCATGGCTAATATTCCACATTTCCCGTTCCATCCCCAGACTCTACCGAGGAGAACACGTTGCACAAGGAGCTGCTGACCTCCCTGCTGATCCTGGTGCTGGTGGTGCTCATTTTCGTGGTGCTGGTGGGGTATTTTTTCAGGTGGGTGCTCGTGGGCTCAGCCCAGCCCTCGTGCCCTCCCACGGAAGCAGAAGGCAGGCAGAGCCCGCCCTGCTCCCGTGGCAGCATGAACAGAAAGAGCTTCTCCAGGATTACATGGTTTGTAAAATTAAAAAAAAAAAAAGGCTGGGAATGGGGGAATGCTGCTTTCCCCTTGCCAGGATTGCCAGATTAACAGAGTGCCTCTGTCCCAGGTTCAGGAGACACAGGAAAGCTGTGGTGAACTCCGGCGACAAAAAGATGCCAAATGGGATCTTGGAGGAACAAGGTATGGAGGGATTTCCTTTCAAACTCTCATTTTATTTGTGTCTGCTGTGTTCTTTAATTCACAATTGCTCAGTGCTTGCTTTTATTTCTAATAGAAGTGACAGGGTTGTTATTAAAGAGAAAATAGTTGGGAAAAAATACAATCATAAATGGTTTGAGTTGGAAGGGGCCTTAAACTCATCCAGTTCCACCCCTCATGCCATGTGCAAGGACACCTTCCAGCACTTGATTTTCCCACCCAGGCTGGCCTTGGGCTAGAGATCCACATTTAGAAATCCATACTCCAGCAGCCTGGAAGAAATCTTAACTTTCGGTTGCTGCTTTGAAACGGGTTTCACTTTAGGTTGTGATGCAGCAAATGTTTGTGTATGAAACTCTGCTGGGCTCTTTGGAGATGTTTTACCAGGCTGCCAGCTGAGAGCCAGGTTTGTGACACCGTGGTCCTTGCATTTAGAGGAGGAATTGCATTATTTCTTCTTAAAATGGGGGGAAAAGTCCTGAGCACTTTGTGAATCCTCTGGGCGGTTTCTGGACGGGAGCAGGGGGTTGAGAGGGGGCAGTTTGAAGGCAGAGGCACTGAAATAAAACCCTCTGAGGAGTTCAGAATGTTTCCCATGGGGCAGTTTGAAGGCAGAGGCACTGAAATAAAACCCTCTGAGGAGTTCACAAAGTTTCCCAGTGCTCTGAGTCGGGCTGGGTTTGCTTCTGCCCCTGGGCAGCCCCAGGCTGGCTCCTCTGTGGGGCTCAGCTCCAACCTGGGTGAGCTGTTTTAACCACCACCCAGAGAAAAATGATCAAGTTAAAGATAAAATGTTCCATCTGGGGTTTGGGTCAGTCCCACTCGGCCATGTGTGAGTGAGTTTGAAGAGAGTGTCAGTCAGAGGGAAAGTCAAAACCCTAAAAATACCCAGCAGCTTCCTGCTGGGTTGTTCCTGTGCACAGGGGCAGCAGCTCCTCTTGGGGCACAGTTTCTGTTGGCTGCCAAGTTAAGGAGAAATTATTTTTTATTATTATTGTTGTTTTTCTCATTATTTCCCCCTGAAATGAAATAATCTCGCAGCATCTCCTTGGTGGTAGCTGCCAAAAGCTGTCCTTGCCCTGTCAGCAGAAAGAACCTTCTCCTTTTCTGAATGAAAATTGGTCACTTCTTAATCCAGTGTAAATAGAGAAATCATTAATTTCACCAGAAATCATTAATTTCACCAGTAGTGGTTGTTCTTGGTATAATTATGCTCTCAAAGCAGCCACTTGGCCTATGATTTGGTGTTTTAATTTCCTTTAAATCACCTTTATCACCTCCAAGGGTCATGGTAGAAGTTTGTTTTGGCATTGATGCCTTCTGGAGGCTGAGCTGGAGCAGAGAGCAGAAGGATAAAGCAGGGATTTATTAAAAGGGATTTATTTATCAGTGGGCACAGCTGGGCAGCACCATAACCTGGCTGGGCCACACCCAAGGGGAACCCAACATGGGCACAGAATGGATCACAAGTTCCCAAACTTTTATAAGTTCTGTTCCATCAGCACATTGGAGCTCATTGTGCAATTACAGATTCAGGGCATGGAGCTCCATGCTCCTTGCTTTCCTTCTCACTTCACCCTTGGTTTTGTTCTTGGGCCTGAAAGTTGTCCTTGGTCCCAAACTAGAGCAGGAATTGTTTTGTCTGTCTACTCTGTGAAGAGAGCTCAGCAGCACTAAATACAAAACCTCAAACTGCCCCTAAAACAACCCAGAATTTAAAAACCACAACAGCTAAACCTCTGAGCCCCAGGATGAATTTGCAGCTGGGAATCTCTGGCTGTGGCCATGCCTTTAACACCCCCTGCCCTTGTCTGACAGAGCAGCAACGGGTGATGCTGCTCAGCAGGTCCCCCTCGGGCCCCAGGAAATATTTCCCAATCCCCGTGGAGCAGCTGGAGGAGGAGATCCGGATACGCTCTGCAGACGAGGGGAAGCTCTTCAGGGAGGAGTTCAATGTAAGTTTTTACACCTGGGTGGCTGAAAATGGGGGGAAAAAACCGAAATATCTGCGAGGATTAAAAATTCTTGTGTGTGGGGGCACGATTGGTGCTGCTCCTGTGGGTTCTGTCATGGCTGGGGACCTTTCCTCTGGGTGGAAAGTGGAATTTTTACTGATTGCTGATGCTGAACTGGTGTTGCATGAAGTGTTTGCCTCTTGCTAATGTTTAAGGGAGGTTTTTAGTGTTTGCCTGAAGCTGGAGGAGAGGGACACTGAATATAAATCTCTTTAGAACTGATTTTCATGGTGGTGGTGGAGGGGTTTTGGAAGATTTAGGTGTTTCATCTCCGTGGGAAGTGCTCAGAGGAGAGGACACAGTGTGGCCTTAATATTGCCCTGGTGGGGGTTGGCTTCTTTTTCAATACTATTACTATAATAATAATAATGTTACTTTTTAATAATAATAACAATAATACTTTGACTTTTAAACAATAATAATGATAATATAATAATGATAATTTGACTTTTAAACAATAATAATGATAATAATGCTAATGTGACTTTTTAACAATAATAATGAAATAATAATGATAATTTCACTTGTTAACAACAATAATGATAATAATAATGATAATTTGACTTTTTTGCTCTTGGTTGCCATCCCAGCCCTGCCCTCTTTGCAGCTCCCATAGCACAGAGTCTCCCTCTGAGCTCTCAGGGTTTTCCTGACTTTTTTATGACTTTTTTTCACTTCCCTCCAGAGCAGAAGCAAAGCAGGAGCTTAAATGTCAGGCGTGGATTTGTGAGAGCCAAGGCACGTGTTGATTAGGCAGGCTGTCGAGTTACCTTCTTAATTGGGAGCATATTTAGAGCTGCAGTTGGGTCGAGGATAAATTTAAACGCCAGAATTTGGCCTCATCAGGCAGGGAGCATTGTGGAAATCCTTCTCAAAGCTGACAAAACAGAAGTGAGAACCAGCTTGGCGAGGTGAATTTTGACTCTCTTGATTAATCTGCTCTGAGGTTCAGAGTGAACCAAACCATCTGTTTTCATCTTTAAACCCCTCTTTGGTTTGGTAATTTTCTGTGAGCAGGTGGGGTTCTGCCCACACCCAAGAACCTGGGGTCTGATCCCCAAAAATCAGCAGGGATGGGGTTGATGCTCAGTGTGGGGTTTTTGCTGAGCTGTCTGCTCCAGCCTGAGAGGGTGATGAGCATCCCAGGCCAGGCTGGACAGGGTTTGGAGCCCCTGGGACAGTGGGAGGGGTCCCTGCCCTGGCAGGGGGGGAATGGATGGGATTTAGGGTCCACCCAAACCATTCCATCACTCTGTTCCTGTGCCTCAGCCCTGCCCTGGGGATGCTCCACCCAGCCTGAGCCCAGGTGTCAGCACCCCTGGGAATGCAGCTCCAGTGGGAGTGAGGAACAAATTTGGGCTGCAACCCTGAGCCCTGGGAGCCAGCACTGCCCAGGCACCTGCACCGACCTGACAAGTTGATTTTTTGGTAAAAATAAACCAGACACTAAAAGATGAAGACACCCAGCAGGCAGAAAAGAGTTCTGAGGACAGCTCCTGCCTTTGAGGACTTAGATTTGTGTGCCTGATGGTGTTCTCCAGCACCTTTGATTTTGTCCTTAAAGCCTGAATGACCCTTCAGAGGCTCCTTTTTTTGTTATGTGATTCCTTTGTGAACACTGGGTGCTAGAAGAGTGTGTTCTTTCTTCAGAAAAAAAAATGAAACAGATTTATTCTTTTCTGCAAAGCCCCTACCTCTGTTGATCATCCTGGGAAGTTTGGGATTATTGCCTTGATTCTCAGGTTAATTACTGAAAAGCTTCTTTTAAGAGTTTTCTTTTGAAATTTTAATTCTGGCTTGCATGTGGCTCATTCAGTGCTTAAAAAAAAAATTTAAAAAGGAGGAAATGCGCTGATGTGGGGGTGTTGAGCCTCTGCAAGCTGCAGTGGGATTTTGGGGGACAGGTCAGAGGGTGGTGGCAGCAGATGCTGCAGGGCCAGCAGGACTGTCAGCTCCTCGTGGTTGGGGAGGATGTGCCTGGTGAATCACATCCTGCCCATGGCTGGGGCAGGAGCTGGGCTCACCACCCACCCCTGGGCACAGAGATCCTGGGAAGATGCCAAGGCCCTGCACAGGCGTGGAGAGGTGCTTTGGCCAAAGAGAATTCCTTCTCAAGCCTTTTTCACGTGAAAATCCAGCACTTCTCTGGCTGTTCGTTGAAAATTGGGTGCCTGTTTTCTAAGTTTGAAGAGGTCGTGTTGAAAAAAGATAATTATTTCAGGGAGTCACAGAATTTGGTTTGGGTTGGAAGGAGCTTAAAGATCATCCTGCCATGGGCAGGGACACCTTCCACCAAAGAAATGGGGGAACAGAAATTCAGTTTTTGTGTTTCATAAATGTACTCAAATCAGCACGAATGGGGGATAAAAAGCCACGAGCTCCACTGACAGCAGCAATTAAGCAGCGTGCTGACAGCAGCCTTCTTCCTCAACCCTCTTTTAACCTCCTTTCTTTTCCCTTCACAGCTTTATGCCCCAAAACTCCCCAACCCACCGAAGCCAGGAGTGCAGGGTGCTGTTTCCTGGGTGGGGGAGGCTCAGTGCCCCCCGTGCCCCCCTCTCCTCTCTGCAGTTTGGGGGGATGCCAGCCCTGCTCTCTGCCAGCCACCCAGAGCTGCTTGGCACAGCTCTGCAAGCCCTGACCACGCTTTTCCGTGCCCTGAGTGGCTCACACTGGCCAGGGGGAGGTACAAGAGTGGCACAGGGTGGTGGAGCTGCTGGGATTTCACCTCAGTGGGACCCACCCTGCTGGCACTGGGGGTTTTGGGGTTCAGCTGAAGGAAATTCATGAGATCCACTTAAAGGAACTTCTCAAACTCCTGTTCTGGTTTTCATTTTCAGTGGCAGCATCTCAACTGCACCCTGGCACCTCCTTGCTTTGGTCCTCACTCTCTACTCTGTTTTTTTCCCGTTGGTTTGTTGCCCTCCATGACTATTTGTTTTGTTTTTGTTTTTTTTTAAGCCAGGCTAAATTTATCTGCACTCAGCTCCCGCTGCTGACTCACAGAACTCAGCTCTGCACAAAAAAAAAAAACCCCAGATGATTTTTCCTTCCTCCTTTTCACCCAGGGCTGGGCTTTCTCCTGCAGGGCTGGGTGAGATGCTGGGTGTTTGGTCACAGCCCTGCTCCTGTGCCCAGCCCAGCCTGGTGCCAGCAGTGGCATTGCCAGGGTGGCAGATGGCAGCTCCAGCTCAGAGTTTAACAATTTGCTAAATAACTGTGATCTCCCAGGGGAAAAAAAAATCCCTCCTCTCTCCCCAACTGATGAACTTGCTGTCTGCAGTGAGATCTGCCAGGGTGTATTTGCCTGTTAGAGAGGAATTAAAGTTACTGAGGGGGAAAAAGTTGAAATATATTTAGATCTGTTAGATGGAAATTTTCCCTGCAGTCAAAATTATTTGTTTTCTAACACATTGACCACATTGACTCTGTATCTTTTTTTTTTTAGTCATTAACGTCTGGATGTGTGCAGGGAACGTTTGAAATGGCAAATAAGGAGGAAAACAGGGAGAAGAACAGATATCCCAACATCCTGCCATGTAAGCCATTCCCTTTTCTTTTAAACCAGACAATTAATTTTGGCACTGAGCAGGCTGCTGATAGTGTTTGTGTGCTGAAAAGGCTCAAATAATAACAATTTCACTGGTCAGAAATGCTGTGGTTTGGGAACCCTGTGCTTTTCCAGGCCTCCTGCTTGCAAGGAAATACCACATTTCAGATTTAATAACTTGCCAATGTCTTGTTTTCTTTCAGATGATCATTCCAGAGTGATCTTGACCCAAATTGATGGGGTCCCACCTTCAGACTACATTAATGCATCATATATAGATGTGAGTTGAGAGTTGCCCACAGCTGGCCAAACTTTGGGAATTCAAGGAGTAATTCTCTGCTTGCACACATTGCCCTTTCACCTTTTAACTGCTGTGGCATTTATTTCCACAGGGTTATAAAGAAAAGAATAAATTTATAGCAGCACAAGGTAACTCGTTCTCCTTTCTCTCCTCTCTGTAGCTCAGGGCTGAGCACATTTAATTGTAGATGTGTTTGAAAGGCTCTTTTTGCTGCAGGTGGGGGTCAAGTGTGAGGCTGGGTTTAGAGGCTACAGTTGAAATTAATTTGAAATGTGTGTGAGGGGACCAGCTGCCTCTAGGCCTGTGGATTCTGCTCTGGGCAGAGGCTCATTTCCCCCTCCTTTGGGGAAAATGAGAAAAAACCTCTTTGCTTGGAAATTGGTGTCTCCTGATGATCCATTCCAAGTTTGTTGTGGTCCCAGGGAACCTCAGACCTTGGCATGGGGAAGAGCTGCAAAGTTCTAAATGCTGCTCCTGCCACAGTTGAAAGATTAAATAATATTTAAGAATTAATGTGTTAGAGCATCTTCCAGTGGTGCCTAAAGGGGCTCTGGGAGAGCTGGGAGGGACTGGGGACAGGACACAGGGAATGGCTTTGAGCTGGCAGTGGGCAGATTGAGATGGGATTTGGGGCAGGAATTGTTCCCTGGAGAGTGAGGAGGGGCTGGGCTGGAATTCCCAGAGCAGCTGTGGCTGCCCCTGGATCCCTGGCAGTGCCCCAGGCCAGGCTGGAGCCCCTGGCACAGGGGAAGGTGTCCCTGCCCTGGCAGGGGTGGGAAGTAAATGATCTTTCAAGTCCTTTCCAGCTCAGAGCATTCTGTGATTCTGAGTGACATTTCAAGAGAGGAGATTCTACTGAAAATGTAGATTTGGGGCCATGATTATGTAAAAGAAGACATTTGGGGGGATTATTTAATACATAAATATCCAGATTTGGTGTATTCCAGACCCGTGCAGGTGCAGCAGGCCCAGCTGTGGGTGGGTGCCCGGGGCAGGGGTGTGGGATCTGCCCTGGGATCTGCTCCATCCCTCTGAGCACTGCCCTGTTCTCTCTGCAGGACCCAAGCAGGAAACAGTCAACGACTTCTGGAGGATGATCTGGGAGCAGAAATCAGCCATTATTGTCATGTTAACCAACCTGAAAGAAAGAAAAGAGGTAAAGAGCTCTCACTCTGCTCTGGGGTGTCCCCTGTGCTCGTGGCTGCTCAGGTGCATTTCTGACCACTTCCTGCCCTGAGTTTCTGCTCCAAAGTGTGGTTTTCATTTCTAAAATAACCGTTTATATCAGGTGATCTCAAGGAGAAAATTCTGATGGCCAGTTGTGTCCTGCATAGCCCAGAGTCAAAGGAAAACTGCAGTTACACTTGGGATGATTGATTATGGGATGGGATTGATTAGGAAGGAAGATAAAAAAACCTGAGTGTTAGGTGTCAAAATGCACAGTTTGTCAACTGAACAGTGAGAAATTAAAGCTGCTTCCTTGTGAGGGTGCTGCTGCTCCTTTCCGTCCCCCCCGAGCATTCCTTGTTTTCCTCCTGGACTGGATTTTCCTGCAGCTTGATGAAGCTCAAACAGCAAAGCCAGGCCACGAGGGCCAATTCCCAGTGTGAGCAGCCAGAGCTGCTAAATCTGGATATTCCTGCTGGCTCCAAAGGAGAGCAGCTTTGAATGTCTCACTGACTGCAGCTAGAGCTGGAAAACAGAGGGAAAACCTCACAGTCCCCACAGTTGGACACCCTTTGACAAAGCTGGCAAACTGAACCAAACTGGGGGTGAGGAACCAGCCCCGAGCTGCTCGCAGCTGCTGAGCCGGGCAGGGTGTGGGCTCTGCTCGCCCCCAGGGCTCCCAGACAGCCAGGACACCAAATCCCCCTGGCCCGCTCTGGAATTCCCAGTGTCCAGTGGGGGAATTCCCTGCTGTCCGGTGGGGAAGTTCCTGGCATCCGGTGGTGAAATTCCTGCTGTCCAGCAGTGAAATTCCTGCTGTCTGGCTGGGAAATTTCCAGGGTGTGGCTGGGAAGTTCCTGCTTGTCTGGCTGGGAAATTCCCGGTGTGTGGTTGTGAAATTTCCAGTGTGTGGCTGTGCAACCCCCACTGTCTGTCAGTGAAATTCCCACTGTCCGGCGGGGAAATTCCCAATGTGTGGCAGTGAAATTCATGGTGTCCTGTGGTGAAATTCCCAGTGTGTGGCTGTGCAATTCCCGGTGTGTGGCTGTGAAATTCCCAGGGTGTGTGGCTGTGAAATTCCCAGGGTGTGGCTGTGAAATTCCCAGTGCCTGGCTGTGAAATTCCCACTGTCTGTCAGTGAAATTCCCACCTTCTGTCAATGGAATTCCCACTGTCTGGCAGTGCATTCCCCACTGTCCGGCAGTGCAGTCCCTGCTGTCTGGCAGTGCCATTCCCAGTGTCTGGCAGTGCCATTCCCAGTGTCTGGCAGTGCCATTCCCGCTGTCCATGGTGCAATCCCCACTGTCTGTCAGTGCCATTCCCAGTGTCTGGCAGTGCCATTCCCAGTGTCCATGGTGCATTCCCAGTGTCCATGGCGCAATCCCTGCTGTCTGTCAGTGCCATTCCCGCTGTCTGGCAGTGCCATTCCCACTGTCTCTCAGTGCCACTCCCGNTCAGTGCCATTCCCGCTGTCTGGCAGTGCCATTCCCAGTGTCTGTCAGTGCCATTCCCGCTGTCTGGCAGTGCCATTCCCAGTGTCTGTCAGTGCCATTCCCGCTGTCTGGCAGTGCCATTCCCAGTGTCTGTCAGTGCCATTCCCGCTGTCTGGCAGTGCCATTCCCGCTGTCCATGGTGCATTCCCCGCTGTCAGTGCCATTCCCGCTGTCCATGGCGCAATCCCCGCTGTTTCCACAGGAGAAGTGTTTCCAGTACTGGCCCGACCAGGGCTGCTGGACGTACGGCAGCGTGCGCGTGTCCGTGGAGGATTGCATCGTGCTCGTGGATTACACCATCCGCAAGTTCTGCGTGCACTCGGTGAGCGCCGCCCGCGCGGGCCCAGAGACCCCTGGGAACAGTGCAGGCGTGTTAGAAATAACTTTGTGTAGTTACAGGGCTGTTGTGTATGTATAGGACCCCCTATTACTATATAAATATATATATATAATAATAACTATATAATAGATATGTATGTTTAACTGTATTTAACTATATATAACTATATTTAACTATAGTTACCTATATATAACTATATTTAACTATAGTTACCTATATATAACTATATTTAACTATAGTTACCTATATATAACTATATTTAACTATAGTTACCTATATATAACTATATTTAACTATAGTTACCTATATATAACTATATTTAACTATAGTTACCTATATATAACTATATTTAACTATAGTTACCTATATATAACTATATTTAACTATAGTTACCTATATATAACTATATTTAACTATAGTTACCTATATATAACTATATTTAACTATAGTTACCTATATATAACTATATTTAACTATAGTTACCTATATATAACTATATTTAACTATAGTTACCTATATATAACTATATTTAACTATAGTTACCTATATATAACTATATTTAACTATATTTACTTATATATAACTATATTTACCTACATTTGCCCATATATAACTACATTTACCTATATGTAACTATATATAACTATATTTAACTATATTTACTTATATATAACTATATTTACCTACATTTGCCCATATATAACTACATTTACCTATATGTAACTATATATAACTATATTTAACTATATTTACTTATATATAACTATATTTACCTACATTTGCCCATATATAACTACATTTACCTATATGTAACTATATATAACTATATTTAACTATATTTACTTATATATAACTATATTTACCTACATTTGCCCATATATAACTACATTTACCTATATGTAACTATATATAACTATATTTAACTATATTTACTTATATATAACTATATTTACCTACATTTGCCCATATATAACTACATTTACCTATATGTAACTATATATAACTATATTTAACTATATTTACTTATATATAACTATATTTACCTACATTTGCCCATATATAACTACATTTACCTATATGTAACTATATATAACTATATTTAACTATATTTACTTATATATAACTATATTTACCTACATTTGCCCATATATAACTACATTTACCTATATGTAACTATATATAACTATATTTAACTATATTTACTTATATATAACTATATTTACCTACATTTGCCCATATATAACTACATTTACCTATATGTAACTATATATAACTATATTTAACTATATTTACTTATATATAACTATATTTACCTACATTTGCCCATATATAACTACATTTACCTATATGTAACTATATATAACTATATTTAACTATATTTACTTATATATAACTATATTTACCTACATTTGCCCATATATAACTACATTTACCTATATGTAACTATATATAACTATATTTAACTATATTTACTTATATATAACTATATTTACCTACATTTGCCCATATATAACTACATTTACCTATATGTAACTATATATAACTATATTTAACTATATTTACTTATATATAACTATATTTACCTACATTTGCCCATATATAACTACATTTACCTATATGTAACTATATATAACTATATTTAACTATATTTACTTATATATAACTATATTTACCTACATTTGCCCATATATAACTACATTTACCTATATGTAACTATATATAACTATATTTAACTATATTTACTTATATATAACTATATTTACCTACATTTGCCCATATATAACTACATTTACCTATATGTAACTATATATNAAAAAAATTTTAAAAAAAATTGTATATATATATAACTTTTATAAATATGTGTCTAACCAATACAATAAAAAAATATATTAAAAAGTTATTATAGTTAACTAACGTACCTCTAACTAAAATTACACACCCAACTTTTTCTTGTCACTTTTATATTTTTATTAAATCTTTAAAATTTTTTAAAATAAATCTAGTTTCTCTCAGGCAGTTAATTTGCAAGTGGAGAAAGGCGTGCTGCCTCTCCTGGGCAGGGCAGCAGAAATACAGAAAATAACAAAATAAATAACGAAAATAACAAAGTAAATAAGAAAAATAAAACAAAATATCCATGGGTGGAGAGAGGTTCTGGGTTTCTGTGCCCACTGATATTTTGGGAGTGTCCAGCACTGGTTTCAGAACTGAGGTTTCTGATTTTTCTAAAGCTCTGCTTTTCTGATGTTTGGGTTTTCTGAAACTCGTTCCCAGAGAGGGAACATAAAGAACAGAATTATTTTTGTAACAGATCCATGTTGTGAATTCTTTCTGTGGGAGGGATTTCTCTTGATGCCCCTCTGGTTTGGCCAATGTGGGTGAAGAGGTTTGTCTTTCTCCCACCAATCACAGTGGAAAATTGTATATAAGGGAACAATCCCTAAAAATAAATTCATTCTTTATGCAGCCTTTGAGAGAAAAAAATCACAGGAGTCTGTCTTGTGTCATCTCTACAGTGACACTTGATCTTCTTAGGGAAAAAAAACCTGCACAGATTAAAAATAAAAATTGTGAATTTGGCTGTATTTGGCTGTTTGGAAGAGTCTGTCTCGCTCTTTACAAACCTATCCTGGGATTATTAAAATTGAATTAATGATGATGATTAATAGCAAATGATATTTTAATTTTGGGTTTGTATTTGGCACATGCTGTGAACTCTGAATCCTTGAGTCAGCCTGGGGTGTGGCAGGGAATAAAGTCATAAATTATCAGTGTGGTGAATAACACACAACATGAATTTCTCCAAAACAGCTCAGAGAGATGGATCTGACTCCATTTATTAGAAACAATTTCTCCCTTTTATACATTTTGCCACAGACCACTGTGATTGGCGAAAGAAAGACAGAACTCTTCACCTGTCATGACCCAGGAAAATTCCTCTGCCCTGGAAAATTTCTAAGACACAAGAATTTAAGTAAAATGATAGGTAACTTGTCACAGGGTGAAAAGTAGAATTTTGGGGTTTTAGAATGGAGTTTGAGAAGCAAAGATGGAGGAATTTGGGTGTGTCCAGTCTTTCTTCTTCATCTTCTGCTGTGGTGATAACATTTTTAATTGGTTTAGAGTAGAGACACTGTCCAACATAGCTGATAGGTATTGGGAAATTATTGTAAATAAAGTACATGTAGTTTTTAGTATAAAAAGATAAACAACACCCCAAGGGAGTCAGTCTGTTTCTGCAGGTCAGAAAAAGAATGTACTAGATAACAGAAAAATAGACAGCCTTGAAAACCAAACCAGCCAGATCTCAGACTCTTCTTCTGGGGAACAAGAGACTTTTGGAATCTCGGGTTCATCTCCCAACGACAGCAAACCCGAGATCCACCCACCTTGGCCAGACCAGAAACTCCGCCGCGCAGAAAGAATCCCAAACATGAGTTTTGTTACACAAACAATCCTGTTGTCGCTCAAGCTGTGAGAACAAGCTTCAGAAACCCAAAACATCAGGGGGGAAAAACAGAAACTCAGGAGCTGCAGGCCTGGAAATGAATGAGCTAACCCATGGAAATGAGATGGCCGTGGCGGGCGGTTTGTTCGCGTGAGCGTCCCGCTCAGAGGGTGGCCGTGTCCCCACAGCTGCACGAGGGGGGCAAAGCCCCCAGGCTCGTCACCCAGCTGCACTTCACCAGCTGGCCGGATTTCGGGGTGCCCTTCACGCCCATTGGCATGCTGAAATTCCTGAAAAAGGTCAAATCCCTGAACCCCGCCCACGCCGGGCCCGCCGTGGTTCACTGCAGGTAGGCGCGCGGCTGGGGGGGGGGGGGGGGGGGGGGGGGNNNNGGGGGGGGGGGGGGGGGGTGGAGATGGAGGGGTTCTTCATGTGGTTTTGTATGTTGAGGAAGATTTTATGTGTATTTTATAGATGTTTATGTAGGTGTTTTTATGTGGGTTGTCTTTTTGTGGAGGTTGTATTTTTATGGAGGTTGTATTTTTGTGGAGGTTGTGTTTTTATGGAGGTTGTATTTTTATGTGGGTTGTATTTTTGTGGAGGTTGTATTTTTATGTGGGTTGTGTTCTTATGGAGGTTGTATTTTTCTGTACGTTGTGTTTTTGTGGAGGTTGTATTTCTATGTAGGTTGTCTTTTTAGGTAGGCTGTCTTTTTATGGAGGTTGTATTTTTATGTGGGTTGTATTTTTATGTGGGTTGTATTTGTATGTAGGTTGTGTTTTTATGTGGGTTGTGTTTTTATGTGGGTTGCGTTATTATGGGGGTTGTATTTTTATGTAGGTTGTATTTTTATGCAGACTGTATTTTTATGGAGGTGGTGTTTTTCTGTGGGTTGTATTTTTATGTAGGCTGTGTTTTTATGGAGGTTGTATTCTTATGGAGGTTGTGTTTTTATGTGGGTTGTATTTTTAGGTAGATTGTCTTTTTAGGTAGATTGTCTTTTTATGGAGGTTGTCTTTTTAGGTAGGTTGTATTTTTATGGAGGTTGTATTTTTGTATGGGTTGTATTTTTATGTGGGTTGTATTTCTATGTAGATTGTCTTTTTAGGTAGATTGTCTTTTTATGGAGGTTGTCTTTATATATGGGTTGTATTTTTATGTAGATTATATTTTCATGGAGGTTGTGTTTTTATGTGGGTTGTATTTTTATGTAGATTGTCTTTTTATGGATGTTGTATTTTTAGGTAAGTTGTATTTTTATGTGGGTTGTATTTTTATGTAGGTTGTGTTTTTATGTGGGTTGTATTTCTGTGTGGGTTGTATTTCTATGTAGGTTGTCTTTTTAGGTAGGTTGTCTTTTTAGGTAGGTTGTCTTTTTATGGAGGTTGTATTTTTATGTGGGTTGTATTTTTATGTAGGTTGTATTTTTAGGTAGGTTGTCTTTTTGTGGAGGTTGTCTTTTTAGGTAGGTTGTGTTTTTATGTAGATTGTCTTTTTATGGAGGTTGTCTTTTTATGGAGGTGTCTTTATATAGGTGGGGGTTTTTCCATAGGTGTTTGTATTTATATGTGTTTTTATATATGTATTTTTATGTATGTGTTTTTATATAGGTGTGTGCTTTTATATTATGTTTGTTTTTATATAGGTGTTTGTTTTTAGGTGTTTGTTTTTATATAGGTGTTTTCATATAGGTGTGTATTTTTATATAGGTGTTAGTTTTTATATAGGTGTTTTTATTTATGTATTTTTATGTAGGTTTTTTCTTATATGTGTTTTTATATTACTGTGTGTTTTTTATAGGTGCTTTTATACAGGTGTGTGTTTTTATGTAGGTGTTTTTATATAGGTGTGTGTTTTTTTATATAGCTGTGTGTTTTATATTGGTGTTTTTATACAGGTGTGTGTTTTTATATAGGTGTTTGTTTTTATATAGGTGTCCGTTTTCATGTGGGCGTTTTCATATTTGTATTTATATTTGTATTTATAGATATATTTACTCACATATTTCTATTCAAGGGTAATAATCTGTATTTTTGAGAGCCCGGATTTCCCAAAAATTTCCAAAAAAACCCAATTTCCAAAGCTCTGTCCCTGCTCTCAGTGTAATACTCAAGCAGAAGTTGCTGTTCTGCTGTTTGGTTTTTTTTTATGAGGGCTCTCCATTGTTTGCTATCAATCTGTCCTTTGTCAGAAAAACAGAGTGGGGAGAGAAATCTGTGCCCTTTGCCACTCAAGGCTGCTCTGGGAATTCACCCCCACAGTCAAATTGCAGTTTTTTTATGGAAATTAGCCATGGGATGCCTGAAAAGTTTGGAAGAAAGGCTTGAATTCAAGAGAGTTAAATGCTGCAATTTAAAAAATGTGCCTCGTGCCAATCCAGAAGCAATTCCCACTGGCTGGTCACTCACACAGGCACATCCTGCAGTCAGAGGCTGTGCTGAAATCTTTAATTCTGAAACTAAAACCAACCTCCCCAACAGTTTGAAGAGAATAATTGCAACCTCTGAGCTGAGCACTGAGCAGGAAGTGGCTTTTCAGGAGTGATTATCAAGGTTAGAATAAAAAGAACACAAGAGCAGAATGAAAAGAGCAGGTTTTTTTCTGTCTGGGTCTTGTTTTTAAGGAGGAAAAAAAGTCATAAATTCCTGTATTTGTCTCTTTTTCCTTGTTAGAAGTACTCCCTGGAAATGTGTGCTAGTGAAAAAAAAGGTGTTTGTCCTGCTGGTATTCACCTTCTCTCTCAGGTGTCATGATTAAAAGGCTTGAAAAAAACCCATTTAGGTGGGAAAAGTAGATTTGTTTCAGTTGAGAATATTTTTATAGCCCTTTGCTGTGTGTGGAGTCTCACTCTGGGCTTGAGCTTTATTTGGCAGCAGAAGGAAAGACAAAAGCAAGAAAAACCCAAAATAATTTCCTAAATACCTGCAGAGATTTAAAAATAAAGTGCCAGCAGAGCGTGGTGAGGCCGACATGAGGGTCAGAAATAAAGGGGGACAGAGGTGACAGCAAACTTCCCTCCGAGCTCAGGATGTGACACTGCTGAATTGTTGGGGAAAGGAAAGGGAAGCCCATCAGCAGTGAGTAACCAGCCACTTTTAGGGAGCCTTTAGAAAAAACTGGCCCAGCCACCCCAGCCAAAACCTCTCCAGTGAGGTTTCCTGATTTAGCATCTGGAAGTCAAGGGGTGAAAATGAGGAGTGGCAGGATCTTCTGGTGATTCTTGTAGTCTGTAAGGTTTTAGAAATAGTTTTTCTTAGAATTTTAGAATCATTTTTCTAGAATCTTAGAATGTTGTCTTAGAAATAGAATTTTTTCAGTGGGTTGAGAGGGACTTTGAGGAGTAGCTGAGTGAGTAAGGGATGCCACAAAGCAGGGCTGAGGATGGGGACACTCAGGGAATGTGGGATGGGATTGATTAGGAATGAAGATAAAAACTTTTCATCTTCCTGAGTGTTAGGTGTCAAAATGCACAGTTTGTCAACTGAACAGTGAGAAATTAAAGCTGCTTCCTTGTGAGGGTGCTGCTGCTCCTTCCTGTCCCCCCTGAGCATTCCTTGTTTTCCTCCTGGACTGGATTTTCCTGCAGCTTGATGAAGCTCAAACAGCAAAGCCAGGCCACGAGGGCCAATTCCCAGTGTGAGCAGCCAGAATTCCAGGGTGGGAACATCCAGTCACCAGCTTAGACAGTTTAGGATGGAATCCAGAGCTGAGGCAGGAACATGCAGGATGGAATAATCCAGAGCTGAGGCAGGGATGTGCAGGATGGAATCCAGAGTTTAGGCAGGAACATGCAGGATGGAATCCAGAGTTTAGGCAGGAATGTGCAGGGATGGAATCCAGAGTTTAGGCAGGAACACTCAGGATGGAATCCAGAGCTGAGGCAGGGATGTGCAGGGATGGAATCCAGAGTTTAGGCAGGAACACTCAGGATGGAATCCAGAGCTGAGGCAGGGATATGCAGGATGGAATCCAGAGCTGAGGCAGTTTAGGATGGAATCCAGAGCTGAGGCAGGAGTGTGCAGGGATGGAATCCAGAGTTTAGGCAGGAATGTGCAGGGATGGAATCCAGATTTTAGGAAGGAATGTGCAGGGTGAAATCCAGAGTTTAGGCAGGAGTGTGCAGGGTGAAATCCAGAGCTGAGACAGGAGTGTGCAGGATGGAATCCAGAGCTCAGGCAGTTTAGGATGGAATCCAGAGCTGAGGCAGGAGTGTGCAGGGATGGAATCCAGAGCTGATGTGCTCAGGGATGTGTCGAAAGGGATCGTGGCTGGAAAGGGAAGTGAGGGAGCTGAGCTGGGGTGAAACTCCCAGGAATGAGCAGTGAGGGACAAGTCAGAACTGGGGAGGGGGGAGCCATGCCCAGAGGAGGCTTCCAGGGCTGCCAGGAGGAGAACAACCTCTTTTAAGTAGGAATGAAGGACATGAGGGGAATTCCTTGTGGGAAGAACAGGGTTGGATGGAAGGGAGAGGGAAGGGAATCTCCATCGTCCCTCCAGACCTCTGGAGCTCGTGGGCTTTGGTTTCCCTGCTCGTAGAGCGTGTGTGGAAATGAAATAATTGTATTACAAATACAATTTTTTTTGTGTGTGTGTTATTGGAAACCTCATGTTGCCTTGCAGAGAATTGCTTTGTATTTTCGAGCCCGTGATGGGAGGGGAGATGTTTTTATTGTGTTCCTGGAGGTGTTTGTGGCCACTGCAGCCAAGCAAACTGCCCAGAGGTTAAAGGAGAGTTACTCATGACTCGTACAGGATGCCATGCCCTTTTCCTCTGGAAGGAAGAGCTGGAAGACGCTGGAATTTTGTCATTTCTAACGGTCGTGCTCCCTCTTGTGGCTTTTAAGGATACAAAAACCAAAAAAGCATTTAGTGATGGCAACATTGGGAAACGTGGAGCTAAAAATCACTGAAAGAATAATTGAAATTTTATCTCAACCTGAATTATTAGAGATGGTCAAGCAGATTCTTTTTTCAAAAGTGTTTTAAAATATAATTCTGATGGCATCAGCTGGGAAGAGCTGGGGTTTTATGCTAGAAACACCCCTCTTCTTTTGCTGTCCTTGTTAAAATGAAAAAGGGGGAGGGGGGTCACCCTGACCAGAGGAGACCCCGAGCCCCACGGGGCTGTCTGGTGTGTTTGTTGTCCCCCCAGTGCTGGCGTGGGGCGCACGGGCACCTTCATTGTCATCGATGCCATCATGGACATGATGCACACCGAGCAGAAGGTGGACGTGTTCGAGTTCGTCTGCAGGATCCGCAACCAGCGGCCCCAGATGGTCCAGACTGATGTGAGTGTGCTCAAAGCACCCCAAATCCCAGCTCTGCCTGGGCAGAGAAGGAAGTGCTGCTGTGTTGGTGCTCTTTGTGCAGCCCAGCGTGTCCCCTGATGAAGCAGGAAAGAAATTATCCTGTCTGGGTGGACAGGAGCAACCTGGGATTAAAGGGAGGTGTCCCTGGGGGATGGAGGAGTGTCACTGTGATGCAGAGAGGAACACACAGCACACACCACGGGGGTTCAGGCAGAGGAGAAGAAAAGAACTCTCCAGTTTATTGTTGACCTCAGATCTCTCAGTGTCTGGACAGTGACCAGAGATTGGACAGAGAAGTTCCCACCTCTCCATCCCCACTGGGCACTCTCACAGTCCATCAGGTGATCTCTTTTCACCAAGGAATGCAAACATGATCCTTGTTCATCTCACAGTTCATGAGAACTGACTCCACTGTACTAAAACAAATCAGATTTTCAGGGACAACAGAGGAGTTTTGAGGTCTCTTCCCACCCAAATCATTCTGGGATTCTCTAATTCAAAAATGCACAAAGCCTAGTGAAGGATGTGGGGTGGGGGAGAAGATAAAGGTGGAGAAGGCCACGGTAAAACACTGAATTNATGGCATCAGCTGGGAAGAGCTGGGGTTTTATGCTAGAAACACCCCTCTTCTTTTGCTGCCCTTGTTAAAATGAAAAAGGGGGAGGTTTAGATTGGATATTAGGAATTATTTCTTCGCTGGAAGGGTGACCGGGTCACAGGGGAGGAACCCCATCCCTGGAGAGATTTAAAAGCCTTGGGGACAGGGGTGGAACAGCTGGGCTCAGGGATCTGAGGCAGCTTTTCCAGCCTTACCAATTCCATGATTCTGCAAGGTTCAGCATCTCCCAGCGAGAGATTTTTTGGGGGATTTTACCATGGGGGCTTAGGGGGTGAGATGGAGGGACTTGAGCATTGTCCTGTCCTCCTTCCTTCCTCTTCCTCACCCCATCTCCTTGGGGATGGTGGCACTTGGGGATGGGGTTGGAGTAGGATGGAACTGTCTGACACAGGTGAGGGGCACTGGATCATCACTGTCAATAACTCACAGGGAATTTGGAGTATAAAATCAGTGCCTGCCCCAGGGGCAGGGTGTGTGCCTGGGGCTGCCCTGCTGGACAGACCTGGGCAGCCCAGACACAAAATATCTGAGATAAGAAACAATAAAACAACTTTGAGAGCATCAGCTGAAGAGTTCAGACCCATTCTTCCACAGCTGGGTTGGGAGACAGCGACTTTTCCACATCTGGGGGTCACCCTGACCAGAGGAGACCCCGAGCCCCACGGGGCTGTCTGGTGTGTTTGTTGTCCCCCCAGTGCTGGCGTGGGGCGCACGGGCACCTTCATTGTCATCGATGCCATCATGGACATGATGCACACCGAGCAGAAGGTGGACGTGTTCGAGTTCGTCTGCAGGATCCGCAACCAGCGGCCCCAGATGGTCCAGACTGATGTGAGTGTGCTCAAAGCACCCCAAATCCCAGCTCTGCCTGGGCAGAGAAGGAAGTGCTGCTGTGTTGGTGCTCTTTGTGCAGCCCAGCGTGTCCCCTGATGAAGCAGGAAAGAAATTATCCTGTCTGGGTGGACAGGAGCAACCTGGGATTAAAGGGAGGTGTCCCTGGGGGATGGAGGAGTGTCACTGTGATGCAGAGAGGAACACACAGCACACACCACGGGGGTTCAGGCAGAGGAGAAGAAAAGAACTCTCCAGTTTATTGTTGACCTCAGATCTCTCAGTGTCTGGACAGTGACCAGAGATTGGACAGAGAAGTTCCCACCTCTCCATCCCCACTGGGCACTCTCACAGTCCATCAGGTGATCTCTTTTCACCAAGGAATGCAAACATGATCCTTGTTCATCTCACAGTTCATGAGAACTGACTCCATTGTACTAAAACAAATCAGATTTTCAGGGACAACAGAGGAGTTTTGAGGTCTCTTCCCACCCAAATCATTCTGGGATTCTCTAATTCAAAAATGCACAAAGCCTAGTGAAGGATGTGGGGTGGGGGAGAAGATAAAGGTGGAGAAGGCCACGGTAAAACACTGAATTTTTCAGAGTCATTGCCAGGTTTTCCCATGCACACAGGAGTGGAATGTCAGAGCATATGAGTGGAAATGGGAGTGAAACAGGAAAATTCGGGTTTAGCATAAAAATTTCTAATTATTATTATTTTAGTAATTAGGAGATTGTCACCAAACAGTGACAAGACGAGGAGCAGTGGTTTTGAACTGCCAGAGGGGCAGGGTTGGGTGGGATATTGGGCAGGAATTGTTCCCTGGGAGGGTGGGGAGGAGCTGGGCTGGAATTCCCAGAGCAGCTGTGGCTGCCCCTGGATCCCTGGCAGAGCCCAGGCCAGGCTGGAGCCCCTGGGACAGTGGGAGGGGTCCCTGGGTGGGATTTAAGGTCCCTTCCAAGCCAAACCATTCTATGATTTTTAAAACAGTCCCAGAATTCCTCATTTCCCTCCCCTCTCTGTCCCTTCCAGATGCAATATTCCTTCATTTACCAAGCCTTACTCGAGTACTACCTCTACGGTGACACGGAGCTGGATGTGTCATCCCTGGAAAAACACCTCCAGACTTCCCAAAACACAGCCCCAAACCTGGTCAAAATAGGGCTGGAAGAGGAATTTAAAGTGAGTATGGAAATGTTTCCCATAGGATTTCCAGGATTTAAGCCAAGAGGATAGAAGTGTAAGCTCAAAGGTGCATGAAAAGGAAGAGGTTTTTTATTTGGTGGTGGTTGTGAATGGGGCCTTGCTGAACATCCTGTTCCCTAAATTCAGATTCTAATTGAGTTCCCTCATTCAGAGCTGTGTCATTCCCTGGCCTTTCCCTAAATGGTTTTTTGTTTGTTTATAAAAGAAAAGCAGAGTGATTCTCTGGTGCAGGCTGCCAGATCAGATAATGCTGGCAGAGGAAGCTGCATTAGGTGCTCCCAGTCTGCATCCCAGTGGGGTTGTTCTCTCCGAGGTGACTGACAGCAGGGAGAACTGCAGGGAGTTTACAGGGCTGCTGCTGAATGGCCAGGCTGCCAGGAGAAAAACCTCACCCCCAAAAAAACCCATTTCTTATCAGTGGAGAAACCCCAGATGAAGAAAACCACACAGGCTGTGTGTGATCATTATTAAAATTATTTGAGATCCCTGAGGGAATACGTAGAATTTTTTAAATTATTTTGCTTATGGTAAAATATTTATTTTCTATGTAGATTTAAAGTATTAATTGACATGTGGGTGTTAACTGGAGTCCTCTTTTTGCAGTAAAGGATGAATTTACCCAGAAATTGGGAGCTGGGTCAAGAAAATGATGGAAAAATAAGTTTGATGATAGAGCAACAAGTTCCAAAAATCAGCAGTATTGAGGGAAGGGCCATTAGATGGGATATTGGGAAGGAATTTTTGGCTGTGAGGGTGGGGGTGCCCTGGCATGGGGTGCCCAGAGCAGCTGTGGCTTCTCTGGAAGGTCAGGTTGGAGCAGCCTGGCACAGTGGGAGGTGTCCCTGCCCATGGGGTGGCACAGGATGGGATTTAAAGTCCCTTCCAAGCCAATTCTGGGATCCTGTGACTGTTACTCCTTCTCAATTTCCCTAGCCAGGCCAGAGGAGGGTTTCAGGCTCCTGTGGCACTGAGCTTTACCCCAGGGGTCCCTGGGGTGCTGGCTGCCCCCCTGCTCACCCTCTGTGCCCTCTGCAGAAGCTGACCAACGTGAGGATCATGAAGGAGAACATGAGGACTGGCAACCTTCCAGCCAACATGAAGAAAGCCAGAGTCATCCAGATCATCCCCTGTAAGAGCCTGGCTCCTCACCCCCAGAGAAAGTGCCAGAAATCCCTGCTGGGCAGCACGTGCTCAGAACACAGCTCCCCTTACAGGCTGTCATCTGTAGAAAATTCACTGAATTGGGTTTTACTAAATCATCCCAAAATCTGTTACAATCAGGGATTTTGGATTAAATAATTCAGCAGTTTCACCTCTTAAACCACCCCCTTTTCTCTGTGATTCCACACATGGTCTGAGCAGTGTTGTGGTGTCTGCACCTGGAAATGAACTTGTCAGAGAAAGGATTTGGTGGGGTTTGTTCTCCCATGTGCAGTTGGCAAAAGTAACACTGGACTCAAAAAATTAAGACTAGCCTTTTTTTACTGGACTCAAAGCTAAGCCCAAACTTTTTCTTTCCCAGATGATTTTAACAGAGTGATTCTGTCCATGAAAAGAGGGCAGGAGTACACAGACTACATCAATGCTTCCTTCATAGATGTAAGTATACAACATTTTCATGCTTTTCCTTTTCAAATCAGAGATTCTGCTGGTGCTGATAGGTCTTTTTAAAGAGGCACAATCAGCTTGGCTTGCAAAGAACACGAGCTTTGTTTATGGGAGCTTCCAAATGCCTTTCTTACCTGCTGTTTTCAATTTCAGTTTAAATGCTTGTGCAATTTAAACCTTGTTAGATTTACAAACCAAACCTTCTATTAAATTCTGACCAAACAAGTCAGCTGCACAGCTGACAGCCAGTGATTCCATTATCTGGGTCAGGTTAACAGGTGTAAATATTTGCTTTTCTGAGAAACAGAAAAGTCACTGTTGAGCACAGGGAAAATCTGTCACAGTGTTTGGCAGCCAGACTTGGGCAGAGCTGGATGAATTCCAGACTTTCTCCCAGCTTCCTGTTGGAAGCTGAGCACGGGTTTGTGTTTTGGTTTTGTTTAAATATGAGAATTAATCGTGTCCTTAAGCAGTAAAAGCACATTAGTGACTGAGGGTTGTGGATTCCATGCAGATCACATCTGCATGGAATAAGGAAAGGCTGGACATGGCCCTTGGTGCTGGGTCACAGGTGGCACTCCAAGGTCTCAGGGGTCTTTTCCAACCTCCCTGATTCTCTGAAATAAAATTGGACCCCAAAACCTGAGGTAGAAGTTCATTCTAGAGAAAAGCTGGGAGCTGCTGTTGGGATCATCCTGTGAAATCTGGTCCTGCAGAACCACGACTGGAGAATCCACCTGAGGATTGTGAATTTGGGGGAGGTTTCAGAATCACACCATCACTGAGGCTGCAGAGCTCCCGGACCATGGAGCCCAGCCATCCCCAGCCCTGCCCTGAATTCTAAATCCCTCCTGGGACTGGGACTTCACTGCTGCCCTGGGCACCAACAGCACTTTCTGGGGAGAAATTTCCCCTAATATCCAACTTCAGCCTTCCCTGGTGCAGCCTGAGGCCGTTCCCCTCGTTCCCTGGGGGACAAGCCCCCCTGGAAGCCGTGCTGGCCCTGTGGCCAGCAGCCCTGGCCCTGTGGCCAGCAGCCCTGGCCCTGGCCCCTGGGTGGTCCTGCTGTTGGAGAAGCCCTTGGCTTCATCAGGTTCTTCATCTCAGGGTCAGGATTAAAAGCACAAGAGGCAGAATTCTTGTTGGGCCTTGGAAGTTGATTGTTCTTCATTCCAGTCCCAGTCTCGCTGGCGTGTGAGTGTTTCTGCATGCTGAGTTACCAAGGTGAAAGTGCAGCACAGAGGGAAGGTTCAAGGGCTTTTGAAGCCTAACTGCCCAATTATGAGATAGCAACAAGTTTAATTTAACTTTTAACCTAATAACCTGTGTCCCACACTGCAGATTTTTCCAGCCAATCACACAAATTCACCTTGTGAGGAGGAAGAAGATTATGCCCTAAACCTTGTTACATATATATTATTTTCTTTTTTATTATTATATATATATATAATTAT
>VXBS01009059.1:14343-57667 GCA_013400255.1 Sitta europaea | reverse complement strand
TATATATATTATATATTATATTATAATTTTATATTTCTATTTTTTATTAACAATTCAATGCTAAATTTCTATTATAACTCTCAGTCTCTCACGCCGTGATCTAACACACCTTTACTCATCGTGTCCCTCTCCCTCAGCGCTCTCTGAGCTGTAAAACCTTCCCGGCGCTGCCGCTGCCCGGCAGCACAGGGTGCCCGTGCCGGGCTCTGAGCGCTCTCTCCCGCAGGGCTATCGCCAGAAGGATTATTTCATCGCCACGCAGGGCCCGCTGGCGCACACGGTGGAGGATTTCTGGCGCATGGTGTGCGAGTGGAAGTGCCACACCATCGTGATGCTCACCGAGGTGCAGGAGCGGGAGCAGGTTCGTGCCCAGCGGGGGCTGCCGAAAAATTCCAGCAGTCCCAGATGATTTGTTTTGGCTTTGCCTAAAATGAGCACCTGCTTCACTGCTGCTTTTTCTGGAATTGTCAGGAAACGCAAAAAAAACCCCAAAATTGGAATATTGTGATGTTTTTGAAAGCTTCGGTTTGCATCCAGGGATGCCTGACACAATACAAAGTTTTGGGATTTGGGAACAGACTTTTTTATAAGCTTTTATCCCAGTAAAGACTCCTGTTGCTCATTCTGAGCTTGCCCTAATTTGATTTAAATAATTAATTCATTATTTGATTTAAATATGAGAATTAATGCCATTAGTTAATGAAGGAGTCCTGTGCTGCAGCTTGAAAATTCCGGGTTCAACAAGGGCATTGTGGAAAGCTTTTTCTCGGTGGTTTGGGAAGTTTTTAACAACATTGCCTTGCTTTCAGGAATTCCATTTATTCTTCTACTCTATTTTAAAGGAATATTTGCTATCCGACCCCCCTGAGCCTTTTCCATCATGATGTTTTCTCTTCAAGAAATATTTTCTCACTGCATTCTGTGTGTTTAGAACACACTTATTATGCTGGACGTCTCTTGTACCAGAGATTCATAACAACAAATGGATAACTGGGGGGGAAAAAAAAAGCAAGGAATGTTTGCAATTCTCTGGATTCTGCAGGAAAAATGCTGCCAGTACTGGCCATCAGAGGGCTCTGTGACTCACGGAGAGATCACGGTGGAAATCAAGAGTGACAGCCTGATGGATGCCATCAGTGTCAGGGACTTCCTGGTGACATATAATCAGGTAATTCTTTAAAATCCCAGCCTTTTTTTGTTGGTTTGTTTTTTGGTTTTTTTTTCCCATCAGAAGGTATTTGCAAATCTGGTCATGCATCTTAAATTCTGGGATTTCTCTCTAAATTTAAGTGTGGTTAATCAGAAGCTGGTGTTAAGAGGAAGCCTGAAATGAAATATGAATTTATATTTCATCTAAAAATGATATGAAATAATTTTGCTTAAAGTCCCTGGAAATTCTGATCAGGAAAACAGGTGGCTGCAAAATGGGGGGTGAGTTTTGGGGGTTTTTTTTAATGATTTTGTTATTGCTGTTATTCCTAGATTTTTCTGCCATAGGTATCAAAGAAAATTTGGTACGAGATTTTTCACAGAATTCCAGATTGATTTGGGTTGGAAGGGAAATTAAAACTCCTCTCACTGCAGCCCCTGCATGGCCAGGGCCACCTCCCACTATCCCAGGTTTGTGCCTGGCCTTGGGCACTTCCAGTGAATCCCAAATCCTTCCCAGAGCAAACAGCTGTGCAGACCAAGGGAAAATTGTAGGGGCAGATTATCAGTGGGTGGGGGATTTAGAAAGAGACCCACCAGCATGGAATCATGGAATTTTACTGGAAATAAAATCATCAAGGTCTTTAGAAAGAGACCCACCAGCATGAGATCATGGAATTTTACTGGGAATAAGATCATGGAGATCTTTAGAAAGAGACCCACCAGCATGAGATCATGGAATTTTACTGGGAATAAGATCATGGAGGTCTTTAGAAAGAGACCCACCAGCATGAGATCATGGAATTTTATTGGAAATAAGATTATCAAGGTCTTTAGAAAGAGACCCACCAGCATGGGATCATGGAATTTTATTGGGAATAAGATTATTGGGGTCTTTAGAAAGAGACCTGCTAACATGGGATCATGGAATTTTATTGGGAATAAGATCATTGGGGTCTTTAGAAAGAGACCCACCAGCATGGGATCCTGGAATTTTATTGGGAATAAGATCATTGGGGTCTTTAGAAAGAGACCCACCAGCATGGGATCCTGGAGTTTTACTGGGAATAAGACCCTGAGGTCCTTAACACGCTGAGGCTGCAGTGGCTCTGTGCAGCAGCAGCAGTGCTCTGGGCAGGGACTGTGCCTGCACTGGCGACTCCAGGGGGCTCAGTGGGCTTTTCCTGCTGCAGGGCCCCCAGGAGAAGCAGAGCAGGCTGGTGAGGCAGTTCCACTTCCACGGGTGGCCGGAGATCGGGATTCCTGCCGAGGGCAAGGGCATGATCGACCTCATTGCAGCTGTGCAGAAACAGCAGCAGCAGACAGGGAACCACCCCATCACTGTGCACTGCAGGTGAGTGCCCACAGCACTGCTGGGGCCTCAGGATTTATTCTATTCTATTCTANTTTTAATTCTATTTATATATTTTGTTTTTATTTTTGTTTCAGTTTTTTTAAATTTAGTGTATTTTTATATTATTTTATTTTACTTGAATTTAATTTTATTTTTTTAAATAAGTTTAAATAAATTTTTTATATTTTCAGATTCTGTGCTGTTTTAGTGTGTAGTTTTAGCTCCCATATTCAGTGTTACTGAGCTCTCTTCACAGAATTCCTTCTCTAGCTTGGCACCAAAGACAACCAATACAATTCCAAACCCAAGAACAAAACCAACACTGAAGTGAGAAGAAAAAACTTTATCTCCCAATTCTTTAAATTTTGATTTACAGTTCATCCTAAAAAAGGCAGATTTTGGTGCACACCTTTAAACAACATTTTGTTCACTGGGAAAACACATTCCCCCTGAAAACAGAGACTCATTTTCCCATGAGCTGAAGCTGTAATTAATTGCACAATTAACTCCAATGGGCCAGGACCTGGCAAAGTCTGGGGCTTTGTGACCCTGCTGTGCCCATTTTGGGGTGGCTGTGGCCCAGCCGGGCTCTGGTGCCCATTGAGGCCTTTAATAAATCCCTTGGAATAAATCCCTTGGAATCAATCCCCTGGAATCAATCCCTTGGAATCAATCCCAGATTTATGCCCGTGCCCTGCTCAGCCCAGCCGTGTGCTGAGGGTTCATTTCCCTCTCACCAACAGCACCAGACGTTGCTCGAGCTTTTATCGCGGCGTCCGTCTCGCGGCATGGCTGAGACAACGGGAGCATGGCAACTGGAGTCTGGGGTTCCTGAGTTTTAAGTTCAGTTTCTTCCTGGTGTTTTGGTTTAGGAAGGCCAGTTCTCACAAGATTTGACATAAACTTTGCCAGTGTTCTTGTCATGAGTGTAATGTTTGGGTTCTTTCTGACACTCTGTGGTGTCTCTCAGCCTTGGCCAGTGCAGGTGATGAGTTCTGTCACTCTCCCTACCAATGAGAGTGGCCTGTCCAAAAAGGTATCAAAAAGGGTCAATTGTTTGCATTTTTCCAAACAAGGAATTGTGTCTGTCACTGTGATGCACAGAGGGAACACAGCACACACACAGCAGGGGTTCAGGCAGAGGAGAAGGAAAGAACTCTGCAGTTTATTGCTGACCTCGGATCTCTCAGTTTCTGGACAGATTGGACAGAGCAGTTCCCACCTCTCCATCTCCACTGGTCACTAGAGAAGTCCATCAGGTGATCTCTTTTCACCAAGGAATGCAAACATGATCTTGTTTATCTCACAATTCATGAGAACTGACTCTATTAAACTAAAACAAATCAGAAGGCTGATTGTCAGGGATAACACATCGTTTGTTACAGCGACACCTGGACTCAGAAACTTCAGCCCTAGGAAACGCAGACTGCAGGCAATCACCAACGATCCCTCTGTTACAGAACATTTTGGCCAGCCTCTAGCAGGCTTCAGCTCCCCTTTTCCCATTTTTGTGCCAGCTCATGGCAAGCCAAGCCGTTTTCCTTGCAGTGCTGGTGCAGGGAGGACGGGAACCTTCATAGCCCTGAGCAACATCCTGGAGCGGGTGAAGGCTGAGGGGCTCCTGGACGTGTTCCAAGCTGTCAAGAGCTTGAGGCTGCAGAGGCCACACATGGTGCAAACACTGGTAGGGCATTGAGCAGGTGTGGGAGGGAGTTCTGGGTGGGAATATTCCTGGGAGAGGAGAATAAAGGGGTTTTTTTTTGCAGGTTGGTGTGAGTGATGCGTGGTGGATGCGTGCGGGGTTGTTAGAGCGTGTCTGGAGATACAACTTGGTTAAATATTCTTTGCCCTTTAGGAACTTGAGGCAGTTAAACTAAACTTGTTTGGAGTGTTGCAGGTGATAAAATATATTAAGTAAATGGCTTTCAAGCTGTTTATCAGTTGTTCTTTCTTACTTTAAAATGTCTGGGCATAAATTGGAATCATGCAATGGTTTGGGTTGGAAGGGAACCTTAAAATCATGGCAAAGACATCTTCCACCATCCCAGGGTGCTCCAAGCCCTTTCCAGCCTGGCCTTGGGCACTGCCAGGGATGTGGAAATCTTTGGAAACATCTTTGATTTGTTTAAAATCTTTAAAGTTTTCCTTCAAGTCATCTACACCTGCTACTTGAAGTCCAGATGCTTTTCCCTATTGAGTAAACATAAAGTTTTTTGAGACGTTTCTTAACTTGAAAATATACAAAAATATTGATATTTTTGATTGCTGAATGGAAGCTGGTATGGAATCTGAAACATCTTTAGAAACAATTACCTCAAACCCCTTTTTTCCAGGGAGATGTTTTCTCTGTCCCATGGATAGGGAGAAAAGGAATTGGATTGTAAGGCTGAGACAGGGAAGGATGGCAGCCCACTGCCAGAGGACAGGGCTGGATGGGATTTTGGGAAGAAATTCCTGCCTGGGAGGGTGGGGAGGGGCTGGGCTGGAATTCCCAGCTGACCCTGGATCCCTGGAGTGCCCCAGGCCAGGCTGGACACTGGGAGCCCCTGGGACAGTGGGAGGGGTCCCTGGGTGGGATTTAAGGACCTTTAAGATCCTTTCCAACCCAGACTGTCCTGGGATTTGATGATTCCCTGGCTATCCCTGGGCAGTGCTCAGGAGTTTCTGCTGTGAGCAGCTGGGTTTAAATCAAAAGCCAGGCCTAAGAAGTGATTCTGTTTAAGACCCATCTCTGAAAAAGCTCAAGAGAGCGTTTGAACCAAAGAGCCACGATCAGCCCGTGCCTGAGCAAAGACACAGGAACCACTCTTGTGTTAAAAATAAAACCAGAAATCAGAACAGCCCAGTCCTCAGCTGCTGGCCCCAGTTAGGACATGTCGAATTTATCACTGGGATTTGCAGAATCCCAGATTCTGGGATTTTCAGATCTCCTTAATGTAACCAAAACCACGTTTTGGTCTCTTGTCCTTGTTTTCCAGGAACAGTATGAGTTCTGCTACAGAGTGGTACAAGATTTCATCGACATCTTTTCAGATTATGCTAACTTCAAATGAGAGTTCTGCCTTATTTTTTAATTTGTCTGTATAAATAGTTGTATATTATGTTAATTTATTCCGTGTCACTTGGATTGTTGACTGAGCTGTAAATACAACGTTGTGCTGGCTCTAAAAGTTGCATTTGCTGTAAAAAGTTGTTTCTTAAATATAAATATCTTCTAAAGCAAAGTATAATGTTCCTATACTGTATAGCACTGTAAGATGGGATAGAAATCTTTATTCTAAATAAGAAAAAATTAATTCTTGGTTTGTTTTCTTTTTTTCATTTGAATTTTGCGCCTCATAAATATTTATGATGTTATCTCCCAATTCTTGAATTTTTTTGACAGGTGATTTACAATTCATCCTAAAAAAAGTGAGTTTTGGTGCACATGTTTAAACGTGTTTTGTTCACCAGGAAGATATGTTCACCATTAAAACAGATATTTATTTTTCCAGGCTGTTTTAAGGAGCCTCCAGGTTTTGTTGCATTTTGAGTCTTACTGTCCATAGGATAAAATCAGTAGAAATACAGTTTTCAGTTTTTAAATTAACAGAAACTTCCAAAGCCCTGTTAATTTGTTTTGGTTTTTTTTTTTTTTCCAAATACTGTTTAAATCGACTTAGAAAGGCAATAATGTGATTTTTAGACTATTTTGCATATTTGAAAAGTATATTTTGCAGCACCTGAACTTGTCTACTTGAAGATAAAGGCCAGAAATGGAGTTTAAAGCTTCTCTTCTCTATGAACACCTGCATAATTTCCCACTTCTTTAAAATAAGAGATGGACTCTTACTCCTTGATTTGACTCAGCAGGATAACTAAGAGGTAAAAATTGCAAAAAACCATTTTATGAACAGTTTAATGCCAGAAACAAGTGAGTATTGTGGAAAAAGTTCCTTCGGGTTCTTACCCTCCCAGAAATGTTATGAACAAAGGACTTTCCAACAGGGGTTTAGGGTTGTGTACAGAGATATATTTTTACTGAAAGTACTACTGAGAAGAGAATTGGTGACAGAAAATATAAATTTTTTATTACAGCCCTCACCAGGGGCTGGAAAATCCTCAGAATCACAGGGCGACCCAATGTTGGATAATTACCAAGCTTCTCTTCCCCACTCTTCCAAAAGCATCTCTGACTTAATGAGCACAAAGGGGGTGAATCTGTAATTAATTCCACAATGAATATGCAACAGTTCTGTCCCGTCCAGCCAGGCTTTGGCCATGCAACATCAAAGCCTTATTTCACACAAGCAGCTTGAGCTGAGCTTTGCCCTGCTGTTCTTGCACTATTTTAATCCCATTCCACTCTAACCTCATGGCACCTTGGAGCAGTGCAAGGGGTCAGGAAGGTGTGCCCAGGTCTCCTTCCATTCCCTGCTGGCTGGGAAAGGTTTGGGATTGGAATTCCTGAGCGTCCAACTCGCCCAGTGCCATTGGCTGCTCTCGTCTCTGCTGTGTTTATCTGTACAGTAAATTATGCACTCCAAACCCGAGATTGTTTCAAGGCTGAACCTCACTCGTGAGCCTCTGTGAGAAGAAACTCTCAGGCCACAGGGCTGGGTGGTGAAAGTGGAGCTGAAGAAGGGCACATTCCTGAAATTCCATCCCAATCCATAGATTCAGCCTGGAAATGGCACAGCGGGGGTTCAGTCGGATTTGTGGCACCTCTCCCAGAGGGTGGAGAATGATGCAAAGGAATTCCCATTTTCTGATCCTGGTGTCAGGATCTCTCTGACCATTTAGCCAGCATTTGAAGAATAATAATAATAATTTGTCTGTTGGACAGATTTTGTGGGTCCCTGAGGTAAAAACTTGGGGTGAGTTGTCCATGAGATCAGTCTCAGTGCAGGGAGACTCCAGAAGGTTGGAGAATAATGCAAAGGAATTCCCATTTTTTAATCCTGGTTTAAGGATCTTTCTGACTGTTTAGCCAGCACTTGAATTTGTCAGATTTTTGGGTCCTGAGCTAAAAACTTGGGGTGAGTTGTCCACAAAGTCAATCTCAGTGCAGGGAAACTCCAAGAGATTGGAAAATAATGCAGTGGAATTCCCATTTTCCGATCCTGGTGTCAAGGTCTTTCCAACCATTTAGCCCACATTTAAATAATAATAATAATGTTATTAATAATAATAATTTATCTGTTGGGCAGATTTTGTGGGTCCCTGAGGTAAAAAGTGGGGTTGTGTTGTCTCATGAGGTCAATCTCAGTGCAGGGAGACTCCAAAAGGTTGAAGAATAATGCAAAGGAATTCTAAACCTGTTTTAAGCCAGGATTAATGGATTAATCTTTCCAACCATTTAGCCAGCATTTGAATATTAATTTGTCAGATTTTTGGGTCCCTGAGGTAAAAACTTGGGGTGAGTTGTTCATGAGGTCAATCTCAGTGCAGGGAGACTCCAAAAGGTTGGAGAATAATGCAAAGGAATTCCCATTTTGTGATCCTGATGTCAGGATCTTTCCAACCATTTAGCCCACATTTGAACAATAATAATAATAATAATAATATTAATAATAATAATAATTTGTCTGTTGGGCAGATTTGTGGGGAAATACTGGGGTTGTCTCATGAGGTCAGTCTCAGTGCAGGGAGCCTCCAAAAGGTTTTATTTCCCAAAGGCTGGAAAATCAAGGAATTCCCATGCTATGATCCTGATGTCAGGAACTTTCTGACCATTTAGCCAGCGCCTGAACAATAACAATTTGTGTGCTGGGCAGATTTTGGGGTCCCTGGGGTAGGACCTGGGGTCGAGTTGCCCGTGGGTCAGTGTCAGTGCAGCAGGGATGGGGTGTGAGCGTGCACAACTCCAGCTGCCCACTACAGGTTGTTCCTTACAACCAGGAGTAGGGTGGAGTCCAGCTGCAACACCAACGGATAACCAGGCTGGAGACCTGGAGGAGGAAAGAGAAATGCCTGAAATAGAATTCCCAGCTGTAGCTCCATGGAGGTTTTTGTGGAATTTAAGAGCGCCCTTGGGGCGTGCTCAGAGGCTGGGGAGCATCCTGGGGGATTGGATTGGGATTTCCCTTTGACTCTCTGTCCTTGGCCTGGAATTCCTTTAGGAGGCCAAACAGTTGGATTGGCAGTGTCCTTCCAACGTGCCTGTGGTTTTGGTCACTGTGTGACTTTGGCTGTCTGTGTGTTCCCGAGGGCCCAGCTCAGCATGGACGCGTTCCTTCCCAACGTCCAGGCAGGGAATGCCCTGGATTCCCTGGTCCCCACCAATCCCCTCAAAAGTGCTTGGCTGACTTGGGCCTTAATGAAGAATGCATACTGTAATTAGCAGTGTTTTTTAGGCTATTTTTATGTATTTTTTAAACTTTTAAAACGAGCCTGACCGCGCCCCCGCGTTCAGTCTTTTGAAATGTTTGCGTTTCCCTCGCCCCATTTTTCATGTAAAGTTACTGGAACTTTTCTGTATAATCAAAAATGTATTTAATTTGTCAAATCTTTATAATATATGTATGTATTATACAGTTTCAGCTCTTATTATTTTCTTTTCTTACGTTTCTAATTTGATCTTGCTGTGTTTTTAATGCCGGTGAATGTGGCTGAATTATTTGTATATGCAAATTGCAAGATCTAATACATTCTGATGCAAGAACAAAGCTTCCTTTTTATTCTCCACCTGCATTATTTCCTTTAAATCTTTTAATTTCATTCCTGTGTTGTGTGTTCATTTGAATTAAGCATTCTAAAAGAGTTGAAATCCATTCTCTAGTTAAGTAGTTTTTCAATGCTTATCTGCAGCTGTTTGGGAGTAAAATTCTGATTTATTTTGGGACTGGATGTTGTACATATAAAGGGTGTAGAAATTTATGGAAGCAGTTGGAATCCAGGTCTTCCCCAAAAAAGTGCCCCCATCCTTGGAAGTGTCCCAAAAATGAGTGGATGTGGCATTGAGGATGTGGGTGAGTGGTGAACTGGTTGATGGTTGGATTTAATTAACTTTTCCAAACTCAGCAAGTTTCTAATTCTAATTTGCCATTGCATGTAAAAGCTGTTAATTTTTTTGATTATTCCAGAGAGTTGATGAAATATTTTGTGTGATTGGGTTTGTACTTTCATGCAGCTTGTGAGACCACAGGAAGGTAACTGTGAGTGAGGACAGGCAGGTGCCTTGGTGTGGTCTCAGGAAACAGAAGAATCTCAAATATTTATCAGTTATTAATTAATTGTTGGTTGATTTCAATAAATATTAATAATTGTAATTGATCACCCAGCAAACATGGATATTTCTATACTCTGCTATACAGTTATTTTTTTCCTGCTTTTAAACATTACAAAAAATATCATAAAGACCACCTGGTTCCTTATCCAGTTCTGTTTTTAGAAACTCAACTTCTAGAAAAAAAAATACACTTTAATTGTAAACTGTCCATGATATATATTTCCTTTAAAGGGATATTTAAACAATATAAACTAAGGCAGATCAAAGAGATGTTTGCACAAATGTCAAGCCCTCTTTTGCCTGATGCAGAAATTGTTGAATTGAGAATTTTCCGGCCCGCTGAACTTCCCGGGGAGTGTTCTTCATCTGAGGAATTAAAGGATTAGGATGTAATTTAGATCTTTTGGGGAGAGCTTCCTTCTAATGACTTTTATCCATTTTCTGTGCTGCTCTGCACAGAGGAGGGGAATTACTCAGGCATTAATCGAGTTGACACCTTGCCAAGGAAGTTCTTTGCACAAGGAATCCTTTGCTCCTTTCACCTATTTCCACTGCACGAGAAACCACCCCAGCATTTTCCTGAATTTTCCTGAGCTCTCCATAAACACAGAACAAAAGCTCCAAGCTGGGAATTCCCTCCAGTTGGGTGGACAAAAAGCAAGGAAAACTCTCCCAGGTTGGGAGGAGCTTGAGAAGGAATTATTGAGCACGGTATTTTCTAGCGGAGATTTTTTAGAGGAACTTTGTCCTTCCAAAACCTGAAGGGAGAAAAGATGGAGTGTAGTCTGGTTTCAGGCCTGGAACTTTCTGATTTTTTAAAGCTCTGGTTTTCTGAAATTCCTTTCCCAAGAAAACTGGAAAAAACATCACGACTGCTTTTGTTACAATACCTATGTGTACATTCCTTTGAAGAGGAAGGATTTTTTCTGATGTCCTCTAATTTGACCAGTGTAGGTGGAGTTAATCTTCCTCTCACCAATCATATTAGTCTGTAAAAAATTATATATAAAAGAGAAGGATCCCTAGAAATAAATCCATTCATTCTTCACACAACCTTTGAGAAAATCATGAAGAGTCTGTGTGTTACCCTCACAACGACAATAGAGTTTAGGAGAGCCAGAGGGCAGGGCTGGGTGGGATTTTGGGAAAAAATTGTTCCCTGGAGGGAGGGCAGCCCTGGCACAGGGTGCCCAGAGCAGCTGGGGCTGCCCCTGGATCCCTGGCAGTGCCCAGGCCAGGCTGGATGGGTTTTGGAGCCCTGGGACAGTGGGAGGGGTCCCTGGATGAGCTTTAAGGTCCCAACAACCCATTCCATGATTTTCTGGTTCACGTGGCAGCCCATGGATGGAGCAGAAGCTGTTGCCAAGGAAGCAGCCCATGGAGTGGCTCTCCTCCCTTGTTTGTCAGTATGCACAGAGATGTTGTAACTCTGGGATTTCCTAGAGGTTGCATTCAGAATCCAGGGGGATCTCACCCCAATCCCAGTAAAATGCAGATTTCCACCTCAGCTGTGCAAAAGGACTGGCTGGGAGAGGCAGAATCCCTCTTATGGTCACTTTTGGGGTTAGAAGTGATCTGCTGATGGCAAAATCTCCAGGATTAAGGATTCCAGTCCCAGATGGGGCACGGGGTGGGATTGCTGGGGACCTGGAGTTGGAGTCCATCATCCTCAGGGGTGGGATTTCCAAACCCTGTGGAATTGGAAAACCTGTTCCACAGACCTAGAACACACTGCCAAGTTTTAATCTGCATTTGTAACCTGGCCTGTTCCACTGGGCCGTTGTGTCTTGTGCTTCCCAGCCACCTTCCCTGGCTTCGAGGCACAATTGGAAATTTCCAAATTAATTGGAATTACTTGAAATACAGACTTGACTTCCAAATATCACTGTGTCCATCATATTAAAAAGTTTTTCCCTTTGTAGTTTCTGTTCTTTTCGCCACTTAAGGTAAATTAATTATTTCAAAGGATTTGTTAATTGTGGATAGGTAAAATTGGGAAGCATCCCATTTGTTCCTAAATTTATGCAGATTCCTCCCACATAAAATCCTTTGTCAAAATCAGGTTCTGTGCATGGATACAAGCACTCCAAAAATCCTGGGGGCAAGAATGTGTAATAAAATTAGGATTTTAAGAGAGAAATTTGGTGCAAAACTTTTAAATTTTCAGGGTTAATCATATGACCTCTAATCTCTGGACCTGGCTAATAGCCTGAATGTTAATTTACTTTATAAAAGCCCTAATTTAGGGACAGTTTTAACCAGAATTTGTGCTTTTTAAAGTCAAAACCACTGACAGTACAAATCTGTGAGAAATGAGCTTCCTTCAGTGCTGCCAAACCACCTGTGCAGACACTCGAATAAATAGCTCTGTATGAGGAGCTTCATATGAGAAATTAAAATGCTGATTTTTTTAATTCTCTATCCAAGAGTTTCAAGCACTGATTTTATTTTTCTCCTCATTTTTAACAGTTGACAGTTTTATTTCATAGTAGATTCAGGTGTATTTGTCATAATTAAATTTGTTCCCAAATTAACCTACCAGCAAATTTAAACCTTGGATAAAATGTTGGTTTTCTTTTTGTTTTGTTTTTCCCCTCCTGTAAACCCACTTCAGCAAATATTTGTACAGATGCTGTTTCAGAGAGCACTGCTGCTCCTGGAGAGATTGAAAACCTTGGTTATAATTTGTGTTTTCCTCTCAGTATTGCCCATCACAAAAGCTGTGACACCACTGTAAATCATGCCAGAAAATACAATTATTGCCACAGTGCAGGTGTTTTTATTTATTTGTGCTGTTTGATCACACGTGGGCTGGCAGAGACTGCAATAAATTCAATGTCTAAGAGTTTTTCTGCTATAAATTGTTTGGTTTAGACACATCATTCAAGACACCCAGGAAGGATTTTTTATTACCTGTTAATTAGCAATGATACCCAATTAGATACTAAATAGCATCCTGATTTTGGTATGGTTTATATCTAAATTAAAGATTGTCCAGTAGCACACAGCTATTGTAAAATAATAATAATAATAATAATCTGAACTAAAGGCACACCAAAGCTTATGAAATAGACTTCAAAGTCATTTATTTGAAAAGAAATAACTTAAAAAGCTGCTTACATCTAACTGGATCACATCTAAAGTCATCACACCACATAAGTCTTTGAGGCAAGCTAGATAATAAAATAGGAGTAAAATCAAAAGTTCTGCTTTGTAGAAGATCTGAGCAGTAGAATTTTATCCCCTGAAGCACAATAGGCTGGATGACCTTGTCCTGTCTCCCTTTCCCAAGCATCAAACTTGGAATGAAGGTCACATTTCATACCTCAATAATACATTTTGTTGTTATTTATTATTATTAGTAATGTTATTATTTTTTCTCCTGCCTTCAAACACAGAACAAAACAGTGTTCACAGTATTCATGTTGGTTGTTGGCCTCACAGATCCTCAAATTCAAGTCTCTGTTTGGGAGCAGAGATGGGGATCAGTTTTATATCTAAATGAAGGTAACCAATTTGCTGATTAAAATGGACTTAAAACACTAATTTAACTTTTACTGCTGCTCACCCCCTCCCATCCTTGCTGCCTTTATTTTCCTCCCCTTTACCATTGTGGTTAACAGTATTTTTGTGGCTAGTAGTGTTTTAATCTGATTAAACACAGATGGTTTAATCACTCTAGAAAGCCTAAGTGAAGCTGAATGCAGCTGAAGTGAACCAGGGCGCTTCTTGCTGATCTGAGGAGGTGCAAATTTGGGACCACTGAGCCCCCTCAAGTCCCCCTCCCTCAGAGAGGGGCTCCAAAGCCTGGACAGGTCAGGTTTAGGCACAGGTTTAGGTACAGGCTCAGGGATAGGTTCAGATACAGATCTAGATAAAGGCTCAGGTACAGATAAGGGGACAGGTCCAGATTCAGGGACAGGTATGGACAAAGGTTCAGGTACAAGTTCAGGTACAGATACAGGTGTGAGCACAGGTGCTGTTCAGGGTGCACATCCAGGTAAGGGTGTAGGGAGAGGCTCAGGTACAGCACAGGTTTAGGTACAAGTATAAATACAGGTACAGGTATAAATACAGGTACAGCACAGGTACAGGTGCAGCACAGGTTTAGGTACAGATATAAATGCAGGTACAGGTACAGCACAGGTTTAGGTACAGATATAAGTACAGGTACAGCACAGGTTTAGGTACAAGCACAGGTTTGTGTACTGGTTTCTGTACAGGTACTGGTGCAAATTCAGACACAGGCTCAGGTGTGGTTGGTTAGAGGTGCAGCTTCAGGCACAGGTATGGATAGAGGTTCTTGTATAGCAGAGGTTCAGGCACAGGCTGGGTCACAGGTACAGGTTTGGGAGGCAGCTCAGGTTGGGGCACAGCTACAAACACAGGTTTGTGCACAGATACGGGCTCAGGACGGGGCACAGGAACAGATCCAGGTACGGGTTCAGGACGGGGCGCAGGCACAAACACAGGTTTGTGCACAGGTACAGGATGGGGCACAGGAACAGGTACGGGTTCAGAACGTGGCCCAGGTACACGCACAGGTTCAGGATGGAGCACAGGTACAAGAACAGGTCCAGGACGTGTCCCCGGTGCAAGCACGGGTCGGTACGGAGCCGTGTCCCGGCCCGGCCCGGTACGGAGCCGTGCCCAGGCCTGTCCCGGTGCACAGCTGGGCTCGGCCCGGTGCTCAGCCCTGTCCCGGTCGGTGCTCAGCCCTGCCCGGTCAGTACACAGCCCTGTCCCGGTCGGTGCTCAGCCCTGTCCCGGTCAGTACACAGCCCTGCCCGGTCGGTGCTCAGCCCTGCCCGGTCGGTGCTCAGCCCTGCCCGGTCNCTCAGCGGCCGCCAGCGCTCCGGCACAGCCAGGTACGGGTGGGCGAGCGAGCGGGGAGGGGAGCAGGGCCGGGGCGACGCGGCTTTTGGGGTGACGGGTGCCGCGCGGAGGAGCTGGGCTGCCTGACACCCCGCTCCGGTGGCCACCTGCTCCCTCATTGTGGCTCTAGCCCCTGGCCACGGTGGCTGTTGCCCCCTTGTGACGCGGTGTTTACCCGTCCTGACCGCCTGGTCTCGGTATAAACCTCGGCTTGTGCAGCTCATGGGGCTTTTTTAGCTCGCAGGAGCTGGTGGCTGCCGCGGGCAGGGCGCTCTCGGTGCGGGAACACCGAGCGTTCGCTTCTCTAAAAGGCGCTGCCGGCTTCCCCTCCGAGCTGTCTTGTTGTCAACAAATTTTATCGCATGAAACCCACCCAAAAATTCCATAAGAGTCTCTCTTAACTGCATTAATTCCCTTGTTTTACCTTGCTGCTTTCAAATAGGGTGTTAATAAAGATGCTTCTCTAAGGATCGCTTGTGGTAGTCGTATTTATACATGAAATAGTGCATTATATGAAAATATATAAGAAGTAGCTGGCTGTGCTGTGGGGTCAGGGGTTCTTTGGCAGTTCAGTGCTGTTCCTCCTGTCGTGGTCAGTTCAGGAGCTGCCCCATTTCCAGCTGCTCCTGGGAGCTGGTGCCGCTCTCCCCTCCTTTTCCAGGAGGATATATAACTACAATCCCTTGGTCTCTGTTTTAAATTCAAATCTCAGAACTTCCATCTAGCTAAGAGATTGAAAGATTCGGATTTATTGAGGAGCAGTGAGGTTTTGAGTTGTTTATGGGACACAATCTGTGTCGCTCCTGAATCTTTCCAAGGTTCTGATGGGTAGCAAAAACCTCCTGAATACCAAAATTAGTCTGACAATTTATATTCTTAGACACGGGGAAACACCTATAAACAGCACAGAGATTCTTCTGCTGTCCATCGGGAAATATCTCGTCTCTGGAACAAAATAAAACATGAAAAAACTTGTGTCAATGTACTCTCATAAACATGTAAATTAGGATGAGTAATCTGGGTCTTTTCTATAGGTAAGGTTCCTTACATTCGAAGATGCCACGCTATGGGCAAGTCGTTGTCATTAAAAGGAATGGGACTGATGGAATTGTTTTTCCACTCACTTCAACTTCTTGTTTATTTGGAAGGTGAGAATTTGCTTGCATACATTGGAATAATAAGTGGTTTTTTTCCTGCAATCGTGTCTTTTAATGCTTTTTTACAAAAATAAATGTGTATTTAGGGATGATGTACAGAGCAGGGAAGGTGATACTGGACTAAGGTTAATGTAAGAGTAGAAAGTTGAATTTTACTTTATCACTGCTTTTTGTCCTTTCCTTACCAGAGCTGCTTTTATTGATTGATTTGTTTTAAGTTTCTGGCCACAGGAAATTAGGGAAAGGGATTAAAAGTGATAAGACCAACAACAAATCAAAGGCATTAGAGATTTGTTTAAGAAAAGGACAGAAAGGAAAAGTCTGTACATTTATAAACACGTCTTAATTTATAAATAACCGTTAAGAAGGTGGAAGTGGTTCTGCAGGTGAGACCAAGGCTCCAGTTACCTGTTCACAGTCTCAGATCAGAAATGGAAGCCTGGGAATGACTTTAACAGCTGATTTCATCTAAAAATATTCCCCAAGTCTCAGGAAACTCTGGAAGCAAGTTCCCTAGCACCAGCTGTGCTGTAGCCATGTCTCAGCTTGTTGTGATCTGCTTTTCTCACAGTTTGGGTGTTTCACTGATCTCAGCTCTCTGATGCTGGAGGAGCGAGCCGCTATTTTTTACCGGTTTAACAAAACTTAGCTATTTAATTTTCTTCAAATTAGAGCCATCATGCTGCTGTACCCTTACAAACTAAAATCCTGGGAAAAGCCCTAATCCTCCAGCAGAATTCCCCGTGTTTTGTGTGACACTGAACCTGTGTTTGCCCCCAGGAAAACAGAATGTGACATCCGCATGCGGCTGCCCTGGGTGTCCAACGAGCACTGCAAAATCGACATCAATGAGAACAAGGAGGTGAGGGGCTGATGTTTTCCTGAAACATGCATTGCCTTGTTGCATCCTGGCAGCTCAGTGACGTTTTTGTTTGATTTCTAGGCAGTCCTGACTAATTTAAGCACGGTGAACCCCACGCAGCTGAACGGGGCTCACTTCGAGCAGCCCGTTCCCCTGAAGCACGGAGATGTGTTAACCATTATTGATCGTTCTTTCAGGTGGGTGCCAGGGCCAGCCTCTCTAAATTATTTATTGTCATTTTAAATTAATTAAATTAATGAATTAATTGTAATTATTTATTATCGTTTTTATTGTATATTTATTATTTTAATTCTTTCATTCCAGAGCGATTAATGACGTTTTGTCCGTATTTCTCTACAAAGTCTTACAGGGTTTCATCAGAAGACAGGATTGCTTAAAGCTGTCATTTTATCCCTTGCATTAAGCTAATTTGATAAAGATAGAATTTAGAAAGATCATTCTGGTTTTGTTCCAAGAGTTGTCAGTTTTAAGAGGAAATTTAAAGTGGTTTTAAGTTGCTAAAGCCTTTCAAATGGAGGTGTGTGCATTGTTGGGAGGGACAACTATTCCTAGGTCATTGCTCTTAATAATAGGAGTTTAGTCATCAATTGTTTGATAAAAAATGGTATTTTAAAATATTTCTTTCAGGTTTGAATATCCTCTGCAATCAACTCCGAAGAAGAGGCGTTCCAGGTCTCCAAAAGATGAAACTCTGCAGGTAATTTTGTGGCTGTGGGCTTTTTATTTACAAATATATTGGTAGTAGTGACATGACTTTCTATTTCCTAGTTCTGGTTTCCTATTAAAAGTAACTTTTCAGCCCTAAACTGCCTTTCTGTCTGAAAATACAAATAACCTCTTTCAGATGAATAGCTTTTAAAAATTTAGTAATTTTTAGTCTAAATTTTAGACAAGAATTTGTCACTTTTGCTAATAGATAATTAATAATTCATGATGTTACTAAAACAAAAAAGAGCTATGAATCTTCCACTGGGTTTGGTAAGAAGGGGAGGTTCAAGTGTTTTTATTCTTATTTTACAGCTGCTTGGACAGCTCAGAATTTAAATGATAGAACAAGATGAACTTCTCTCTAGGGCCTCAAATGTATTGGCCAGTGTTAAATACTGAAAAGGTCAAGGATTTATTTTAATGCCTTAAAGTAAAATTGTTTAGGGATAATGCACATTCCCTCATAATTAGTTTTTTTTCAATGTAGAATTGAAAGCTGAAGTATAAAATTTTGGTTGCTCTGCTGTAATGTTGTACAAATTTACAGGTTCTTCATGTTCAGCAGGTGGCAGAAGTGGAATTATTACACAAACAAACTTCAGGAGCTAAAAGTCTTGATGCTTCAGGTTGGTACCTGTTCTATGAGGGCTTTGTTTGCTTTTGTCCCCTTGCTGCATTTATTATTAGCATCAGAATTAAAACAAAGTTAAAAGAGGGGAAAAAAAGCATTTTAAGACTTTCCAATCTGAGTACACCTTGCAGTGTCAGTGATTCTTATTGTGTTTAAATGCTGTGAATTCACCTGTGACATTAAGATTTAACTTGAGCTGCTCTGCTGACCTACAGCTACACCTTTTTTAACAAATATTGCATTATCTCATGCAGTGTTTCTTAATAAAAAATTGAAACAAGTATAGTTTTGGATGTACATGGTATATATTGAAATAATTGTTCACAGGAACTGTTTCCTGTAGCAGCAGAAAAATCCAGAGCTGCTAATTCTGGGTATTTATAACCCATAGATTGGTTAAATGTCAGGGCTTCACCTGCCCATCCTTCTTACTTAAATAATCCTGATTTTCAGAGAAGGCTCTTCATTATCATTTCTGACAGATTTTTGTTCCAATGCAGAACCCCAGCTGCTTCAAGTGTTCCATTTCAGTAGATCCTGGTTGACAGGGAAGATGTTTGCTTTCCCTCTTGGGAGGGAAAATAAGGAATTTTTAATCTGGATTTATGGAACTTAATATTTGTAGTTCTGCAATTTTGAAGTAGCTCTGCATCTGTATTTTTGTTTTGCTTTGCTTTCTTTGTAGGTAATGCTGAGTGTGAAGAAAAAAATGCCAATGAAAATAAACAAACTCCAGAGGAAATTCTTCCTGAAGCTTTCCCTGTCAAACTCAAAACACCCAAATCTTCACAGAGAAAACATCATATTCTTAAAAAGCAAAATGAAATGTCTCCCTTCAGTCAACTGTATGAAAAGGTGAAAAATGAGCTGAAAGTGGAAAGACCTCTGCACAGGGGAGCTGCAGAAGGAGACCCTGCGAGTGTTCAGCCAGAACCAAGTGCTCCCATTTCATCCCCAAGTTGTCCTTTTGATCAGGGCAGCCTGGCTGGAGGAAAGGAACCAGGCAGAGTGGAATACATGGAGAAATGTCCAATTGTGAGAAGAGATGAAGAAAACAGCCCAGGGTTTAAGCAGCTGTCAGCTGGAGGGAGAACTCCCAGGAGGAGTTCTACCAGGAATCCTCAGACCCCCATCTTGCAGAGTCCACTGCAAGACCCTCAGCAGTTAAGGACACCCCGCAGATCCAGAGGGGCTGCAGTTACACCCAAGCCCAGCAAGGAGAACCACAGGAATTCCCTGTTTTTGCTGGAGCAGTGCTCCATAGAAAGGTTGGATTGTCCAGCTAAAGGGACAATGTGCAGCCCCACAGCCCCCACCCCCGGGGGTGCTGAGGGGGGGAAACGTGTGCTGAGCACCCCAACGCCCAGGAGGAAGAGTCCTCGGTCTCTTTTTGTGTCACCTCCCAAAGAAAGCACTGGAATGAATCCTGGAAATGCTGATACTCCAAAGACCCCACAGCGTGGGTCATTGAAACTGCAGGCACTTCCAGAAACCCCAGCTGGAGCTCCAGGGGAAGAGTCAGTGTGCAGAATTGACAACACACAGCTGCCTCAGCCAGAAGACAAATGCTTAAAGCAAAGACAAAACAGCAAACAACAAACCCCAGGAGAACCTGTCCAGGATGTGCTGAAAGAAATCTGGGATCAGGCAAACCTGGGTAACTCCAGGGTGGCACATTGTGAAAGCCCTGCCTCTGTCTCCAATTCCAAGAGTCCCAAAGTGACCAGCAGGGAGAGTAAAGAGCTCTTGGACAAAAGTGCCCGTTCAGAGGGATTGGCTTCAGGAGGGATGTTGGCATCTCCTGCTGGCCAGACACCTGGAAGGAAGAGGGGAAGGCCCAGGAGCTCTGGAGTGCTGGCTGAACCAGCACTGGAGACAAACACAGCTCAGGAACAGCACGGTTCAGGCAGAAAAACCAGTGGAACTGCAGCAGAGCTGGCCACAGACAGGGATCTCCAAAACCAGGATTTGGAAGATGTCAGTGCTGTGAGACCTCAGACACCATCAGCCAAGATATCTCCTGGAAGTGCTGCTGAGCTGGGAGACACTGAGCCTGGCTCAGAAACCAAAACCTTGGGCCTCTTGCCTGGAGAAGACTCAGGTAAATACACTGGATCCCCTGCCTTGCTTTTTGTGTCAGAGAAATTCCGTGGCACTCTTCTAAGAATTCTCTACTTGGTTAAAATGTGTAGCCAATTACTGACACTAATTGAAAAATGTTTATCATGGAGTTACATTTGACCTTAACAATACACAATATGTATAAAATACCCTGGATTTAATCTATCTCCCTTTAAGGTAAGTTTCTTTGGGTTTGTTTCCAACTTTGAAATGCACATGGAAAGGTTAAAATGCTGCCTTGGATTCTTGGATATCTAAAAATCGTTTCATTGTTATTTTTCAGGCAAGACAAAAAGAATCTCTCAGAAGAGGAAAAGTGGTGAAACGCTCCCTCAGACTTTGGGCAAAAGGAAGAGAGTGTCTTTTGGTGGTCAGCTGAGTCCAGAGCTCTTTGATAAAAGTTTGCCTCCCAACTCCCCCCTGAAAAAAGGAGCTCTCCCTGCCAGGAGGAGTTTGCCCTGTGGACACTCTCCTCGGGCTGTGCTCAAAAAGGCTCAGGGCTTGAAGCACTTGATAGATCAGGTAAATAAATATTAAGAGTAATCAAGTTGTTGAGTCCATTCCTGTGCTCAGAATTTATAATTTCTATTATATATGTATTTATTATTAATTCAAAATTAGTAGTAAACCTTCTGTGATGCCTGCTGGTGTCACTCATGAGTGTTTTGGGATGCTCAAAGAATCATCAGCAAAATCAGGTTTATTAAAAAGTGAAAGTGCAACCAAGTTCATTGGCAAGGTCACTCTGCTCCTTACAGGATGGGTAAAACACAAGGAAAAGCCAGGCTGAGAAATTAAAATCAATCAATCTGGAACTGAAATTGATATCAAAAGATTTAATTGGTGGCTGGGGATGAATGAAGGGTAATGATGGGCAAATGTGAGGATCAAAAGGTAAATCCTCCTGCATAACTTAGCCCAGACTTGATCAACAGTTTAGGAACCATTTCCTGTATCATTCCTGAAACAGTAAAATCCAAGTCTCAGGCAGGGTTTACCTGGACAGATCATTAAAAAGAAGGAAATATCTTCCATTCACTAATGTGTATTTTTTTTTTTTTACCAGGAAGAAAAAAGGTCACCCAGAAATTCCCCAGCCCAGCAGTCCCCAGGTGCCTCACCCCCTGTCTCAGGGAAGGCAACAGCCCAGATCCCTGCAGGCTCTGCAGCCCCTTTCAGGAGAGGACGTTTCTCCATCTGCCAGCCCCCCCCAGCACTCCCCATTGCAGAGGAGATGGATGCTGCCACACAGGACCAGGGTCCAGAGGGGCAGAGTGGGGTCCAGGAGGAAACCCCCAAACCTGCTCCTGCTGCCCAGGATGCCAAAGCCTTGGAGGGGACAGTGACCCCTGCCAAGCCAGCCAGAGGTGCCCAGCTGGGTGTGAAGGGCACTGCCCTGAGGAGCAGAGGGGGGGCCATGGCTGCCATCAGTGCCAAGAGGAGAAGTGGGGCCTCCAGTGCCAATTTATTAGGTTGGTGTCAATGGTTAATTTTTAATGCTTTAAAATACAGGAACCAAACTGGAAAAGGCCTCTTTTGTTATGTAGAGGCCACCAAATAATTGGTGAATCTTCTGAAATCTGCTGGGCTTCTTGGAAATGCTAAGTGTTGTGTTTTCTCATTCATAAAGCAGATTGGTGAAAGCATCTATAAACTCATTTAAAGACAAATATTAATGTTCAGAAGTTTAAAAAGTGGTAAAATTAACGTTCTCTTTGCAAGGTTAGAGTCATGATCTTTAAAATCTGTCAAGTTCAAGTAGTGTTAAACTAAACCATGTTTATCACATCATTTTTTGTTTTGAAAAACATAACATTTTTATAGCAATGCAGCTTCACTTTGGTTATTTTGTGCCTTAGTTTTATACAAGGCTCACAAACTTGGTCCAGGAACTGGGCTGTATCTAACCACTCAAACTGGTACATAACTGATAGAAATAAAAAAATAGGATCATCACTGGGTGTTACTTTCAAATCTTCAGAATTCCCAGTGTTGAGCACTGATTTGAAGTAGTTTTGACTAGTAGCATTAGAAACTGTAATTGGGGGGTTCTGGTTCTTCAAGTTTTGACTTTTGAATAAACTTTGAAGTAAGGTGTGTTTGTCACCTGTTTTCATCAGTTAAATCACTTTGACAAAGTCAAATTCCCCATTCACCCAGGAATTTTTATTACTTTATTATTCTGTCCATTTTAATGGCAGCAGAGCTCCTGACAAATATCAGTGGCATTCCATTTCTCACCACCTCTTTGTAAGGTGCTTTTTAATATCACTGCATCAAGCCTCCTGTAATATGAAAAGAACATCACAGCTCTTAAAAATTTCAGATCCAAAATAAAACTGTTCCAAGTGCTTTTTCAGATAATTTCCTGGATGCTTGGCATTTTCTTTTCTCTGCCTCCTGCACATCCTGGCAATGTCAGCTTTTCAAAGTTCTTTCTATTTACAGACTGACATAGCAATTCTGACAAGAGAATAACAACATCCTTTTCTCTGGGAACACCATTCTCCTTTGTATTTCTGTTTTAAAAAATCATTTATCTGATCCCTGTGTTCTGATAGCTTTTTTCCTGAAGTAAACAAAGCAGGTGTCCTACAACTTCCAGCTTCATTTATTCCACAGCTGTAATTCCCTGCTCCCACTGCTGGGATGAAGGTAACCTTGCTTGGGGAATTTTGGGCGAGTGTGTCACAAGAAGTTGATGCAAGAAAAATTCTGGGAAGTCTGTAGATCTAAATTCAGGATAAATAACTGCAATTCCTCAGGAAGGTGGTGAAAGAAACTTCACTTAGAAACAATTTCTCTTCTGTTAAATCTCACCAGAGGAAAGCTGATCTCGAATGAGTGAGGCTGAAAGGCTCATGGCGAGTTTCTGTTGGGAAAACTGAGTTCCTTCCAAAAGAGAGAGGAGGGAACTGGGTCAGTGCTCAGTTGCAGGATCTGAGCTGTGTTTGACACTGTGTGAAGCTCATTGTTTTGGTGTGGAAACCACACTGGGTACTTCTTAAACGTCAGCTGAAACTGGGTTTTCAAATTGCGAATATTTCAGAGAACACTTCAGGTGTTATCAGATCATAACAACCACTTTCCTTTGCCAGACTGCAGAAAATGTATTTGAAATCATCAAGAAATAATTGTGCACTTTCATTTAAACAGCTGAGAGTTAAAGTGGTTCTTTCTCATTTTCTTCTAGTTGCCAAGTCTTGGGCAGAAGTGGTGAAAATGGGAGTTGCAAGACCACAGTCAAAGACTGCTAAAAAAAGTGTCCGTAAGAGAAGAACCCTGAAGAGGTTAAACCACCCACCAAAGGTGCCCTTTTCTTTGTTGTGTTTCTTTGTTTTATTTTCTAGCATAACCACCAAACAGCTCAGATGGATTTTGATGGTGAAGCTGAGCTCTTGGTGTGATGTACAATGGGAGCTGATGTCTCTCACAGCATGTGGGAAATGGAGGCTTCTACAAAAGGAATCACAGAATTATAAAGATTGGAAAAGACCTCTAAGATCTTGGAGTCCAACCTCTGATGACAAAAATCAGTCAGGAGCTGCCTTTCCTAAGCTCAGGCTGGCTGAGCCTTCCAGCCCTCACTGGCACTGGGCCTCCTCCAGTCTTGTGGAGCCTCCCAGTTAACCATGGCTGATGATAAATTATTAGGAGCTTGGCCACCTCTTCCACCATGAATCTTTGTTTAATAACTAATTCTTTTTCTATTCCTTCTGCAGACTCCAGAGAAGAAAATAAAAGATCACTTCAGCACAGGTCATGCAGAGTCACCTGCTACCATAGTTGTAGGCAGAGCTTATTCCACCACAGTCAGGACAGCTGGACACGTCCCTAAAGTGGTGAAAAATCCCAAGCTGAAGGTGAACATGGATATGGATGAAAGCTTCACAGGTGAGATTTTAAAGTTTGTTGCTTCATCTGCCTGCTGTGCAGTGCTTTGGTCAAAACATCTGCTCATTTCTCCAAATACAATTTCTAGGAGTGCCTGAAATGTTCCAAACTCCAGAAAATCAGGGGGGAAGAACATTTCCTTTGGCTGCTGCTCAGAATGCTGATCTTACACCACCGTGGGCTGCAGGAGATGTTTCTGACTTGCACACTCCTGAGGAATCTGGTAGGTTTGGTATTTAAAAAAAAGAATATTTAGGTATATTATGGGTTAGCAGCAGTCTCAGCCTAGGCAGGCTTAAATGAGGTGAAGCATCCAGCAGCCCATGAAAGGAATCATGGAGATTTGTTGAGGTATTAAAAGAAAATGTAGTTCCAGTTAATTTCTGAGTAGGATATTTTATTATTCATTCTATTTGGTATGGAACTTCAAGCTGCTGCTGAGTTGTTTCAGACCCTGAATGCCCAATGTACATTTGGATTTTGATTTCTAGAAGGGTATATTTGAATTTCATTATTTTCATTATACAGCAATTAAATTCTTGGATTTTCTGCTTAATTTGTTCTCCAAATTACATATATCTACTGCTTGTTTCAGGAGAGATGATGGTGTCACCATTAAATAATTCAGATGCTTCAGAGCAGAAGCAAGAGAGTCCAGGCATAGTCTGCTTTTTGAGAGAGGAGTCATCTCCATCTATGTTTGATGAAATAGTCACAAAAACTCCTGAAAGAAGAAAAGCTGTGCATGAAGATAATGTGAATAGTTCAGCAATAATTCCAGAAAAACCAGCATCTCTGGTGAAATCAGGCAGTAAAAGGAGGACTCCAAAGCAGAAGCTGGAGCCAGTTGAGGTCATGTCAAGCAAAAGGAAGATTTTAAGGACCCCTGAGCGAAGGTCAGAACCAGGAGAGGTTTTGTCAGGTATCAAGAGGCTCATGAAGACCCCAAGGCAGAAGTCTGAGCCTGTAGAGGCTTTGTCAGGCATCAAGCAGCTCCTGAAGACCCCAAATCAGAAATTAGAGCCTGAAGAGGTTCTGTCAGGAATCAAGCAGCTCCTGAAAACCCCAAATCAGAAATTAGAGCCTGAAGAGGTTCTGTCAGGCATCAGGCACCTCCTGAAAACCCCAAATCAGAAATTAGAGCCTGAAGAGGTTCTGTCAGGCATCAGGCACCTCCTGAAAACCCCAAAGCAGAAATTAGAGCCTGAAGAGGTTCTGTCAGGCATCAAGCAGCTCCTGAAGACCCCAAAGCAGAAACTGGAGCCTGTGGAGGCTTTGTCAGGCATCAGGCACCTCCTGAAAACCCCAAAGCAGAAACTGGAGCCTGTGGAGGCTTTGTCAGGCATCAGGCAGCTCATGAGGACCCCACGGCGGAAGCCAGCACCAGTGGAGGACCTGTCTGGCATCAAGCAGCTCCTGAGGACCCCACAGCAAGAGCTGGAACCAGTCACAGATGAAATTGCCTTGAAAAGGTTGCTGGAGACCCCAGTAGAGAGCAGGGAAGCAGTGAAAGCTGTGCTAGGTGTGACTTCAAGCAAGAAAACCCCAAAGCTGAAATCGCAGCCCGTGGAGGACATGGTCGGGATCAGCCGCATCTTCCAGACGCCAAAGGAAAAGGTCGAGCCTGTGGAGAACATGTTTGGAATTAGCAGATTAATGAAGTCTCCTAAAGAGAAATATCAACCAGTTGAGGATTTTGTGGGACTGCAAAGGCTCATGGCAGAACCCAGGCAGAAATCTCATCCTGAAGTGGACTATGCTGGAGTGACAGAAATGTTTGGTACCCCAGAGGAAATGAAGGTAAAATACTTTAACTTTTGGGAGGGATGTTTTTAGACTTTGAAACCTGTGGTTGAAATTAATTTTGACTTCCTAATATGATACCTTGTATCTCTTCCTTGTGTGGCCTTCCTAATATGACACCTTGTATCTTGCAAGGTTACATATATTTTCTGGGGACAGCTGCATGTGTGTGTTAAAATGTATTCATTTGAAGGGACCTGTCACAAACCAGTGCTGTAAGATTGTTTAGGTATCATGAAAAACAGGTTCAAAAAAGTGACATTCCCAGCATCTCATTCATCACTCCACACTGACCATTGCAGGTAAGAAAAGTGAAGTTCTCCAATCAGTGGGTCAGGCTTGGTGATGTCTGTGCCCAGCCTGGTTCGTTCTGGTGCTGCTTTTTATTGTGAGTAGAACCTTGATCTTCAGTGGAGATGTGCTGGCATCACTGCCAGGATAATTTTCTGACCAAATGATTTTGATTCTCATATTCCACAGGTAAAATGCTGAGTATCCCTGGGTGTAGTGCTTAGAACTACACTAAAACACTACAGAACACTCAATTTCTCTTCAATATCCCAGATTCCCTTTGGGCACTCATTTAGGCACTTCTCAATCTCTCCACAGTGTTGTCTTTCACTTTAAATGGGACCAATTAAATTTGCTATTTTTGTGGCCTTGTATCAGATAAATGGATGTATTTAAAAGACTAATTGATTGAATTTGTAAAGAAGAGGATTTGACAAGATTTTTTATAAACATTGCTGTACATTCATCTGGTATTGTTTAGCTCCATAAATTCTTGTCCTGTCAGACATGCATTTATTGGGTTTTTTTTTTTTTGTTCCCTTAGGTCGGATCAGTAAATGTTGTGGATTCTCAGGAAGAAATTGCACCTCCTGGTTCTAATTCCAGTCATAAACATGGTAAGCACAAATATTTTGCTTAGAGGAATAATGAATATACAAAATCATAAATGTTACCATGAAGTTCCAATCTTGTTTAAGTGAGCCCAGCTATTTCCTAAGCTAAGATAATTTTTCCCTTTGACCTATTCAAATAAATAAACAACTTCAGTTAGAAGCCTGGCCTTTAATCTAGGAATTGGTTAAATATTTCTTTATTCACTGTATGATTTGTTTGAGCAAGATTCCTCTGTGAGGAAAAAGGAAAAGCACAGGTACTTTGATCAGGCACAGGAATGTCTAATTATTGTTTGTGCTCTTTCCCCTCTTCTAGAAAAGAAAGGAAAAGTTTCCCAAGGTGAAGGTTCTCAACAGAAGGACTCAACTGATGAAGAGCAGCCTGCCCAGAGACCCAGAAGGGGCAGACCAGGGAGGGCTGTGCCTCCTGCTACAGCAAAGCCAAGTGAGAATGGTGTGAGTTTAAAGGAATTGCAGAGTCCTGGTGTCCAAGGGGAGACAGGAGTGATCTCACCTGACAACAAGGGAAGAGGAAGGAGGATGAAGCGTTGCATTCAAGAATTTGTCCCAAAGCACCCTGATCAGGAAGGGCTTGACATTGTTTCATCTGTGGAACCACCTGGAGCTGCTCAGAGACCAGGAAGAGGTAAAAAGAAAGAGCTGAAGGAGTTAAAACATCCAAATGAAAATCTTGAGTCTTGTGTTGAAGATTCTTCAGAGCTACAAAAAGCACCTGCAAATACCAAAGAGAGCTGGCAGGACTGTGGCATCAATGGAACTGAAGATGATCCAGGCACAAAGACAGGACCTGGAAACGTTCAGAATGAAATTTGTCAGCTGCAAACAGGTTTAAATAATAATCTTGATAGCAAAGCTAATGACAGTGGGATAGAGGACAGTGAAGAAGTGCACCTGTCACCCAGGAGGAGGCGCAGAGGGGTGGAGAACACAGACCCAGTGATTCCACCAAAAAGAGGGAGACGAGCAAGGAATGACCAAGGTAAAGCAGCTTCTCCAGGAGACCTCCATGCAACAACCAGAAAGCTTCATAAAGACCCATCCCCAAAGGGTACACAAGGACAGGAACAGCCTGGTGACAAAGCTCCTGAGGCTGTCACAGCACAGGAATCTGAAAATGGCACTAAACTCGAACTAAAGGCAACAGAGAGAAGAGTTAAGTCTTTTAGAAGTACAAGAAACAGAAAGCACTCAGCTGAAATCAAAGCAGGCACTCGTGGGGTCGCACTTGAAAATACACAAAACATTCAGAACACTGAGGAAACATCAGCTGAAACTGATGCTGAAAGACAATCCCACGTGGAAAATGAGATGAAAGGATCTCAGGGATGTGAAACAGAAAATGCTCAGGAAAATACAACAGAGGCAGCTCCAAGATTAAAGGCAGAGTCACCTTCTGCAGAGACAAACAAAATGCCAGTCAGTGCTCAGAACATGGCAGCAAACAGGACTAGAAACAGGAGAGGCAGAAAAGTCTCTTTGGAGCAAAAAGCTGATGAATTTACTGAAAATGCAAACAGTGTAAAAGCAATTGCTCCCAAATTGAAGTCAGAAGCAGAAGTGGATGAATCTTCTCTGCAGGGTTCTGTGGGCTCTGTTTGTGTCAGTGCAGGCCAAGCCAGGAAGGAGCAGCCCAGGCCAGGTGCCACGTCAGTGCCTGCTGCACACAGTGCCAGCCCTGCTCAGGGCACTCACAGGAGGACCAGGAGTGAACGGGCAATGGTCAAAGCAAAGCAAACTGAAATCCTGCAGGAGAATCCAGCACAAAGAAATGCAGTGATGTGTAGAAGAGGAAGAGGTAGAAAAGTTAATTTTCAGCTTGAAGAAGGCGGTTGCAAAGCAATCGAAGGGAAAAGTTTACCTGAGGGTGATGAAGGGATGACTGACAAAGAGAATCAGTGTGAGAATTCCAAAAATCCTCCTTCACAGGGAGGGAGGGGCAGGAGAAAGCAACTTGATTCCATCCCACAAAAAGCTAGTCCTGCCTTTATGGAAAAACACACATTAAGTGCAGATGACAGGAAAGATGAGGCTGCTGTACAAGAGCAGGGAGCAGCTTTGGAAGCTGCTCCCTCTCCAGCAGAGGACAATCCAGTGAGAAGGGGGAGGAGATGCAAGGTGGCTGCAGCATCCCAGGCCAGATCTCCTTCTGTCAGAACGAGGTGTGGGGTGCTGGAAGGTGATGCTAAAAAGGTGACAGAGAGAGAAGATGAAGATCCAGCTCTGGGTAATGAAACTTTGCAGGCAAAAGGGAATGCATCAGCAAGGGGCAGAAGGAAAAAGATGGATCCGGCAGCAGAGGCAAGAAGTTCAGCTCCTCTCCAGAGGAAACGTGGCTTGTCAGAGACTGAAGATGAGGGCACTCACGAAGAACAAAGTGTGACTTTGGAAGCAGAGTCCTGTGCAAAGGAGAAGCCACCAGGAAGGGGCAGGAGGAAGGAAAGTGCCCTGGCATCACAGGCAGCCAATCCCATCTCTCTGCGAGGGAAACGCAGGCTGCCGGCAGGAGAGGGGGAAGAAGCTCCCACAGAAGAGCAGAAAGTTCCCTTAGAAACTTGTGATCCATCTGGAAAAGAAAATCAACAGAGAAGAGGCAGGAGGAAGGAAATTGCTCCCTTGATAGAAGCCAAAAGTTCTGTTCAGGGAAACCAGGTGCTGTCAAAACAAAGTGGTAGGAGAAATAACAACAGGGAAACTAAACAGAGTTTGGACAATTCTTCCCCAGAAAATATGGATCTTGTAAAAGGGAGCTCGAGGCAAGCAGCCACTTCACTGGCTCTTAGTCCCCCCTCACTTCAAGGTTTGCCAGAAGATGGTAAAGATGGAATTCCTGAAGAACAAAGTAAACCTTTGGAAGTAACTTTGCCAGCAAAAGAAAATCCATCAAGAGTAGGCAGGAAGAAAACCACTTCTTCCACTTCTGAAGAAACAATTTCCACTTCTCTCAGGGGAAAACCCAACCTGCCCAGAGGCAGAGATCAGAAGAGGATTCTTAAAGGAAGTGAAGATTCATCTCCAGAAAATAATCCACGTCGGGGAAGAACAAGGCAGTTGAGGAGTAATAGGAGGAAGGTGGAATTCCTGGTAGAGGCAGCTCCTACTTCTCCCTGTAAAAGCAGTGACTTGCCAGAAACCAGCAGCACTCTGGAAACTCAGGATTGGAGTGGCTCATCCTCTGGTTCTGAAGGGAATGAGTCTGGGAAAGACCAGGAGGGTGACCCTGCTCCACAGGCAGCCCCCAGCTCTCGCAGGAGGAAGTGCCAGCTGCCAGCAGAGGATGTGGCACCCAAAAAATTCAAATCAGGTGAGGCAAGGATGGGCTTTGTCTTCTCTAAGGCTGGCTGAGATATGTATAGATCCAACAGTGGTGTGCAGAGCTCTGGGGGTGCTGGTGGAGACTGAGAATCATGGGATCATTTGGGTTGGAAAAGATCCAAGATCCCTGGGGCTCCAGCCCCTTCCCTGGACACCTCCAGCCCCTCCTGAGCTGAGGGACCCAAGCTGGGCTCAACACTGGAGGTGCCCCCCAGTGCCCAGTCCAGGGGGACAATCACTGCCCCAGTCCTGCTGCCACCTGAAATATTCCCTGCAATTTTCAGCTTGACTTAAAAACTCCCCATTAGAAAAAATTATCAAATGAATGCCTTGAATAGAAATGACAGCAACTCTTGAGAGCTACACAGCAAGGAATTTCCTGCCATAGAAACTTCCTCTGTTTTTCATTTTTGCAGAACTTTGGTGTTGGTTCTGTTTTAGTTTTGCATGTGAGTGGAAGGAATTTTAGCTAAAATGGCAGCTAATTGGTTTTGGTGCTCTCATTAATGTTAACCTACTTTCAGAAATAGCTGTAAATCCTCAGGGATCCAACTTAAAGGATATTGGATGTGCAGAAGAAGTGTGGGGTTGGTATCTGGTTTGTTGAATTCAGAGTTGTAATCTTTGGAATGTTGTCACTGGGGACAGTTCCTTTCAAAACAATGGAGGTGAAGATGGAATTTTGTGGGAAATGTTTGATTGATGACACAAATTGACATTTTTCCATGTGCAAATAGGGAACAATGAAAATGGGTCTCTACAAAGAGGAAGAAGAAACAAAACTAAACTTGGAGAGGAGGATGCAAAGGCAGCTCAGACCACTGGAGGGATGCAGAGGAGGACAAGATCCAGCACAAGAACAAGGAAATAAGAATCCCAGAACCAGTTTTGAAATCAATTCAGTAATTCCAATTACAGGGGGGGGGTTAATGTGAATTGATTTGCACTCAGATTTTAAGCTCGGATTTTTGATAATTCTATGGTTGCTTTACAAAATCTATTTCTTATTGTGTTTACAGATAGAAAGTAGATACTTCTTTAGTAGCTTTGCCAATGTGTGGTGGTTCCTAAACCATGGGGTGCTTGTGCAAGGCTGCAAACATAAAATACATTTTGTTCTAGCAGTGTTTCTCCCCTTTTTTCCTGTTGATCAGTACAGCAATCAGGAAGCCATATTACAGCCAGCTGAAGCTATTTCCTGCTGAAATTTCCTTATGCTTAAATTTTATTTTTCGTTGGAGTTCTGTAAATATTCTTTAAAAAAAAAAAAACAAGAAACAGTTGTATTAGTGGAAATATTATGCTTAATTTTGGTAAGTTTTTTTAAAAAAAAACAAACCCTAAGCTTGTATTGAAAAGTGCAGATTTTTTAGCTCATTAAACTTGTAAACAATTTGGGACTTGTGTGGTTTTTTGGTTTTAAGAATGTAATTGCTGCTGTCTTACGAGTTCATTTCTAAGGTTCATCCTCTGTGGTTGATGTGGTTTGGAGACAGAATTTTTAGGAGCTTTTGCAGATAATTTGTCTCCAAGGCTGGGGGCTTCTTAAGTGCAGGAACAGAAAATTCAGCCTGGGCATCAAATTTCTGTGCAGTTTTCAGACTTGATTTTAAATCCTTTGTTTCTGTGGTGTGTGAGGGGTCAGGGGTGTTTCTGCAGCAGAGCAGTTGGAATTGGAACTGTTAAGGTTGGAAGAAAACCCTGAGACTCCAAACCTCAGATGTGATATAATATTAAGATTGTTTTTTAATTTAGATTGAATTTTTACTTGTTTAGTTTTTATCATGTGGAATGTGCTGTACCCATATCCACAGAGAGTTTTTATTGAATTATAATGTACTTTTTTTTTTTTAAATCTGCTTAATTCCAGTGTGAAAATTCCAGTCTTTCCATACATCCAGGGTTGCTCCATCCCAGGTGCAGAATCTATTTTCCCTTGAACTTCACATGGTTAATATGAGAAGTGGAATATATTATGGTGGAGGGTCTTGGTTTGGGTTTTTTAACTGTTTCCCAACCATGACACTCCTAAAACTTTAGCCCTGAAACCTCAGAGGAAAGCAGAATTTTACAATCTCCTAAACTCAAAACTGCCTGCTCTGTGTAAGCAATGCCAGTGCCATGGTTGGGAAATGCAGGCATCCTCAGGGATATTTCTCTGGTTCTAAGGAGTTATTTGGGTTTTTTCCTCCAGTCACTCCTGTCTGTCACTTTGGGTTTGGCCCTAGTTCAAATCTAGCAGAAACTCAGATTAAATGGCTCAGTTCTCCTCCAGGGCTGGGGTTTCTCCCTGTCTGTTTTTTGTAACACACAACATGGACTCTTGTGATTTCTTTTTTTTCTCAAGGCTGCAAAAAAAGATTCTTTTATTAGGGATTGTTTCCCCTTATACACAATTTTCCACAGACCAATGTGATTGGGGAAAGAAGGGCAGACCTCTTCACCCACATTGCTCAAACCAGAGGGACAAGAGAAATCCCTCCTGTCAGAAGGATTCACAACATGGACACTTACAAAAACATCCTCCTGTGTTTGCCACACTTGGGAAAGAACACAGAAATCCAAATTATCAGGCCTGGAACCAGACTGCACCTGTCCAGCCAGAGCTGTCAGGAATTGTCTCCTCTGCCACGTGCCTCACTGGAGTTGGTCTCAAGGCTGGGAAGGGATCCTGGGCTCAGTTCTCTCTAAGGTGGGCAGAGCCTCTCCCTGAGGGATGGATCCCATTGCTTTTGTAGGAATTGCAACTGGAATTGGAGAGCTCTCCAAGTTAGATTCCAGTTTTTGTAGTGCCACCTCCTGTGAAGATCTGTGGAAGCCCAGATCTGTTCTGTGGAGAGATGGACAAATGGGAATTCCCAAGGTAAAGGTTCAGCTCTGGAAGTCTCTCAGCAAGTGATGCTGCTGGGTCATTTTTGGGAATGTTCCCAGCCAGCCAGGGAAAACTGCAGGAGTTTAAGGTAAGTTTAAGATGCATTTTATTGTACATAAACCTGGATTTTGGTGGGGACACTGCAGCCTCCCAGAGCGTGGCTTTGCTCCCATCCAGGGCATTTCCAGAGGAGATTTTTACTCTTTTGTAGAACTGATATTTAACATCAATTCCTGTTGATTCAGATTTGATAAAGATGTGTTTTATGGGCAGCTCCATTTCCACTCAGAATATTTTGTACTGCAAATCGACCTCAAGGTAAATAATTCTGAGGGAGAGCTGAGAAAAATCTTTTGCCTGAGGGGTCAGCCAAAGAAACAAATCTTATTCCTGTACGAAAATTTCCAAATTACCTTCTCTGTAATTTCTGTAGTGTTACTTCTTCATTGTTGGTTGTGTGGCAAATTTTTCAGAAAAAGGGAAATGGCAGGAAAATTTCGTTGCAAACTTTCTGCATTGTCAATCCTGATTTTTAACCTGGGCAGGTGATTCTCTCAAGGAAAGAAGGAAAGGAAATGGGACATAAATAAAAAAGTCAAGGAAGCAGAGGTTTCTCTTAGTTATCCATGATTGCTGCTTGCATTTACAAGTGGCTGGATATAGATATTTAAAGATAATTTCTCCAGTGATTTTGAGGGAGTAGTAAAGAAGAATAACTATTTTAAATCCTGTTTCAATATAGAGTGCTGTTGTTGATATTGGTGTTGATGACATACAGAGCCTGTTGTTGATATTTAATCTCACAGCCTCATTTAGGTTGGAAAAGCCCCCAAAACCATCAGGTCCAACCCCAGCACTTCCAAGGCCACCACTGTCCCACGTCCCCAGCTCCCATCTCCTCGTGGCTTTTAAATCCCTGCAGTGGATTTATTATTTAAGCAGGAGCATTATTTTTCCAGAGGTGTTGGTTTGAACCTCTTTTTGATGGCATTGTCACTTCTGTGCTGTCAATTGTCACCAATCCCACCATTCCCTCTGGGAACCTCCATCTATCCTCCAAATCTCATCTCCACACTTATTAAAAATAGATGGACTTGCTGCTTCCACTACAGAGATAAGGTTGAAAAATCAACTTGGTTGTCACAGAGAGTTTTAAAACCTTCAAAACTTCCCGACAACAGAACTGGATTTTAATATTTCAGCCCTGTGTTGCCATCAATGCCACAGCTCTGCCTGTTCCTGACAGTCTCTTTCATATCCAATTTCCTTCCAGACTTCTGTGAGTTCTTGGCTTGAAAGAATTCCTTGACAGCAAGATGAGCTGCTTAATTACCTGAAATGTGGAAAGGAAACTTGGTTTGAATTTTGCACCTTTTAATTTGTCCCTTTCCGTGGCATTCCTCCCCTGCCCTGACCTGGAGGTGTGATGCTGTTTTGGGAGAAGAGTTGTGAGCCTTGGAGCAGAGCTGTAAACACCCCCAGAATTTTGGGAAGTTCTGTAATTTCCCCAAGGCTGGGCTCTGATGGAGGCAATTCTCAGAGATGAACGGAGAGCAGGTAATTGCTGATCTTTGAGGAGGTTGTCTCCATAGATTCCCACTTCCCTGTTCCTTCAGAATATAATTTATGGCTGGGACTCAGAGGAGGTCACAAAAAAAAAAAAAATCCTGGAGACAGGTGGGATCTCTCACCCTTTTCAAAAAAATTCCATGTGAGGTTCCCTGCCACTCCAAAAGTCATAATTAGTGAATGTTCTCAGGCTTGCAAACATTTATGGAATTTGTGGATGATCTAAACATGAGGAACATCTCATGGAGTAAATTTTCCTTTTGTAGAACTAAAAAAGACAATGAAAACCCCTCTGGAATTTAAATGTCAGGATGTGGGGACATCTGGGGACTTCTGGTGGTGCTCAGGGCAGATATTGATGTTTTTTTAATGGTTCTGTGGGTTCAGGACCTGGCTGTCATCATGGTTTGTCCTGAGCCATATTTATGGTAAAATAGCAATGGACATTAACACTAAAAATTGGGAAAAATCAGTGTATTGGAAAGCTAAAACCCCAATCCTCTTCTGGTCTTTAGCATTATAAATATCCCTTATTTTTAAAAAAAAATTATTTTATTGAATTTAACCAAATTCTCCATATTAATGCAGTACATTTTTTCCTCAGAGGGACTTTTTAAATTCCAGTACAATACAAGGATTGTGCTTGGCTAAAACACACCCTTGTAATCCCAGAGTGATGCTCAATAACCACAACTTTTACAGGACAGAAGGCAGAGAGAGTTAAACATTCTACTGTATTTCCCTGAAAATATCAGTTTTCTCAAGAGACCTGCAGCCAGAATTTGGGATTAAGGTTGGGACACCATAAAACCATGAGAGAAGTGCTCCAATATCCACTCCCTGCTGATTTTGAGCAGCAGCATTCAGGATCACCTTGCCCAGGAAATATTTTTAGCCAAAGCCAGAAGAAATCAAAATCAACTCAAATTTTGAGGCAAATATTCCTGTGTCTGTGTGTATCAGGGAAGAAACACTGGCAATAAATCAGTGTTTTTAGCACTGCTTTTAATGCTGCTATTGGAATTATCTGAATAAAGTTATACTTTTTAAAATTTATGATATTAAGATACAAAAATCGCGCCAGAAATTTCCTCTTGGCTGGTTTTCCCTCCTAAAATTGGATGGATATTTAAAACAAAATCTATGTGAGAGAATTTTCACTCCTCAGTGTTCACTTAGCAATTAAAAATCCCTATTTTGGTTTCAGACCAGCAGTTTAAAATCTGCTGATATAAATCCTTCAACAGAAATTTCCCAGCTCCAGAAGAAACCTGGACTGAGTGAACTGCAGGGCTTTGAAACTGGAGTTTAATCCAGTTTAACTCAAGTTTAAACTCAATTTTCAACTCAGACAGGCACAATAATTTGTTGGATTGGAGTTGTTTCCATGTTCCACCAGAAGAGAAACTTCTTAAAAATAAATTGCAACTCTTTCATTAAGCAAAAAACTTGGGATTTCCAGGAAAATACATTTTTTTTGCCATTTGGTAGGAGATCAAAGGACTGCACTGTTTCGCAGCCATCTGAAAAGTAGTTTATTTCTAAATTTCTCAGTTTAATTCTAAGTAAAATTTTACCTCAAAAATGAATTTAATATTTAGCTTTTTAATAGAAATATAATTATGTTAGGATGAAATGATTGTGGAATATTTTTATATTCAATATTCAGCTTTTAAATTTTCTTAATATCATTTCCTTCAGTGAGGGGATCACATTTTCCAGCATGAGATAACAGTGGAATGAAAATTGGGATTTTGTGCAGTTTAGAGAATTTTCCAGGCTACTTGATGGAAGAATATAAGGAAATCCTAGTGGCTACTGGGTGGCACAGGAATGAACTCCTGATTTTCTCCCTGCTCCTTCCAGAGGGAGCTGCATCCCCATCCGAGTCTGATGCTCTCAGTTTTGCAACTCTGGAGCTATTTTAAATTAAAATGTTTGTGAATACCAGGGAAAGATGCAGCTTTCACTGCCCTCGAGAAGGTCAAACAGATTTTTCTAAAAATCAGCTAATTAGAGCTGTAAATTAGATTAGACCAGGCTCTTCTGAACCACCTATGAGCATTTATCCAGCAAATCTGCCAAGAACTCACTGCCATAAATCCTTGTTTTTCTTTGAGGGAAGATACCCCACCAGCTGACCAAAACTGTGCTGGTGAACTTTGTAATTAATATTTTTGCATGTGTTCAGAAAACTCTCAGTGACCTATTTTTAAATAATGGGAAATGAGAAACCCCTCTAGGAGGGTCAGGCAGCTCAGAAATCATCTGTGAGGCCAGGGAAGGGCCAAACCCATTTTAATGGAACCCACTGAGAGCACCTCCTCACTCAAAGCCTGAAACTGAGTTTAAAAGTAAAGCTGAGACTTTCAGGGGCTGGACCAGATGAAAACCCAGCAGCTTGTGTATTTTGAAGCAGGATCCTGTCAGCTGACCCAAAGGCAGCTGCTCACACACACACAGATCAGCTCTGCAGTGCCTTTTGGGGCGTGGGCATCGCCGTTGGGATGTGTGATGGATCCCAGCCCTGCCAAGGCCACCAATGAGCACCAGCTCCTTTTCCTGCTCTTCCAGCAGGCACCTCCTTGGCTGTTGTTCATCAGTTGGTGCTCGTTAGGCTGGCAGAGGCATTAATTTGATCAGCTGGAGGGTGGCCCCCCCAGATCCTACGTGGCCGCTCCTCCAGGACGCTCCAGCTCGCCTTGGTGCCCCTCTGGAGGAGCCTCCTGCTTCCCACTGACTACAGGGGAAGCATTGATCATTCCCATTGATCCCCAGGGAAAGGCTGGCCCAGCTCAGCCCCACTGCAGGAATCCCAGGCAGAGCTTGGCTGGGGGGTTCCAAGGCAGAGGGGGCTTCTGAGGGAGCAGAAACGCGGCCACCACCGTCCCACTCTGCCCTGCCCAGCTGGGCCACAGCCCTCCCAGCCTCTGTCCGTGTCCATGGAGCACCTCTGTCCAGAGATCAGCAGCTCAGCTGCAGTCCAGGCACAGCAGTGCCCTCTTGGAAAGCTCCTGTGTTCCCTCAGGACACCTCTGCCCCCACCAGCACAATGGGGAGTGATGAACCTTCCCAGGAGGCAAAATTCTGAAGTGGCGTTGAGTGTGGCACCTATTTGATGGAATTCTAGAATTGTTCCTGTTGGAAAAAAACTTTTTGAGCCACAAGACCAATTTCACAGACTTGTCCCTTGCTGTAATTAGAAATTTCCCTCTTGGAAAGCTCAGTGTTCCCTCAGGACACCTCTGCCCTCACCAGCAAAACATCAGGAGGAACAGGAGTGATGAACCTCCCCAGGAGGCAAAATTCTGAAGTGGCGTTGGATGTGGCACCTATTTGATGGAATTCATGGAATTCTAGAATTGTTTAGGTTGGAAAAGAACTTCTGAGCCACAAGAACCAATTTCACAGACTTGTCCCTTGCTGTAATTAGAAATTTCCCTCTTGGAAAGCTCAGTGTTCCCTCAGGACACCTCTGCCCTCACCAGCAAAACATCAGGAGGAACAGGAGTGATGAACCTCCCCAGGAGGCAAAATTCTGAAGTGGCGTTGGATGTGGCACCTATTTGATGGAATTCATGGAATTCTAGAATTGTTTCTGTTGGAAAAGAACTTTGGAGCCACAAGACCAATTTCACAGCCCTGTAATTAGCAATGTCCACTCTGAGCTTGCACTGAATCTGACCCTAAAGAGGAACAACCCTTGGCCTTGCTCCCCTTTAATGGACACTTTCAGAAGTCCCAATTCCCTGTTAGGAGCCAGGACCCAACATGCAGCACTGGAAAATGAGGTGAATCCTCCTGGAAGCTTTGGGAGAGCCCACCCTGAGCAGCCCTGACCAGTAACAGCTGAAAAAAGAGCAGCCTGTGAGTGGATTTAATAACTTTTCATATTTAAAATTGCCTTGTCATTTGAGTAATGAGCTCTCTGTGCTTTCTGCTGGAAAAGATCACCCACAGAGCTTTATTTTTGGTGGGGTACCCACTTGGGCAGCCCAGGTGTGTTGCTGACTGAACCCAAATTATTAACCTTAATACAATTTTTAAACAATTATTAAGCTAATCGGATGCAAATTAAACAAAATGAACCTATAAATATATGTGTTTTTCACATTAGTAATTGGATTTTTTGATGATCTTTGGCTTGACATTGATAAGCTGCTTCTCATAACAGTCTAATTAGGCAATATGTAAACTTTGGCATTCGGTTCTGTCCTAGTGGCTTTTTCAAATGATGTTTGTAAAATTTGCAATTTCATATTACAGATTAAAAATTAAAAACTGCAGGAGGCTAACATTAAAATGAGAATTCATTTCATGGAAAGCCCTGTAGACAAAATTCACCCTAATAGAATTGTGCATAAGGGGCTGCAAATCATGATCTATAGTTACACAGGGGAAGGCTTGTCAAAACCAGTATTGTTGGCCTGTAGTTCTATTCACAGTATTAAACCCATCAGTGGAGTCACTTTGGGGAAAATGTGAACATTATCAAAGAACAGTAAATTAGCAAGAAATTAAAGCATATACCCTTGCATTTCCAAAACAAAAGATCCCTTCATTAAAAACCTTTCATCAGTGGTTTAATATTCATAGCAGTAATTTGCATAACTAAATCAGTTTTCACTGATGAGAGACGACCAAAGTTTTTTTTTTTTTAATTTTTTTTTTCTTTGCTAATTTCTTTTTTGAATGAGCTCTCTAGTTTTTTTTTTTTTTTTTGATTAAAATTTCACACCAGTAGTTGAGCAAAATTGAATACATGACTTCACTGTATTTGTGAGCACCCTCCTTTCCAAGCCTGGGGTTAAATGCTGCTGGCTGGCTGAAAAGCAAGGCCTGGGGTTGCTTCTTCACCTGCCCAGTGTCCCCTCCTGTGCCTCCCATCCCCTGCTCAATTCCAGCCCCAAACCCCACATTTGTAGGGTTTTTATTGCCTCCCCCTTGTACCTGTCCATAAACAGGGAGCAGGAGGAGGATTCAGATGAGGTGGGGATAAAGAAAAGTCATTTCAGTACATGTTAAGAACTTTCTCTGGAAGCAAAACCCCTTTTGCTAAGTCCCTTTTTTGTGTTTTCCAAGGACCAATTCCCTTGAGAGAAGCAGGGAGGGAAGAGGAAAGTAGTTTGCCTTAGGGAATGAAGAGAGAAAAGTCTTTTTCAGTGTAAACCAGTCTTTTTTTCAGGAATTATTTCAAAGTGTTGGTGGTAGGACTTGATGATCTCTAAGGTCTCTTCCAACCTTCACGATTCTGTGATTCCATTCTAAATAAATGGATGTTGTGCTGGCTGAGTAGCCTTTCCTAGAAATTATTTTGGGAAGTAATGAGATTTAATTCAGGAAGAGATACAGTGGGCAGCCAGTTGTGCAATATTTACGTGTGGGCTCTCTGGGCAGTGATTCTTCCATCTGAAATAATCAAATTTATTGGAATTCTGACAATTGTTGAAACAACTGTAATAACAATTAGCAGAGACTTCATTTCTCCTCTTATCTAAACTTTTGGTCATTTATTATTACAACTGGATATTACTCCTTAAAAAACCTTAATCTTTCCCCTTGCATCCTTAATTATTCAAAGGTGTGATCTCCCAAAGTTCTTCTGCTCTACCCAGCAAACAATATTTCATACAATTCTGGCCTATTAATTCTGATTAATATCAAAGCAGATATTGGCAGGTTCTTCCAAGTTTTTCCCCCATTTTTAAATAAAGGCCTTGAAAGAGAAGGACCTTGTCTTCATAACAAGAGAGGCAGATATTTCTTGGGGGTTTTGTATTTACCTGTCAGTTCTTTGAATGATTCATTCCTTGAGAACTATTTTATTATTTACTTTCACTCCAGAGTAATGATAAACACTGTCAAACTGTGGAGGAATGAAAAAAAAAAATATCAAAATGAACCAACAATTGATTTTGTTTATATTAATCAAATGAAAACAAATCAATCATTAATTTATTTCCAAGAATACCAAAGTCTCCCTTGGTTGTTTCAAAAGTCAGGGTGGGAATTATCAGAAAGGTGCTGCACTAATTATGAATGATCATTGAAAGTTGCTAGGAAAGAAGCAAGGGAACCTCTCTAAAATAAAAATTATTTAATCTATTGCACAAAGAAATGACAGGACTCACCTTGGAGAGTTCTTGGGGAAGTGGCTGCCATGGGAGCCACGCTGGAGCAGGGAAGGAGCAAGGGGTGGAGAAGGAACAAAGGGTGGAGGAGTGACCAACTGACCAACTGACCATGGCCCCTCCTCTGTGTCCCTCCTGTCCAGCTCAGGCAGGGCTGGAGCAGCTCTGGAGGGTCCCTGGGTCAAAACAACCCCCCTGGCCTTTGGTACAGCACCATGGGATGGGTTCTTGCTGTCCCTGAAAATCAACTTTCTGATTTGTTTGGGTACAATGGAGTCAGTTCTCATGGATTGTGAGATAAACAGGGATCATGTTTGCATTCCTCTGTGAAAAGAGATCACCTGATGGAGTTCTCAGGTGAGCAGTGGGGATGGAGAGGTGGGAACTGCTCTGTCCAATCTGTCCAGACACTGAGAGATCCGAGGGCAGCAATAAACTGGAGAGTTCTTTCCTTCTCCTCTGCCTGAACCCCTGTGGTGTGTGCTGTGTGTTCCTCTGTGTCACAGTGACAGGTTGTCCTACAAACAACCCTTCATTATCTGGCTAAAAGAGGAGCTTTGAGCCTTGCCCTGGATGCTCCAGGGATTGCAGTTGATGGTACCAAGGTGATTGTTTTTAATATTTTTCGTTCAAATTTAGCAAGGAAATTTCTGTGGGAGCAAACCCACTGCACTGGTAGCCCATGGGCTGAGCACTTCCCAACGTGCCCTGATGCCAGGGAATGTGTTTGCAGGAAAACCTGGACAGCTTCCAGTCCAAGGACAGGAATAATTTCTTCATAGAACACCAAGGTTTGGGTTGGAAAGGACCTTAAATCTCATCCAGTGCCACCCAGGGGCTCCCAGTGTCCCCAGTGTCCAGCCTGGCCCTGGCACTGCCAGGGATCCAGGGGCAGCCACAGCTGCTCTGGGAATTCCATCCTCTCCTCCCAGGGAGTGATTTCTCCCTAATATCCCATCTCAGTCTCTCCTCTTTCTTGAGCCTTGTCCATTTTTGTTGGAATCCAAAGTGCTGGGGAATCTCAGCACATCAGCTCTGTGAGCCAAAACTCAGAATTGGAGACAGGGTTTGACCTGAAACCTTGGGAGAGGCTCCCAGGTTTGGGTGCTGGAAGTAAGAATGTGGATTTATAACTTAAAGCAGAGTGAGTTCAGCAGAGTAAAGTTTAGTTTTAGAGCCTGAAAGTCATGGACAAAGCCAAAGCAGTTCCAGAGGTTCCCAAGAGGTTTTAATGCTGTGAGGTTGAGGGGTTAGGAGGGGATTGGTTAAGAGAGTTCCCACTGCAGTAACACAATTAGCTCAGTCCTGGTTTAATCACAGAAATATCCAGGTGGCAGAGTTTTACTGGCCCATAAAGCCTTAAACAGTCTGAGAATCTGAAATCCTGTGACTCCTTGGCCACACTGCTGACACCTGTCAGAGGATCCATCCTCTCTCTGCCTCTGTGGCAGAGGAGAAAATAAACTGCATTTCCCACCAAACTCAGCAGCCCCATTTCTGTGTTTCAAGAAGAAATGCCAGCACACCAAACGTGAGGTGTAAAACCCTCATGGAGAAATCCCAAACTCACACATTTTAATATAAATTTACAGCCCATGTATGAGAAAAGCAGAGCAAACTTCATAAAAACCCACCAAAATCCAAATGATAAATAATCTCTCTTTAAACTCCCAAATTTCAGTCTGTGTGTTCTGTGTTAATCATCCAAAGGGCAAGACAGAAGAACTTAAAAAAGAGCAGAGAGATTTGGTATTTTGTTTATTTGTGCAACTCTCATAAACTTGGGTAATAAAACACTGACTGCATTTTAAGGATCTATATAAAAATGATAAAGACTGAAATTTTGGGGGTTTATTATTGGCTTATTCCTAATAAGATTTATATTGGTTACATTTTTTAGATTAATAGAAAGTGAATTATATTAATTACATTTTNAGTATATATATTATAGTATATATATAGTATATTATACTATGCTATATTATAGTAAATATTAATTATAGTAAGCTAGAAAATTCACTAAAAAATAGGTTTAAGTGCACGGATTGCTCCAATTAATATCTTTGCATAGTAATTAATCATAAGTGCATGGAGTGCCTATTCTAAATTTCGAGCTGAGACATTTGGGGAGGTAAATTTACAATGTGTAAGTGAGAGGATAAACCAAAGTTGGTCCTAAACCTCACCCAGCTGTTCTGCAGGGTTAATTGTTATTGCTGAACTCTCCCATTATTCCTGTGTGACTTCCCAAAAACGCTCCACGCAAAACTTTTTTTTTCTGCTTGGCATTTTTAATATTTTTAAATTTATTTTTTTTTAATGGAATCTCTTCCTAAGGAAGCCCTGGTGGTAGCCCCTGACCCAGATGTACATCCCGAGCTGTTCCCCCACGGCCCTGGCCTATTTATCGCCTTCCCGGCTGCTCCAGCTCGAGCAGCAGCTCCGAACGAAATTGAAAATGAGCTCGGGGTCCGTGCCTGGTCCCACTTTGTCACCTTCCAGGAGCGCGTCCCAATTCAGCCCGGCTGCTCAGGAGAGGGCAGCGCTGCAGGGCAGGGCTGCAGTGGGGCAGGGCTGCAGCAGGACGGGGCTGCAGGGCGGGGCTGCAGCAGGGCAGCGCTGCAGGGCAAGGCTGCAGGGCAAGGCTGCAGGGCAAGGCTGCAGGGCGGGGCTGCAGCGGGGCAGGGTTGCAGCGGGGCAGGGTTGCAGCAGAGCACGGCTGCAGCAGG
>VXBS01009059.1:679-14027 GCA_013400255.1 Sitta europaea | reverse complement strand
ATTTTATTTTATTTTATTTTGCTTTATTTTACTTTGCTTTTACTTTACTTTAATTTACTTTATTTTACTTTAATTTACTTTATTTTACTTTACTTTATTTTGTTTTATTTTACTTTATTTTACTTTGTTTTGCTTTATTTTACTTTATCTTACTTTAATTTACTTTATTTTACTTTATTTTGCTTTATTTTACTTCAATTTACTTTAATTTATTTAATTTGCTTTCCTTTCTTTTACTTTAATTTCCTTTCTTTTGCTTTCTTTTACTTTACTTTACTTTATTCTATTTTTTTTATTCTATTTTATTTTAATTTCCTACAGAGGCATGGCTCTCTTTGAACAGTTTGCACTGATGCCTTTTCAGAGTGGAAAAACTCATTTTCAGGTGTGTAAGTGAATATCGACCTGGGAGAAAACCTAAAAACATACATGAAAAATGAAAAAAAAAAATTCATCCTATTTTTGTCCTAGTGGAAAATCTTGAAAAGGAAATTTAGCATTAGATTTAAATGGTAGTTTTCAATGAATACCTTTGCTTTTCAGGGCTCCCCCTGCTCCTGCTCCAGGTTATTTCCTGGCTCTGGCTCAGTAAATCCCCTTTAGCAGTTTAATTGATTTAGGGAAAAAAAAAAAAAAAAGCCACAGGAAAGGGAAATTTCCAGCTCTAAATTAGGAATAAACCCAAACCCCAAAGTGTAAGAGAGGCAATAAAATTAAAGATTTCAACATGAAAACCAAAATTCAGCCGAGGTTTTTGGTTTGTTCCAGGGATGGATGGAGTGGCAAAAACCCCCCCACACAAATTTTTCTCCATGATCACTGCTTTAGGGTTTATTCCTGTTTTCTCCTGGCATTTCCCCTTGGATTCCCATGGATTTGGGGTCAGGACACACCCAGCGCCCAGGTGTGGGCAGAAATCAAATCACACCTTTAATAATCATTGTCCTAAATCATAATTAATTTTTTAAAAATACAGTTTTGCTTTGGAAATGTTGAGGTGACCTCGTTTCTCCCGTGCTTTTAAGGAGCAATTATTAAAAATGTTCTTGAATCTGGGATTTCTATGGATGACACAAAAAAAAGGCTTCCCCCTGCAATTAATTATGGAAGATTTTATTCTAGTCAGGTAAAAAAAAAATCAGTTCTGTGCTCAGTCTGGGCAAAAATCGAATCACACCTTTAATAATCATTTTCATAAATAATAATTAATTTTTTTAATAGTTTTGCTTTGGAAATATCGAGGTGGCCTTGTTTCTCCTGTGGTTTTAAGGAGCAATTATTTAAAATACCTGTACATGAATCTGGGATTTCTATGGATGGCACAGGAAACAGGCTTCTTCCTATTAATTATTATTTATAGTTAATGATGGATTATTTTACTTATTATTAATTATGGAAATTTTACTCTGGTCAGATAAAAAATCTGTTCCATGCTCAGGTAGAAATATTTTTTTAAGCAGTGTAACAGGATGGAGGATTTCAAGAATTTGGTATGAATTATATGGGTACAATAATTTTTTGTTTAAATTAATAGATTTGTCTTTGGAAAATCCAAAGCAGTTTAATGTGAATGAAATATTTATTAGAGGATTCTGATCTTACAAAATTGTAGAATCTGATTTTTCTTAGAGACTCTCACCTTTCCCTTTTGGCTGTTGCAGGCATTGTCACATTAATTAAACCCAAAGAGATTAAACCCAGCCAAGTTGCTGCTGCTTTCTCTTCTCCCCAAGTCCTGGTCTCACTGGGATCAACCTGCAAACAAGAGGAACTTTTTTTTTTTTTTCCCCTTTCCCTGTCACTTCTTGCAGGTGAAATATCCTGGGAAGAAAACAAGAAATGTTTCCTGCCAGCTGTGAGCGTCCTAGGGCACAGCTGGACAGGCAGGAGTTCCAGGCTGGTTTGGTGACTGGGTTGTTCAGGAGATATTCCCAGAGGAATTCCCCAAACCTGATCTCCCTGTGGATCCTCGGGATCTCTGCCTGGGGGGATTTCTTGGAGATGTCGTGAGAAGAAAAGGAGGGAACAATTGTCCACTCTGCTGCCAGGATGTGATGTGACCCATCCAATTCCCCAGAGGAATTCCCACAGCCTGATCTCTCAGATCCTGGGGATCTCAGCCTGGGGGGCTTTCTTTGGGACACCCCAGGGAGGAAAGGAGGGAACAGTTTGTTGCCTTGCTGCCAGGATGTGGATTGGATCTATCCAGTTCCCCAGAATAATTCCCATAACTTGGACTCCCAGAAGATCCTGGGGATCTCAGCCTGGGGAGGCTTTCCCTGAGACCCACGAGGAGGAAAGGAGGGAACAATCTGTCCACTCTGCTGCCAGGATGTGGATTGTATCTACCCAATTTCCCAGAAGAATTCCCACCATTTGATCTCCCTGCAGACCCTCGGGATCACAGTCTGGGGGGGCTTTCCCTGAGACACCCCAAGGAGGAAAGGATGGAACAAATTGTCCACTCTGCTGCCAGGATGTGGACAATTTGTTCCATCCAATTGCCCAGAGGAATTCCCACAGCCTGATCTCTCAGATCCTGGGGATCTCAGCCTGGGGGGCTTTCTTTGGGACACCCCAGGGAGGAAAGGAGGGAACAATTTGTCCACTCTGCTGCCAGGATGTGATTTCATCTATCCAATCTTGAAGCTTTTCCAGGGATCCTTCAGGAGAGAGGAGGAAGAGACAGCCAAGCCATGGATATCCACGTGGTTGGGCTCCCTTCCTCAAGTGGGGAAGAAATTAATCCAGGGATTCATTCATTGCAAAAGAATTTATTCCCTACAACTGTTTTGGGTTTGCTTGACAAGGTTTTGACAGTGGGGGTGGTTTCTGGGAGAAGCTGCTGGAAGTTTTCTCCATTTCCCACAGAGCCAATTCCAGCTCCAGGCCCCTAATTAGGTACAGGACAAGGATTTCCTCCAGCACAAGGGACAAATGAACACAGGAATGGTTTTCCTGATAAAATGCACCTTTGATCAGGTGATTCCCACCTGTCCAACCTGTGTTACACAGCTCCAGGATGGAGCCACTGCTGGCCAAGCTGAGCTGGGGGCAGCAGCTCTGGGATAACAGGGGATTCAAAGGGGATAAAAAAGGGGAAAAGGGGGATGAAGGGGATAAAAAAAAAGGCCTGCACAAGAGCAGGGGAAGGGGTGAGGAGCTGACCCCAGCCCCATTCCCTGGGAATGGGCAGGGAGGGGAAATGGGCAGTGAAGCTGAGCCAGGCAGAAGAGAGGGGTGGAGGGGAAGGAGTTTTAAAATTTGGGTTGTATTTCTCATTACCCTGCTCTGATGTGATTGGTGATAAATTAAATTAATTTCCCCAAGTCGAAGCTGTTTTGCCTGTGGGGTGAGGGGTGAGGGATCTCCCCCTGTCCTTATTTCCAGCCCTGAGATTTTTGGTTGTATTTTCTCTCCCCTGCCCAGCTGAGGAGGGGAACGATGGAGTGGCTTTGGTGGCACCAGCCAGGATCAACCCTCCACCACCACAACTGGATATTGTCCCTGTTGCAAACTGTGCATTCTCTGCTATTAAAAAAAAAAAAAAAAAATTAGATAATCAAGTCAGAGTATTGAAAAGTGGCTGCTGTGCATGGGGAGTTACTATGTTTTATAAAAAATGTGAGTTTAATGTAAATAGTTCACAAACTCGAGTGGCTCCTGGGATTAAAGGCTGCCAAAAATCCACGGTGGCACAAAGGGCTGGAGTCCCTTTCTCCAGAGGGGTGCGTTTGGTGCTTGCTCAAGTGAACTCAAAATGAACTGTGGCACTTTCTGTGGCCAGAACTTAATTTTTGATCGATTGGCTTTATCTGCAAGCTCCATTTCTGTAAACATTTAAACAGAGTTGTTGTCTGTGTCTGTACCAAGTGTAAATCTTTACAAACTGTTTTGGTTTGTGTTTCAACGACCTCATTCAATTTAAAAAAAAAAAAAATCACATTGAGCTAAACGACAGTTAGACTTAAAATTTTAAAAGTCTTTGCAAAACCTAAAATGAAAGATCAGGTGTTGATCTAAGGTCTCACCTTTGCAATTAGGTGCAACAATTAGAACTTAGAGACTTTTCTGCTCCTAAGCAGATTTTGTAGGGGTGGATTATGGAGAACTCCCGAGAATCGTGTGTAAATGTACAGCTCTGCGGGAATGCATTGCCCATCCCGACTTTTTAACTGCAGCTTGGAAATAGAGCTTGGAATTTGAAAAGGTTTTTCCTTCTTCTCTGAAGCCGTAATTCCCATTATCAAGGGTTCGACTGCCTGGTCCTGTTCGAGTTCCATTCCCACTGTTTCCCCTTTTTGTGAAGTGTGCAAAGTGGGTGAGAAATGACAGAAAATCTCAGTTTCCTCCAATAGGCTGCAATTCCCATGAATTGTTGTAACTCTTCCTTTGATTGGGGCATCTTTATTCGTTCTGTTTTTCTAAATTTTTCTAATTTTCTTAAAGTGCCTCGAGAACCTCCCGCGCTACCTGTGATGCACCAAATACCCAAAAATTCCACTTTCCTTCATCCTTGATGCTTTTCAGGTGGAATTTCAACTTCTCTTTCATGTAATGCCTCCCAATCTGCTTTTGCTGCTTCCCGAATCTTTTTTTGTGGGACTCTCCTGCAGTTAGGATTTTTTATTATTATTATTATTATTATTATTATTATTATTATTATATTTAATCTCACCTATACCGGGACAGTGAGAGATCAGGAAATCTGCCCTGAGCATCCAGGGCAGCCACCCAAGTTTGGCTCAGTGTCACCACCTGGGCAATGCTTGGAAGCGCAGCAGTTAAAGGTGCAGAATTAGCATTTAATTGTTGGTAATTAAGTGTAAAACGCCACCGCCCAGTCGCCTTCTTCACTGGCCAGGCTGGGGAATTATCAGGGGGATGAGTTCCCTCGGTGATGCCTTTATTCCAAAATCCTCTCAGCCTCTGTAAGCGCCTCTTGCTGCTTCACAGGAAGAGTTTTAGGCTGGATGGGTGTCTCTAAAAGTTGATGAATTCTGATCCTCACCCATCCTTTCAGACGTTATTTGCAAACCCAGCAGCCCAGTGGAACTCCACAGATCCACCCGAGGTTTGCCCACAAAGTGCATCAAATCCTGAAAGGTTTATTCGGGCAGCCCCAGCAAACACTTCAGCCCTTTTTTAACCGTTTTTCCCCAAAATCCAGACGGGGATTTTTATTATTTTACAGGGTCACAAGGGAGTTGATTTCACTCATAATCTTGTCAGTGGCTTTCTTGGAAAGTTTGAGGATAAAAGTAATGTTCCCTTTGGGTGAATCAGGCAAGAAAAAGAAGTTTCCAAGGGGAATTGCTTTCAGCCCAAATCCCTGGGAGCAAATGGGGTTTCTGGTAAATCAGAGCTTAATTCTGGTGCTGTTCACCAAGGCCAAGCCTAAGGAGCATTTCTGAGCTCACAGGGCAGCCAAGGGGCGCTGCAGGGATGCCCCACCACGTGTCAATAATAAGAAAAACGTGAAATTCGTGATTTCCAGCTCCACTAAGGAGTGTGAGAGAGGATCAAACCCTTCCCAGTGAGCCCCTCCAGCCTTCTGCCCCTTAGGCTTGGGTGAAATGCAGATTTGAGATGTGTGGATCCCGGTGGGACTGGGAAAAGAGGGATGGAAACAGAGTCTGGCTGTGGAAAGACAACCACCAAAAATGGGATCTGGTGTTTTTTCCCCAAGCTCTCACCACTGGCACATTTAAACGAGTGGTACTCTGCCCATTGCCAGGCTGGATTATCAATCACAATCTTGTGGCAGTGATTTGTACACCTATGAAACTGGAATCAGTGCAGGCTTGAAAATAAAGTGGCTTTTACTGCTCTCCTTGTTTTCTTTTTCCTGAAGTCTGAAGAGGAAGGTCTTGCCTGAGTGTAAAAACTGCAGTGTTATAAATAATTTGTTCTGTCCCTTTTGAGACTGTGAAAATGGAAATGTTTGCTTTCAGCAGAGCTTGTTTTCTGTTGACTTCACTTGATAGCTGTCCAGATAAAAATATGAGCTAATATATTTTGACATATTTCTTTAGAATGTGGGTGACATCAGCTGGCTGCTGCTATCTTTGGGGATGTCAGAGTGATGTCATGCAGCCACTTGATTTTAAATGAATTAAAGATGAGATATGACCCCTCTGTAGGTTGTTGTGCTCTTTTGAAGCTGCACAGCCACGTTCATTTACCATCAGCTTTAAAGTATTTCCAGTTTTGTTGCAATAGCAGAAATTCTGATCTGGTCTCCAAGAGATGGGAGAGATAAAAATACAGCCCAAACCAGGCTCTTCTGCAAGATATTTATCCTTGCATGCTTTGTAATTTCAGTTTATATTTGCTGTCCAACCTGGTTTTCTACAGTCTGACATTCACAAGGAACATGGACTGGTTCTCTGATTCATGGAGGAGGATAAATTATTTAATTAATGTCTCAGCATCTTTTCTGCACTTAAGCCAAGTGTAGGGGAATGTGCAATCAGTGACCTCAGTGCCTTAAAACCTGACAGAAATATAAATGCATGAAAATTATCTCACTTCTTCACAGATAGTCCAATTCATACATTGAATGTGCTTGGCATTTCTTCCTCTGTCCAGCTCTGAATTTCCAGGTAAAGAGTTATCCCTTAGCTGAAATAACAGCAATTTTGGCTGGTTCAGACCCCTCTGAGTGATATCCAGGTACAAACCAAGCCAACCAAAAATTCCTGCCAAACTCATGCTGTTTGTATGTGATCTCCTCTTTATGGAGGCAAAACCCTGCTTCCATCTTAAAATTCCCCTACAATTTAAATTTCAGTACATTTCAATAAAATTTGAATTTCAAAACTCCCCCTACAATTTAAATTTCAGTAAATTTCTATAGTATATAAATTTTAAATTCCCCTAAAATATCTGTTAAGGCCAGAGCTGTGATTTTCTAATTTTGCCAAGGCCTCTGAGCTTCCTTTTGGCCACCTGCCCCAGCCCCAGCTCCTCACAGCTCCTCACTGCCCTATCCAAACTCAGGGTTCCAAGTCTCCTGTTTGTTTCCATGTCTTAATTCTGTGGGCTTCAAGGAAACAAGTCTGTAATGACTGAGCCACCCCAAATTCCTTGACTTTCCTTAAAAATCCATTTAAAAAAGCCTGTGGCAGTCACAGCACCTGCTTTGGATTGCTGAATATCCAGGGGGATGCACTCTGTCATTTATAGTGGGTGCAATCACTTATTTAATGGAGATTTAATTAGACAGGAGCAGACATGGACACTCCCATAACCATCAGAAAGGGTGGGAAAAGGAGCCAAATCCCCATTTGGTGTGCCTGGTACAGCACAGCTCTTCTGGGAGATGTTGTAGGATGCCAACCAGCACCACATGAACAACGAGGTGTCAGTAGAAGGAAGAAGAGTTCTCCAATTGAATTTATTCTCCAAGGTTAATTGGGGACCAAAGGACCTGAGCTTCACTTGAAATAACCAAAATGGAGGGTTTAGGAAGGTAAAATCTGAAGAAGATCCTGAGATAATCTTTTAAAAATATGTTTATTTGTACAGTTTCCTGGACTGAGCTCAAAGGGATTGTTGCAGGGATTTTGTCATTCCTTCCTTCCTTCCTTCCTTCCTATTTCCTTCCTTCCTTCCGACACTTCCTTCCCCTTTCCTTTCCTTTCCTTTCCTTTCCTTTCTTTTCCTTTCCCAAATTTTAAGGAATTTCTGCCCTAAATTCCCCCTCCTGGGAAGGCAGGAATCCCTTGCCATGTGATTTTCAGGAGCAGAGCCTTGCCCATTCCCACAGCCCGGCCCTTCTGCTCAGATATTGATTAGCAAAACAAGCTCATCACGAAATTGCCGAATTTAATTTTGATCAGGTTTGTCTTCCCCCAAGGAAAATTCACACTCATCTCTTTTTTTCCCCTTTACAGGCAGTGTTTGAGTCCTCACCTTCTGGATTTTACTAGTGACCATCTGGTATTTTGTGGACACTTTGCTGGGGCTGGATATTGATTTTTCTAACGATTCCTGGGCAACCCGGCTCTAATTATTTCCAATTTTTACTGTTTTTAAAGTAGATTAGATGCTATTTTTGATGTTGCCTCTGGTGATTTGCTTTTTCCTCCACAGCAAAAATAGACCATGCCTAAAACGAAATAACTGTGCTCTTCAGTTGCATTCTTTTCCAAAGAAACTTCAGAATTTCTCAGGTTCTCGCTGTGCTGTGCAGACTGTGGTTTTATTTGTTGGGTTGAGCAGGCAGCTGAGGTGTCTCATGGAGAATTGTGGCTCCCAGGAGGATTCTCAGCTCACCAGATGAGAGAGGGATGGTGTGGATGGATCCCCAGGGGCTCACACCCCCAGAGGGTGACAATATTCCTGTGTTCCTGACTTTGGGGTCGGGCTGGAGCAGCAGAGCAGCACAAAAACTCTGCAAGGCTGGAACCTTCCCAGTCCCAGGGGGGGTTTTGCAAATACTTCCTGAAGCCTGGTGGTTTCCAGAGGAGGCTTTTTGGTGCTTTGGGCTTATCCAGGCTCTCCCAGGCTGTTCTGGGCTACCCAGCTCGTGGAGGGGCAGAGGGACAGGCTGGACACAGGCACCAAAACAGGGCTGGAGCTGCTGGAGCTGCTCCAGGGCTGGGACAGCTCAGCCTGGGAGAGCTGGAGGAGGCTCCAGGGAGAGCTCAGAGCCCCTGGCAGGGCTGGAGGGGCTCCAGGAGAGCTGGGGAGGGGCTGGGACAGGGGATGGAGGGACAGCACACAGGGAATGGCTGTGAGCTGACAGTGGGGAGATTGAGATGGGATTTGGGGCAGGAATTGTTCCCTGGCTGGGCTGGAATTCCCAGAGCAGCTGTGGCTGCCCCTGGATCCCTGGCAGTGCCCAGGCCAGGCTGGACACTGGGATTATCTGGGATGGGTCCCTGGGTGGCAGGAATGATGTGCCAGGTCCCTCCAACCCAAACCATTCCATGGTTCCACGACAGACGAAGCCCACCTGGCTCCTGTAAGCCCTGCCCAGGTGTGGAGCAGCCCCCTGCCCCTATTTCCATCTCCCAGCAGGAGAAAGAATCCCAAGAACCTCTTGGAAATCCTCCTGTTTTTGTCCAAACTTCCTCCTGCGTCCTGTTCAAGTATTTATAGCAGTGCTGTTTTCTCATCCTTACACCAATATTGAAGTTTAATGTCAATATTAGTATGAAGTGTCTGCGAGGGGTTGGAAAATAGGCACCAGAGTCATGGAATATTTTATTTATGCACAGTAAATTTTTAAAGCCTCCCCTGTGTTTTGATCGAAAATGCATATTGCTGAACAATTTAGTTCCCAAAGCCTGTCTCTGATGTAAGATTTATTTGGGAGCTGCCAAGGGCTGAGGGAAACGTGGGAAAATTCAGCGTTGCCCTCACCTGCAGCTGGAAAGTTTCTGCTGGTCTGGGGTCCCTGTGTTAAAGGGACAATAATAATAATAATANAAATAACAATAATAATAATAATAATTATTATTATTATTTAATAGCTTCTAGGTGTTTATTTCTAAGACAACATTTTCACCATTTTTATAGCAAATGTTTAAATATTGGCTGGAACCAGCCCAGGGTTGTCCCACTCACATCCCAGCCCAAAGAATCTCACTTTGGCTCCCAGTTTGAAGGGTCATCAGGAAATTTTCTTTAACCCNAAATTGCCTTTAACCCTGCTCACCTTCCATCCTGGCCACAATTTGGGTCGAGAGCTCCTTTTGAAAATTTAAAAACAAATTTATTTTCCCCCTTGGGTTATTACCAAAAAATTGCCTTTAACCCTGCTCATCTTCCATCCTGGCCACAATTTGGGTCAGGAGCTCCTTTTGAAAATTTAAAAACAAATTTATTTTTCCCCTTGGGTTGTTATCAGGAAATTGCCTTTAACCCTGCTCATCTTCCAACCTGGCCACAATTTGGGTCGAGAGCTCCTTTTGAAAATTTGATAACAAATGCATTTTCCCCCTTGGGCTGTTTCAGTTTCTGAGGCTGTTGGTTCAAAACCTGGAGCTGGTCATCCAACCTAAGTTCTGCACCTCCTCTCAATTTTATTTATTTTTTTTTTCAGCTGAACCATGACTTTTTTTTGGCATGGAAACCCCACTCCTGGTTTATTCCTTCCCTCAGACAGCTCCAGAGCACGGAGAGAAGCTTTGCCCTGGCCACCGGTGCCCTTTCCTGCCAGGGCTCTGGCTGGCCCGGGCAGCAGCAGTTGGTGATTAATCAAAGGGTTCATTAGCACCGTTAATTTTCCACGGGAGCACCAGCGAGGTGGTGGCAGCGACACTGCAGAGCCCTGTCCAAGGGCTGCAGTGTAATTATGGGACTGCTCTCATTTGCATCTTGCCAGGAAATATTAATGGAGTACTTTTTGTTCGTTTAGCCTGGATTTTTTTTTGGGTTTTTTTTTTCTTTTTTGAGAGACGCCTAAAAACAAAAAGATCATATCTGTATGTTGTTTTTTAATTTATTTTCACCTTTTTGTCTCCTTTGGAGACCCCTGGTGTATCAGCACTTTGTTTACCACAAATTAAACCTTAGCTGATTGTTTACCAGGCTGAAGACCCTTGTGCATTACTCCAGCACTTTCCCTTTTTTTAATAATCACAACCTGGGAATCGTTTGCAAGAGGCCCTAATCTGCATGAGAATTATACAATTAACTTTTGATTAACCGCCTCGTTCTTTTGGAAACCGCAGTGTATAGGCCACTCTGCATTTAAATAATTTCCCTTAAATTGGGAGCAGGCCTTTCATTAAAGCGGGCGAGTTTGACTAAACAACAACATTTGGAGATAATCAGGGTCAAGACAATAGGCGAGGCTGCAAGGCTAGAATGTCATCTTTAAATATAACAGCTGAGATAAAGGCACCCAGATTGTGCCTTATCGAAACACAAAAAAATCAAAGCTCTCTCTTGTCTGTGGCAAAATACCAGGCCCTGGTGTTTAGGGTGCCCATTGTCTGGGCCTGGAAGGTTGCAGGATTTGCATTCAGAGAGCCGGCTCTGACACACATTACATCACGTAGGGTGCTTATCTCGGAGTCTGACAATAATTATCAGGAAGAATATCCTCAGAATGACTTTTTTGTGATTTTTATGCATCCCCGACACAAGGAAAGGGAGATAAGGGCATTGTGAAAAAGGGGAGAGTCTCCAAAGGCTCTCCCTGGAGCTGCGTTCTTCGATTAAATTTGCTGTGCCACTTTGGTGTGCTGAACAAGTGGGAAGAAAGACTGTGAGGCTTTTATGGAGGGTAATAATAGTCCTGAACACAGCCCTTACCAAAAGATAAGATCCATTGTCAAAACAAACAAAGGGAGCCGTATTAAACACCACTGCAAGAATATCTATGAGCAAAGTTTGCAATCCTTGCCTCTCCTTCCTACCTTGAACCTGGCTCTGTGGCGTGGCCACATCCCAGCCAGGCACCTTGGCCAGCACAGAGGTTTCCACTGAGGATTTTCCCTCTGCTCTGCCCCAAGGGGGGCTGTGGTGGGATCTACCCTGGTGGGTCCAGGGAAGCCAGGGCAGAGGTTTAAACCAGCCCAGCCCGTTTGGTGTCTTTCCTCTGGGGGATTTTGGGGCATGTCTGCTGCCCAAGGAGTATTTTGTGGCTGCAGTGCCTTGGCTGAGGGGTGCTGGGAGAGTTCAGTGCTCGTTTCTCACAGGATGGCTGTGGCCCTGCTCCAAGCTCACCTGAGCTCAGCACAGCACACCTGAGGGTGGTGCACACCTCAATCCATTTCCAAGGGCCTGGGGTGCCATAAAAAGGGGGAATGGCTTCCCAGTGCCCAGGGCAGGGTTGGTTGGGACACTGGGGAGGAATTGTTACCTGGGAGGGTGGGGAGGAGCTGGGATGGAATTCCCAGGGAAGCTCTGGATCCCTGGCAGTGTCCAAGGCCAGGCTGGACAGGGCTTGGAGCAGCCTGGGACAGTGGAAGGTGTGGAACAAGAAGGGCTTTAAGGTCTCTTCCAGCTCCAACCAGTGTGGGGCCCTGTGATTCTGGAGCATATATTAGAAAACAGCTGAGGCATTTCCCAACATTGTCCTTCAGTCTCTTTATTCTGCCAAAGCCTTCATAAAGCACAGGAGGGAATTCCTGGGACTGTGCCTTGTGGCCCCTGGATCCCCTGGGCTTTCAGGAGAGTGAGAGCACAACCTGAGTGTGTTTGTAGTGACCTGTGTGTGTTTGCAGTGCCCTGAGTGTGTTTGCAGCATCCTGAGTGTGTTTTCAGCAATCTCTGTGTGTGTTTGCAGTGCCCTGTGTGTGTTTGCAGTGCCCTGTGTGTGTTTGCAGCATTCTGTGCATGTTTGCAGCATCCTGTGTGTGTTTGCAGTGTCCTGTGTGTGTTTGCAGCATTCTGTGCATGTTTGCAGCAATCTCTGTGTGTGTTTGCAGTGATCTCTGTGTGTGTTTGCAGTGCCCTGTGTGTGTTTGCAGTGCCCTGTGTGTGTTTGCAGTGCTCTGTGTGTGTTTGCAGTGATCTGTGTGTGTTTGCAGCATCCTGGGTGTGTTTGCAGTGCCCTGAGTGTGTTTGCAGCAATCTCTGTGTGTGTTTGCAGCAATCTCTGTGTGTGTTAGCAGTGCCCTGTGTGTGTTTGCAGCATTCTGTGCATGTTTGCAGCATCCTGAGTGTGTTTGCAGTGCCCTGTGTGTTTGCAGCAATCTCTGTGTGTGTTTGCAGTGCCCTGAGTGTGTTAGCAGTATCCTGGGTGTGTTTGCAGCAGGAGCTGCAGCTGCTGGATCTGAGCAGCTTGGAGCTCAGCTGCTGCACCTGCTCTTCCTTCTGCTGCCTCCCAGGCTCTCCAAGAGCTCTCCTGGAGCAGAATCTCAGCTCAGAGCTGGGGCCTGGGCAGTGAGGAGGGGCTGGAGAGGAGGTGCTGGAGCCCAGGGGAGGCAGGGATCCTTTTGGCTCCTCACAAAGTTCACAAGTTCAGCCCTGACCAAGCTGTGGTGCTTCAGAGCAGCCTCTTTAGAAAGGTGTGACCCTTTCAAATCATTGTTTCAACTTTCTCCTTTTCCCCCCTCCTTTCTCTATTCTTTTCCTAAGCTTTTATTGCTTCCAGGGGACCCCATTCTTCTCCTAAATTGAATCCAGGTCGTGCTTCTGTTCCCTTCCCGCTTGTTTTCCTCCCCAGCAGGCACTGCACCTTTGTTACTGCACTGTTGAGTCACTCGTGGTGTTCAATCCTTTATTGGAATGTTCTCTATGCCAATGACAGAGCGTGTCTCATAATGCACAAGCAGTCCCAAACACTCAGGAATCGAGGTGTGTCCCCCAGATCATGTCTAAAAAATAAGATTCTTAAAAGAAAAATGTCATTTGCAGCCCTGTATTTGGCTGGTGCCTTTTTTTT
>VXBS01009056.1:79844-151088 GCA_013400255.1 Sitta europaea | reverse complement strand
TCATCTCAGCCGGGCAACATTCAGAACGATTTATTGAAGTCAACCTCAAGCAAAAATTTCAGATCAGTGGAATGTCATTAAAAACCTTTCCAAAGGAATCCTCACGGAAAAGCAAAAGAAAACAAAAACAAACAAACAAAAAAAGGAAAATAAACAAAAAAAACCCAACCGACCCCCCCCCAAAAACAACATCTGAATTCCAGAGTATTTGTAAAATAAAATAAAAAAAGGCAACATCTCAGTAAATAGAATGTACAAAAATTATATGTTCTACCATCACACACAGTCAGTAAGAAGCTAAAATATTACAGGCAAGTCTCGATACGCTCTACCTAGAGGACAGGAGCTATCTATGTACAGGGAACCAGCTTTACAGGCTTCACACTATGCAAGAGGACAGAGGCCAACACAAACCCCCCGAAATATTGGATATCTCAAAGTCTATGCGGCAACATCAAGTCATGATACAGTAATGCCCCGTGGAATCAGACACTCCTCGGTAGTGCCAGGGCTGCATCTGCGTCCAAAAACTTCCATACCGACTTCGGTGAATAGAGATGCTTTGCTATTAAAGACTCGAGTGATTTCGTTAAAATAACATTTCACAGAATCTACAAAGTTTGTTACAGATAAACAAAGTCTACAGAAATAACGACTCTACAAAGGTCCATCTTACAGAGCATGTGGGGATGGAGACGGATCCGCGGGGATCTGTTTTGTGCAACACCACTCGCGGGGGACAAACGGGTTGGGGTCCTCCCAGCACCCCAATGCAAACCCCCAACCCCGGCTCCAACGGGACAGGACCGCCCGGGGCTTGTTGGGAAAGGAAAAGTGACACCAGGAATGAGACACAGATCCGCCTGGAACAGGCAGCGAAGAGGTTCACCCAGTCTGGTCATGACCCAAAAGCGAGAGAGCTGCAAGGCGGGGGCTCCCAGGGACCCCTCACAGCCGGGATCTCCAGAGGGACCCCAGGACCGCCTGCCCCTGGAGCTGGCGGTGGCACGGGGAGGGCACAGCCCCGGGCCACAGGGAGTGGTAAATGGCTTTGGCAAATTCACACGTTTTCCCTTTTTTATTCACATTAATCACAGAAATCCCCTACACAAAGCACAGTTCCAGCTCCCTACCTCCCGCTCTGCAGCAGCGAGACCCCACCCAGGGGAATACAGACCTGAGCTGCTCACTCAGAAATACAGAACCACAGGGAACAGCTTTTCTTTTCTTCCTGTTTTGCCTTTTTCTTTTCCTCCTTTTTCCCTCAGAACAACACTGGGAATACATCCAACGTGTAGGAGTGTATCGTAAGTGCAAATGTTTTTGCTACACAAAGAGAAACGGTGGGGAAAGCTGATGGGAATGGGAAGCAAGGGGACAGCATTGCTCCAAGGCCGCCGTCTCCCACGCAACACCTGGCGAACACACACCTCCGAGACAGCTGCTTCCAAAGCCTCCCGTGTGCCACGGAGCCACTGTACAGCGGGAGCAGGAAGGAACTTGGGGGAAGGCAAGGACATTTTCAATGCAGTATACAAAAAAACCATGTATAAATAAAAAAGCTGTAAAAGGAACCGCAGAGCTTCAAGTACATTAAACCCTGAATTCAATGAGGCAGAGGTTTCCATGTTAAAGTGACTTCTCCGTACCAGCGTCGGACACCCCATCCCACCCTCCCCCCTCCCTGCCCACATAATTCTGTAAAGTTTCAATATATACAGATTTTATGCTCATTGATAATTATGTCTACTAATTGTGTCTTTCCCATTCTATCCTGAAATTAAGATAAAAGAAGGGTTTTTTTTTTTTTAGAAGAAAGGCCAAAATTCCACATTCCAGCCCTATTACTCCATTTGAAGTGATTCTCCAAGACCATGTGGTGACCAGAGAAGGTGATTTGCCCACAAAATTTCCTTCCTGAGCTGCAAACGCCTTCAAACAGTCTATGGACAGGACAAGTCTATACAATAATCTGACAGCTACAACAGCTAATGCTTGCACCATGTGTTCAGGAATGGTGGAACCAGCCTCTGCACCACTGGAATCACAGAATTGTGGAATTCTGGCTTCTAGACTCATGTGACCACGGGCTGCAGGATGCCTGCACTGTGCCCAGGTGCAGCTGCAGAGGAAAAGCTACAGTAAACCACAGACCCTGTTCCCTGGGCAGGGCAGCTCAGTCACTGCCCAGGGGCCAGAGCTGGAGCCAGGAGGTCACCAGAAGTGTGGGGCAACCCCAAAAATTTAACACAAAAGGAAGGGAAAAACACACCAGTGTGTTCCCATGAAGGAACAGCAATGCGTTTGTGAACACAAAATCACCAGTTCTGTGCATTTCCTCTAGGTCTCAGCATGAAATGACCCAACTATCCAAGATTCCTTACTTTGGAGCCCACACAAATTCAGCAGCTGCCTCCCGCTCTGCTGAAGCCAATCCATCAGAACAGCTGTGCAGTATTTTCCTTACAAAGGAGCTGCACTAAGCAACTACATTCTGGTTACTCAGTTTACAAAGACATGGTTAAAACATACATTTTAACATCTGAGTCTGCCACTCAGAACAGCCCCTGCAGTCACCAAGATCCTCTGAACTGGCCTTTTCTTATTTAACAATGTTAAAGCTTTTTGAAAGACTCACCTTCTATTCAGTTCAGAGTTTTGTTCACAAACTGAACAACCTCTCCTGTTTTCCTTCTGAGTCCAAGCCCAGCTGTTGGCTGTTATGAATCACTTTTTGGTGGAAAAAAGAAGCATCTCTACGAAGTCTGAACACAAAGTGAACCAAGACACCGAGTGGCACAGGAGGAGCAGCAGCCTCCATCACAGCATCTGAGAAGTTTTAAGCCTTCTGTGCCCTCTCTGTGTCCTGTGCTCTGGCAGAGCACTGTGGCCTGGCCAAGGTGGCCACTGCCAGTCTGTGGCTCCTGTCCAATGCTCCCAAGGTGTCCTGGTGCTGCCACACCATGTCCTCTGCTCTGCACTCACCACGGACACGGAATGAATGGAGCAGGTCAGGGCACTCACACAGCAGCACAGTATCAGCAACATATCTGATATATATATATATATATATACACACACATATACATATATAAAATATATGGGCTGATATCTGCAGTTTCAGAATGCTCTGACTTCAGAGAAAATCACTGAACATTATCAAGCCTAATAAATAACATGAAGTGAACACCTTGAGCCCTACAGATGTGGTAGCAAGAGCTGTGTTCAGAATTTCTGAGGTTAAACATTCTCAATAAGAGCTTAAAAAGAGACATTTCTCACACAAAATGTTAAGAAAAATAAAAATCCTTTTTGTAATTATTTTTTCTTTAAAAATACCAAAATCCAGCACTGTGTTCCAGCAGGGTTGGTGTTGGACCCTCACTGGAGCATGGCCCACAGCAGGAAGTGCTTCAGGGATCCCCAGAGCTGCTGCCCCAGGACTGCCCCAGACCCCTGAGGGTTCTGTCACCCCAAGGGAGGCGTGGGCAGGTGCTTTGGGCCGAGTCCATGGCACAGCAGCTGCAGGGACTGTAGTGTATCTATCACGATCATTGCACACACAAAAAACTCCCCCTGTACCTCAGTTTGAGGATGAGAAGGACACCAGGCAGAGGCAAGACATGTTCTAGATTCCACACAGACTTTTTCAGCCTATTTTCTTGATCTGAGAAGTTCCCACAGGTTTGTGTTAAGCAGTTTTCCAGAGACAAGGTTCTTAATTGCAAGGCTCAGTTCAGCCAGATGCCAGCAACACTTGATTATTTTCAGTACCCACGAGCACAGGCTGGCAGGGAGTAGCTACTGTCAGTACACAAGTCAGAAGCACTTGCTGTACCTGGGCAGGGGGCAGACACAGTGCTTGGTGAGATCGTGGGGGGGGAAGAGTTACCAAAACTAGCTCCAGCCTGGGGACACCAGTGCTCTGTGGCTCCTTGCACAAAAAAATGGAGGAATACAGGTTTTCTAAAAAAATTCTGGAGTGAGAGCCAACATAAGCCACTTCCAAAGCCTCACTGAAGGAGTCTGCCTCTCTGATTAACAGAGAAAATCTAAGACAGAACCATCTCCTGAGGCATCAGCTGGCTGCTGGGATATGGCCCCTTACTCAGACACAAAATACCCTGTTCATTGAGGAAGTGCTGAGATGTTCCTCAGCTCCATTAACAACAAAGATTAACGTTAGAAGAGCTCTCTCAATAAAAAAATCTTCACATCCATTGAAACCAACACAGACATGGGTCAGGTCCCTCACGTGCCCAAGTCTCCCTGAAGACAAGGGGAGCCTGAGAAGGCAGGACTGAAGAGTCACACTCAGTAACTGCCACCAAACCAGGGCACAGGCAGCAGGCGACAAACCCACTGGCAGGACTGACTTCAGCTCTGACTGAGGCTGGGAGCCTCTCCTGCCAGGGAGGGGTTTCCAAAATAGGTGGGATAAAGAAATGACCGCTGTGCAATTAAACTCTGAATTTCTGCATCTGTCTGCAAACACCCAAGACAGCTCTGGAGCAAGGAACCACCATTTCTTCCCCAGTGCCAGACCTTGTGTTACAAGCACTTCCCAGAAGTCACACACCTGATTTCTCACAGGAAAAGCTTCACAATAATATTCATAAGTAAACATGAGAGACAACCTACCTTCTCCAATGCCTTTAACAATAAGTACTGGAACAGAGGCATTTCAGAGTCACCTGGTCTGACACCCACACCTGTCTGTTTGGCATCTCAGTGTTACAGAGGGGAGAGGCTTTGCACTTTCCATAAACTAGACACAAAAGTTACGATGGCTTCGCTGTTTTGTTTTTAAAGACACGATGACTGATCAAAGCCAGATCTTCAACACCCTTTCAAAATTAAATAAATAAATATGTGGCTATGCTTTGCTTTCTACACTCAAAGAACATTATTTTAAACAGAATATTCTTTTCACTGTCAAAAGGTTTATGGTTTTCTTCAAAGGCCAAGACGCTCCTGGTTTCCAACAGTAAGAGCTGCTGTAGCACATTCAAGGGTAAAAGAAAGACCAAACAATAAAAACCAAACACCACTGCCTGGTCCTTCTCACTCAGGTCAATGGTCCCGTTCCAGCTCACACGTGACGGCTCCGAGGACAAAGCCGAGTGTGGCACTGCAATCTCTGAGTTCATCACCTGTTGCCCCTCTTCTCCCCTCCCGTGTTTGTTTTTAACCAAATTCACTCCTTTGCCTCTTCCACAGCATTCTGTGCTTCCAATTTGCACTTGATCTTGCTCCAGTACTCGGGTGCCACAGGAGATTTGGGGTCGTGGGCGGAGCAGCAGAGGCGGCCGTCCAGCGCCGACGGCACCAGGGCTCCCTTCTCGTGATCCTTACAGAAGGAATGGGGGCAAAACTCACAGAAGGACACGGCAGGATTGCTACAGATGTCACACTGATGCCATGGACATTCCCACTTTCCTGAAGATGGGAGGAGAAGGAGAAAGAAAGCTGGAATTAGTGCACTTTGGAGACAGCACTGGCCTTCAACCCTCACTCTGTACTGGACTGCTCAGATGACTGCAAACAAAGTTCAGAAAAACCAGCCGCTACTTCTGCTTCTCACGTACAAGAATCTGACTGAACACAGTTCTATTTTGCATTTTTTAGGCCTCTCTTGGTCTAGAACACTACTGCATGCAAAACCAGACCTTAAAACAGTCAGATCTACTCCCTTGGGCATCAAGGCACCGAATGCCCTTGCAAGACAGAGTTTGTTTTGTACATTGTCCTGATTTGTGAGCATCTCCTTGAACACTGAGCTCCTCAGAGTGTACCTCCAAAGGAAGCTTTTAGGTCAGCCCTCCACATTCTGCTGCCTTTGTCAGTGTTTGAACTGTCGTTTGCTTGTGCTAGGATACCAGGATGATGCTCATGTTTCAATCAAAATAAGAGTAAGTTTAATTCAGGGAGAGTAACAACAACATAAAAAGTATGACAAAGCCTCTGCCCACTGGTTCCATTTAGGAACAGTCACCTGATGTACTGCTAAAAGTGAGTGGCATTGCAAAAAGTAAATTTGGTGCACTTAGTGTACATGAATGCTGCATTTAATGTAAGTGAACACTGTATTTTATGTACATGAATGCTGCATTTCACCTCCAACACTGTCTTGTAGCAGGAAAGTTGAGCAGGAGGAGCCACATGACTGTTCTTACCAAAAGGTGGTTGAGTCAGGTTAAGGCATAGGAGGTGGTATGCTTTGGGACAGTCCTTCTTATCACACATGACCAGTTCTCCCCCATCTCCACACTGGAAACAGTTGTCTTCATGCATCTGCTTCTGTTCTGTTTTTATTTTCCGTTTCTTCTGCTTTAATTTTGCGTTTTTCACCTTCTCTTCATTTGCCGTTGCAAATGCTGTCTAAGAACGAAAATATCACAACACAGAGTCACTTACAAACCCCTGGCATTCAAGTCAATTTTGGGTAATTATTTGCATGAAGTCTTCTTAAATGAGATCCATTTAAAATGGCTTTTAAGCTCTAAAAGCCAGAAGTGCTCGTTCAGACGTTTCTGAATTAACTTCCCACCAGACGCAACAGCATGGCAGGGCGCACAATAAAATCTTTGGAGATTTTCAAAGGTAGAAAGTATCAGATAGGCTAAAGAGTGAAATAAATCAAAGCCCTCTTTGGATTTGGGAAGAGAAGCTCCAGTTTCATGCAGTACCTTGGGACGCACTCCCAGGAAGCCACTGCAGTTCTCTGCTCCGCAGTGACACTCGGTCCTCCCATTGCCCAGGCAGTCCAGGTTGTAATTGAATGTTAACTCCATTCCTAGAATTTAAAGAAAAACAATTCACCCAGATGGAGGCTGAGGGAAGACAGGGCTGTGACAATGACGTTTTATTAGCACTTGTTACCACGACACCCCTGCTAAAACTGGAACCTGAAGTATTGTCTCCACTGCAATGAATGACAAAGTTCCTAAACACTTCACTGGTATTAATAACTTCAAAGGAAAAAAACCATGATCCTAAATGAGGAACTTGGCCACTGCAAGACAAAAGCAAACATGCCAAAAAGTGCCATTCTTTTACCTGCAGGAATGTCACAAAGAGCAAACAGTCCAACTCTAATGTCACCATTCACTGTCCACTTCTGTGTTTCACAGTTTGGGTTACAACTATGGTTCATAAAACGAGAGTAGTTTCCCTTTGGGCCAGCATCTATTATTCGGTCCTTCAAGGAAAAAGACAAAGATGTGTTTAGTACTTATAAAGCAAAAAGGTTTCCTGTTGCCGAGTGACATTTGGTATCAAACCACAATATTCACCTTGGTTACAGTTAGCATATAAAAATTGGTGACACTGTTCTCGTGAGCACGTTTGATCCGCAGCCGGCACTCCTCCTCATCTATCAGCTCCCCAACATATTCATTCACAAATTCACCCTGCAAAGGAAAGGAGAACCAAAGTAAGAAATCTATGCAACCTAATCATGATGATAAATGGAAGCAGCAGAGAAAAAAGCATTTCCTATACAAAAGGCTAATTATCACAAAGAGTGCTTAGACCTTACTGGTCTAGTAGGCACAATGTGAATACATGCACCAGGTAACTGCTGTCCAAGCAATACACCCACGCAGAATAACAGGCAGCCCTGCTCCTGCATTCAGTACACAAGACAGCTATCAGGTCTACAAAACCCTTTCAACTGTCCCACTTTCTTTCAAAGATGACAATGTGACAATATTCAAGGGCTCCTCAGGAAAGAGGAACAGTTACAGTTAGTATTTTCACTACATACTTCACTTTTATTAGACTTTAGTAGTCAATAAACTCAGAACATTCACAGCGACATGGTTTTCATGAAACACAGGTTTAAAAAGTTCTGAATTTAACAGAATTAATGGCTAAACCCCATGTTTAAAAGCAGGCTCCAGGCCAACAGTGTTTTCTAAGAAAATCAGAAGAGCCGGGATGTGACTGACACTTTGATACAAGGTCACCAACGCACTGGACATTGCTCTGAGCAGCCAGGCAGCTGCTGAGGGGCTAAACCACACTTCATTCTTCAGGGGTGCAGAGCGCAGTGCTCTCACCCAGACCCAGCTGCTGGCTGTCCCAGCCTTGCCCCGGGTCACTCTACCTTTTTAATGCTCCGTTTGGTGCGGAGGCCCCAGCCGCGGCGCTCGGTTTTGATGATCTCGGCGTCAGGGTAGAGCCTCTTGGTGAAGCACTGGTTCTGGCAGCGCTCCCCGGCCGGGCACACCTGCGGGTGGCACTCGTACTGCAGCATCCTGTTGAGGCACTCCGACTCCAGCCCGCAGGGGTTCTCGTCCGACGGCTTGCAGTTACAGCGCGGGATCTCCGACAGGTCAGCCACCTGGATCTGAACCTTCCCGATCACCTTGTTGGACTGGGGAGCAAAGGGGGAGAACAGAGGATGAACACAATGTGCTGGGAACACAACTGACATGAAAAGGTGAAGGAAAAATTGTTTTATCCTGTGTTCTATGGTACTGTGAAACATAACAAGAGATTAGTGAAAAGAACAGCAATATGATTTATGTGAATCTCTTTAGGCTTCCACTACTGAACAAGTAGTGCACAAGTACATAACTTAGAATCACAGAACAGTGTGGGTTGGAAGGAACCTTAAAGACTTCCCAGTCCCAACCCCTGGCATGGGCAGGAACACCTTCCACTAGACCAGGCTGCTCTGATCCCCATGCAACCCATCCTTGAACACTGCCAGGGAGTGGGCAGCCACACCGTCTCCAGGCATCCTTACTCATGCACAGGGCAACTTCCTCACACAGAATAAAAATAAAAAAGGAAGAGGCCAACTCACTTTAATGTGTTTATAGGGCGGAGGTTTCCTTGAATTCCTTTCAATTTCCAATGCCTCTTTGCTTTCTCTTTGTGCTTTCAGTTCCTGGAAGCGCTTTGCTGCTTCTTCAAGTGCTGTGCGAGGAATTCAGAATAGAAAGCAATCAGCCCCAGCTGCTGCTAATCAAACATGTACATGTATATATATCTATTTAATTTTTTTTTTAAAGACTAGGAACAGAACTCTATTAACAAAAACACAAGCTAAAAAATTAGTTATTGCAATTTATCATGAATTTATCAGCAGGTACTTTCAGCAGGTACCAAGATACTGAACAATGATCCCATGCAGCAGAGCCCAAGATCCATCTTAACATTCCCCTGTTTGTGGAAGCACTAAACCGGCCCACAACAACACACAATGAGTAGTCACTTAAACACATTTTTATCTGCAGTCAAGGGATCAACACAATGCTTGGATTTCACGTGAACACAGAACACTAGTCACATATTATTCCCATGCAGGTTAAGTGGTGATGGAGACACAAACACGTGGAATTTTTGTCATAAACCACTATAAACTTCGTTTGATTTTACCTTTCTTGAAGGTCTTGTTAATACTAGTTTGCCCCTCAGCAAAGCTTTTATCTCCTTCAACATAAGGGAAAACTCTGCCCTGGTGTACCCAATAGTAGTCATGTGAACCAAAGAAAAATACTGGGAAGTCCCCGATATCATGTTTGAGGCCCTGTATGTTGAGAGGCACAGACCTGGGATTGCAGATCTCTGCTGGCCACCACCTGCAGAGGAGGAGAGAAAAAAAGAATGTAAGTTACCTGAACAACAGCTTTCCAGTTTCCCTAATGGGATTGAGAAATAAATGCCAGTTTTCCTTTCTTAAGGAAATTAATTCCTCCCTCATGCAGCCAAGACTGGCAATACCTGGGAAGCTTGTGCAAAGCACAAGCACTGCTCTTACTCCAAATTCTGGAAAAGCCTTCTAGGAATATCCATGGCCTGAGAGTGGGTTTCCAGGATCACCTGTAATCACCTGCATAGCTGCAGCTGACTAAAGCAAACACCAGCAAGGATGGCTGGGCTCTGCCAGCCCTGCTTTCCCACATCCTGATGAGGCTCTGCAGTGCAAAGGTGTGTGTGATCCAGAGTCCATCACCGCCTGGGAGAAGCAGGAGCATGGCATTTCAAGGGTCACACCTGTGCCTGACTTCAAGCAGAGGAATACTGCATGTCTAACGCTCGCTCATGATGATTGAGCTGCTTTCTCTTCCTGCAATTGCAGAGTACATTAAAACATCCAAAGCATTAGAACCCCCAGAAGGTGAACTTGCCTGTAATTCCCAAGCTTGACCCAAACGATCTGCTTGTACCGCAGCTTCTTGCCAGCTTTACAGTCATTGCAATTCCAGCATCCCTCAGGCATTTCTATGCTGAGACACTCAGGGTGGAAGGAAGCTGGGCAGGACTCACAGCACAACAGTTTGCCACCTTGAAACAAAGAAGCCCTGCTTGGTTTGTAGAAGTCAGGATTTGCTCCTCCCGTGCACAGCAATTGACATTCATTTTAAATCATCCACTCCAGATTTCCACTGCCCCACAGAAAAATGGCAAAAGAAAGGGATCAAGCAAACTTAACAATGTTGGTTGAAAAGGACTGTGCAGGGCTTAATCTGAGCTGGGACTCTTAACTGCATTAGACAAGAAAGCAGCTGAGGACTCAAACAGGAGGTGAGTTGGCAGGAGGAGCTACATTCCCAAGGGAAGCACTGCAGCTGGGAACAGTGCTATCAGCTTTTAGTGCTTTGGTGACGGCCAAAGCAACCACAAAACTGCACAGTTTTAAAGAATCCTTTTCAATCAACATTGCTCTGACTGAATCCCCAGCAGTCATTAGCAAGCACCAACCCCCACAGCCTATAGGTTGATCAATACTTTTCTGCTGCAAGGACAGGAAAAAGAAATGTAGTAAGTGTGTTTATTCCCCAAAAAGTTTACCAGGATGAGCCCAGTATGTAAAGCAGAATGAAACACTCATGAATTGTCCCTATCCCAAAAATTCCTGGTGCAGAGGGAACCTCAGCACTGTGGTTCACATGAATTTCTGAAGTTTACACTAATTTGGGCAAAAGTTATTTTGGTTGGCTCACATTTTGGATGATGTCTTACAAGTGGAAAGCCACAGCATGTCTCTAAGCCACCCTCAGCAAAGCAGCTCATGTAAGATGACTGGATACATTACTGTAATATTTTATATCTGTTGGTATATAAAATGTGTATATATATACATATATATATGCGTTCTTATATGTATATATATTTAAAAATTAACAAGACTTTGTGTCCCAGATGGAAAATCTGGGATAGACCTGAGAGCATTCAAACCAATTTTCAATCACAGTACCAAAAGAAGTGTGAATAGTCACTTTCAAACCTTTATCAGAAAATCTTGTCCACCTATAGACTTCCCAAAATATCACTGCATTAATTGATCATTGCATGTTAAAATGAGCATTCCTTAAACAATTCAGTTGCATGACCAACTGTATTTCCTCTGCTAAAACCAGTAAAATTCAATCATATGGATCCTCCAGAGCTCCCAAACCCATAATGAAATTTTTGAAGTATTTTTTGTGAATGCAATTTCAGAGGAAATACAGAAAAATTACTGAAACATTATCCAAGATGAGAAAATGCCAAGAGATGCAAAAATCAAACAAAATCAAACACAAAACTGTCAATGCTAAGCAAGAAAAAACCCAACATTGCTCTCGGGATGCATTAGGCAGATATGGCTCAAGCTAAGCACAGGGCTCAAAATAATTCTTGTTTTCAGGAATTACAGGACTACTGCAAGCCATTGGTCTCCCAACACTCAAAGGCACCTAACTTGGGCTGGGGAATGGGGCACCAGCTCTGAACGCTCCTGGGGAGGCCAATTTCTGTGGGGGATGAAATGTCACAGCTAAGCACTGCACACGGGCAGCAGCAACTGGAGAGCCCGAGCCCCCTGCAGCAGGGAGCGACCCTGCCCGGGAGGCCGGGAGCCTGCCTGTGGCAAGGAGCCACCCCTCTCTTCTCTCAGGACCTGCACGAGAGCTGAAGCAGCACATCCATCCCCCCTCTGCTTCCAGTCAGTTTAAGAAGTAGTTTTACATCATCCAGGTAATTACTGAACTGCAGCAATATCGAGATCCATCTGCCTCCTCTTCGCATTGCTGTGCAAACAGCTCCCTGAACCTGGAACAGCCCAGGCCAGACAGAGTGACCAAATCTCTTCCAAGGAGAATTTAGTGACAGCAATTATTTTAAGCCCCTTTATAATTAAAAAACCAAAAATTAAAAATTGCCAACAACATGAACACAGGCTCACAAAAACCATGAGTGAAGGTCACTGAAAGCAGTCAGTGTGGGGACAAGCAGACATTTCTCCGTTGATTTAGAGAGAAAAAATAGAAAAAGCGAAAGTAAATTAAAGAGAAAGAAACTATTTTGGTTACCTTTCTCACATTTCTTTTTGGAAGCTGACGAAGGAGGAGGAATCATAGGTAATTTCATCAACTCAGCACGATTTGACTCATTCAGTAGGTAGTGGGACTTATAGGCATAGGAACTGAACAGGGGGTCTGAATGGTCCTGCACTACCAGCCCTATACGAAACAAACAGAAAGAGATGAGTTGCAATGAAACTACCCATGATTCCATGAAGGAAAAATCAAATAAACCCAATGAACACCTCTAATGCGTTATGCGGGAATGAGAAAAGGATAAAATGAAGAAAAAGGAAAGTCTGACGAAGTTTCTGTGCTAGCAAAGAGGTTGTGCTGGAGAGACTTAAACTTAACGGGAAAATCTTGCAACGAAATAATCTTCTTCCAAGTGGAATTTCAATTGGTTTTTTTACCCTTCATTTGTGCATTTATAGACAAGCACAAGAAAAGCAACAAAGTTTGAATCCATGGGATTCCCTCTCTTTCCCACAGGGCAAAAGGAAGCTCCTCTGCAGACTTGGGGCGCTGGTCACTGGAGCAGGGTTGTGCTCTGAGCTGGGGCTACAGACATAACAGACCTTGGGAATGAGAACTCACTGTCCCACTCCCTACAGATCTATCCCCGAGATCTTGGCTATGGAAGTGTTTTGCCCCTGTGGTAGAAAGCAAGGAGGACGTCAGTGTTCTGCAAGGGGGAAGCACAGATGGAGGGTCTGCCCTGGGCTGTGGTGGTGAAGCTCCCCCACCCAGCCCTCCCAGGGCTGCTCCAGAACAGTCAGTTCCCTACATAACTCCTTCCCACACCTTTGCAATTCTGTCCTGCACCAAGAAGAGTTGTTCCTTGTTCCTCCAAAGGCAGCCCAGCTGAGAGCCCAGAGCTGCAGAGCAGAAGCACTTGGCCAGTAATTCATGGGAAGAGCAGAGCTACTGAGCCCCAAAGAAATGGGAAAGATGAGCTACCAAGAGAGCCCCCAGTTCTTCCCCTGAGAGACACAGCTGAGGGCTGGAGAGAAGCTCTTGGATGGTGCCTAAAACACTGCTGTAAGAAGACAGGGGTCAGCCCATCTGGACACTGGGAGGATCCCTAAAGCAAGGGATGCTATACATGCAACAAGCTGAACTGTAACAAGGTGGCTGAAGGGGATTGCAGGGTGCTGAACAAGAAGTCTTTAAATATCTTGTATTTCAAGTACCTCAAGGTAAGCAAGCCTGTATATTTTGTAGATTGTCTCTCATCTACATTTCTCACTTCAGTAACTGCATTTAAATACGAAGTCTCTGCTTCTGATAGTGGCTAACACTAATTAAATCCCCATGCTCACACAGATGTCCAAGGATTTCTAAAGCATTCAGTTCCCCATTTCTTTCTGAGCAGGTGGCTCAGTGCTCCTGCCCCAGGTACTGTCCTCAGCACTCTGGCTCCTCACTCCAGCCAGGCCTGGTGGACACAAGCCCCACAAGAATGCTCTAGACCAACAAGTACAGAGCTGCTCTAAGACACAGAGGATTCAGGCAGTGGCAATGGTTTGTAATGGTTCAAGTTCTCCTAATTAAGACCTGGGGAATACACAGGACAAGGAATTCCATCTGCCAGGGCTCAAGAGGTTGTTTAGACTGCCAGGAGAAAATACAGACTTGTGCAGTTTCATCTCTGATGGAGCCAGATTCAGGTATAAAGAGAATTACTGAACAAATGTAAAGTGGAACAAATTAAAAAAGCATTAAAAATTCCTTCTGCATTTCTTGACATTCTGAGACGTGTAATTATTCCTCAGCTCTTGCAAAGTCAAGCCAAACTAAACTTCCACCTGAATGAACACAAATGAAAACAAGTAACTTCAGGATCCAGCTGACTTTCATTTCCCTATTAGTGACTCTCAAAACTGCTGCAGAGAACACATCCAATATAAACTGCTGGCATTCTGTAGAAGGTACACATTAATATTTTTCCAATGCCTAAGAATAATGGTACTTTTGAATCTTGAGACCAAAGCAATTGCTGTACTGACATTTTTTTAAGCTGCTCTCTGGCAGAACCCTGGTGACTGAGGAACCATAAAAGTAACAAGCGGGGAAAAAANTAAAAAAAAAAAAAAAAAAAAAAAAAAGAACTCTGACACATGGAAAAGCCCAGCATGAAACCTGCTCATACAGTACTGCTAAAGGCTTTCTTTCAAAGTTATCAAATGTGATGGCAGTTATAAACTGAGTTTTTCTAGTTCATGAGTAAATCCCACCTTTTAGACTTAAGCAGTTTTAAGTTTGTAGCAGTGAAAGAATCCCCTTCTGCTTAATACAGTGATTAACAACACAGCAGCCATTCTCAGCATGAAAAGGCTGGAATGGGGGGATTGGGATCTGCTTTTCCCTACTGGCAGAACAAGTTGGCTAGAGTGCCTATTGCTGCTTCTGGCTATCAAATGTCGTGGACCAACACAGCGAGTGGAATCTCATGAGAACTGCTGACCAAAATAAAATATAATTAAAGTAGTTAAAAAAAATCCCAGGCAGCATTTAACCCCAGCAAGCCCGAAGGGAGGAGTTCCTCACAAAACACTATTTTTATCACTAAACTGCACAAATAACAACACAACTATAAACAGGGAAAAAACGAGTGTCTCACCTCTTGCACAAACGAAACAAAAGCCTACATTTACAGCTGATGAGGAGTGAGTCCTTTTGGAATGGTTACTACAGATGAGGATGTGGGATGACACAAACAAGCTTCCTGCAGCAATGCAGCCATCTCCCGAGTGATAGGCCACGGGGCACCGCAGACATCTCGCCATGCGACCTGCTCAACGAAACACAGCAAAGGCACAGCCCCAGTCAGCTTGGGAACGACCACCGAGCACACCCAGTGCCCAGGTCAGGACAGGGCAGAACTCATCCTTCTCATCCTCCACAGGCAAAGGCAAGGGTGGGTCTAACCCAATGGCAGTACTGGGTAAAAAAAGATACAACTACATCTTTTTTCTAAAGAAAGTTTCACAAATACTACCCCTTAACCTTCACTTTAAAATCATTAAGAAAAGCTTCCATCATTCTAGAGTCTGTTTGTTTGGTTTAAACATTTTGGTTCATATCCAGAAGGACCTTTTTCCTTGAAAAATAATTGCTCACAAGGCTACTACAAACCATCTTTAAAAATCAACATTCCTTGGCCTCGTACTTCTATGAACCCTTGGCTTCCATAAAACCCAGCAGCATGAGCTGACCATGTGTGTGGATCCCAGGACACTCCATGTGCCAGGCTGCCAGCTGCTTCCCACCACGAGCTATTTCAGTTGATGGCCTCAGTGAGGAGGAAACCCTCGCTCCTGGCTGCATGCTGTGCCACAGAGAGGGGAACTGGATGAAGCATCGCTGTGATGCTGCAGCTGAGCCTCCTCCATGCTCAGAGCAGCTGCCCTCACCTTTACTGGCTTTGTGCATGTCCTTGTCCATGGAGCAGGCAGTGCAGCAGTGCTGCGGGCAGCGGAAGCCCCGAGACTCAAAGAGGGCTGTGGCAAACTTGCGCACGCAGGCCTCGTGGTAGAACTTCCCACAGGTGCTGACAGAGCAGCGCTTCACATCCTTGCCAGGGAGCTTGCAGGAAAAGCACGTGTGCTCCCCTTGGAAGAGAAGGAACAAGGAATCCCGACTGTAAAAGCCAACTCTGATGTACGGACGTTGTCCCAACAAATTCTGAAGACAACAGACTGTGAGCAATACAGGACCCTTCCTGTCCAACAGGCTGGGTGCCTACTGTAATCCACAATAACCCTGGAGTAGTTGCTCACAAAGCACTCTTATTCCAAGTAAAACCCTAAGCAGTTAATTACTTTTTTTTCTTATGAGGCACTTGCTAAATGGAAAATGAGAATCCGGTCTCAGAGGTTAAAAATGCAGCAGAATAACCCAAACTTGCTCACAAACCCTTGGAAAGCACCATCTGGGTTTGCTCTGACCAGAATGTGGCTCCTGAGCAAATGGGAAAATGAAATCCCTCCCAGTTTTCCAGGCACAGTAACACACTCACCGTTCTTACACTCGGTGCAGATGAACTTTTCCTCAGGCATGGCCTTCAGGCCGAGACACTCCAGGTGGAACATGCTGCAGCACTCGCCCTCGCAGGCCAGCAGTGACTCGCCAGAGCTCTCGCAGATCTGCAACAGGCAGAGCCCTCAGCAGGAAAGAGGGCACCCTGATGTGCCAGAGACTGCCAGGTGCTAACAACAGGAACTGCCTGGAACTGTTTCAGAATTAGGGAAAGGCAGGAGAACTGAACCTGGCAAGTCTCACGCCAAGGGCAGTCCCAGCACTCCCTGCACCTTGCTCTGGGGTAACAGTATGAGCCAGCACAGAGGCAGGAGAGGCACCACAGGGTCCACCTGTGCTCCTCCACTGCTCAGAACAAGCTGCTCTTGCTCTTCAGGTTCTTTACTACTGATCAGGGAACTGGACAGAAGATACCAAGATTTTTTTTTCAAAACAATGAAGAATTCTCACTCTGAACTACCCTGACTAACCATCTGCAATCTTCAAATGGAGCAGAAAATGGCATCTACTTCTTCTACTGATGCTGGCAGGTATAGATCAGACACCACCTTCCACCTGCTGAGCTTTCTGGCCTGAAGGAGGGCTTAGGAATCATTTAACAGGAATCAATTCCAGAGCATAAAAACTCCTAAAAACCTGGGTATTTTATCTGAAAGCTAGAATTGAGAGAACTAACAGAAATAGGGGACATATATTTAGCATCCATCACTTCCCAGTACCACCAGTTACCTGACAAACAGTGTCTTTTTTACTTGTTCCAGTTCCTCTCCTGGACAAGCTGGAGTCCACCGACTGCACGTCTGAGGCGTCGGCATCGGCAGCGGCTGAGGGGCTGTCTGAACGCTTCCCAAAACTGCCCTGCAGAGAGGAAAAGCCCACGGCACTCAGACAGACAATTCCAAAGGACAACCACACTGGGGAACACATTCCTGTCACTGCTGATCAGAAGACCATTTGGTAGGTCAAGAGACACAAAGGTCCTGGAAAGCTGCTGAATTTCACTAGGATGACACAAGTGCTGCCTTCTTGATACATTTCACCTGCACAAGCCAAACATCATAAAGAGCTCTCTTACTTTTCCAGACACTCCTTGGTGTTACACCAGATACAGCAGCATCTCCCACTTCCCTAAGAATGTCAAACTTTCCACAGAGAAAACCCTGATCTAAACCACTTTGCCAGACAAAGTAACAGGAAAATTTGTAAGTAAACATTGTATTTTCATAAGAACCAATGGAGGGGATCAGAAGGAAACAGACTAGGCTTTATGTTTTCAGACAATGAAAGACTCAAAATTTGAGACAATAGTGTTCACATAATCAGCAATAATCAACTGAAAAGTCTCTTTTACACTGAGAGCTTGATCAGGTCCCTGTGACAACAGACCTTTACCTGTAAATCATTGAGTCCTCTGGAATCAGAGTCAGACGTGTCCCTGTAGGCTGAGCTGGTCAGTTCCATGTCCGTGGAGGCACGACTTCTCTTCTTTAAGGGTTTACAGGAGTCTGAAATCTCACTGGCACCTTAACACAACACGCTAAAATTAGTTTAATAGATGTTCTTGACTTTTTGCTTAAACTTAATAAAGGAAAGAAAGATGTGAGCTTGGATTCCATTATCTGCCTTAATTTTCAGTTGCAATTTGTTACTAGTTGAATTCTCCCTGAAAATTAACTGCAAACCAGCTTAGGCAGAGCATTTGATGAACTTTTTAACATGGTATGACACAGTGGAGGAAGGCAATAAATTGTCTCCAAGGGAGGCTAAATCCTTAGGAGATTTCCTCTTCATCATCCATCTTTTAACTTTGGCTAAGCAAAGACTTTTAAGAAATGCCCAGACGGACTTCGGGGCTTACAGCACATGAACAAACACCATCCTTCCCCCAGCAATGCCCAAGGACCAGAACCCCAAACACAACCTGACCCCAGGGAAGTCAACCTCAGCCCTACAGAGCACCAACATTATGGCTCTCATGGAACAAAGCTGCTGCCCAAGGGCCAGGAGCCACCAAGTAGAGTCGAGTCAATGTTCACCTGTCACTCACCTTTCTGCAACCCCGTCTTCACTGCTGCCAGTGGGACAGTTTCAACCTGTTTGAAAGGAAAATCCACAGTTAACACCAGAGGAAAGTTTCTCCCTAGTACCAAAAAGCAAACAGGTCAGTTCAAGAGGTTAGAATTCAGGTGGGAGCTGCCATCCCCTGCTCAGCCCGAGCCTCCGCGTCCCGCTGGATCCACTCCTGCCTAGGCTGGTGGCCGCAGCCGTGGCAGCCCCGGGGCACCAGCCAGGTCCTTGCTCTCCCCCTGGGGGCAGGAAGGTGACAGGAGCGCTGTATCCGTGTCCAGCAGGCAGGAGCGGGGGCCTTTGGGCAGCCACCCCTGGTGCTGTGCATGGCCCACACCTGTGCGAGCACACGTGCCCCGGGCTAGTGGGAGCCGAGCTGGGCGCTCCCTTCAGCGGCTGCAGCCCTTCCTCCCTCTAGAGCCCTGCACGGGCCCGCCCGGACCCCTGGGGCAAGGCTCTACACAGCTGGAACGCCAGGGCACAGGCACTTCAGCACACAAATGCACAAGTTTACAATCTTGCAAAAGCACTTCCAGGCCTTGACCCTACGGAGAAGTTTAGGAACTGTTCTGCCAACATACATGGAAGATGTGGGAATTTGGTGACTGGATAATATTTACAGAAGAAAGCTGTTGCCTAAAATCCTGTTTTCAAGGTTAAGAATTACAAGTTATTTCTTTGCAATGTGGTTACATATGCATGGAGAAACACATTTAGTAAATATTTAAGGATTATTCTATAATTTTTTTAAAAAATATTTTATTTTGTTGTACAATAGGTAAAAACATACAGTAGAAGGATTTGTATAGGATACATTTTGTAATACAAATATAAAATCTAAACAATCACTTTTATTTCTCCACTAGTCACTGTAACAGTAGCATCAACATTATGTTTTTCCCATTAATCGTACTCGTGCCAGTTATGATTTTATACCAAGTTGTTGCAGACTAACTGGGGGATCAAGAAAACTTGACTTTGGGTAACAAATATTGTTGCATAATTGTAAGAAGTTAGTAAGTTTTCTTTTTTTAAATTTAACTTAATACATTCAAGGTTTTGCGCATTACAGTGCCCCTGGGTTTCACTTTAGGCAGATACTTCTCCTGAGAAAAGCACTTTAATTAATGTCCACAGACTGAGTCAGCCAGGTAAGAGAAGCACAGGAAGCTACCTGGCATCCATGAAGTTCACCTTGTTGGTTCTTATACCTTTGTTAAATTAAGAAACCTTTACAAACATAAAACAGCTCTTTTGAAAGGGGGAGGCTGCAACAGCTCGTGCCAAAAGGCTCCATGGACCATGTCAGGTGCCACACACCCAACACTTAAATTGCTTTAGAGTTTCAGCAAGAAACTGCCTCAAGCTGGAGCACTCCCCTGCTGCACAGCAGTGCAGAAATGCTGCAGCATCGAAAGAAAAATAAGGAAAAAAAACCCCAAAAAGCAACTGAGTTCACTTTCAGTCTCTGAAGTGAAGAAGTGCAAAACAAAGCGCAAAGGGCAAAGAATAAATTAAAAAGATAAAAATATTTTTTCCCCTTCCCATATAAATATTCATCCTGACTGTCCCTCTTTAAAAATTCTCACTGGGAAAAGCTAAACTATGAAACATTTATATAAAATTCTCAGCTTCTAGACAGAGGCCCTTGAAGAGGGAAAAATCAACCATGCAAGGAGAAGAACCAACAACTTTGACAAACTTGTTAAAAGTGTATGCAGGTTTTAATATTTCTGTCCATCCACTGCACTCCCCTACTCATTTCCACGCAAAAATTTTTTATCATTGAATTCTTTTTTAAAGCAACAACATTTGTCTGTCTGACATCCAGATTAAAGGAATGCCCTGTACACGTTAGAACTACTTCAAGAAAAAATGGTATATCCCAGAACTGTTTTGCTGATGTCTGCCAACATGGAAGTCTGACTATTCATCTTAATGTGAAATCATTCTTTGAAGTCCATTTTCAGAAGTGGTCAAATTAATCACTCTAACTTCATTTGAAAAACAAAACCTCAACACAAACCAGCAGCTAAATCAAGAGCCAAAGGAAGGAACCTGGTGGCAATTCCATCCAAGAGAAATCACTGAAACAAACCCATTTTGCTCAGAACAGAAATCTCAAAGGACACATGGCAGGTTCATTAGGAGGCATCCATCACTGCGTTCCCACTTCCATAGCCTGCCTGATACTGAGAAGATGCCAGTAGCAGAGTCACAGCAATGGCATTGACAGGGGGATTTCATGAAGGATAGTCCAAACCGAAACCCGATGGGGAAAAATGGAGAAAAATAAAAAGGCACCAATATAAGCCACAACATTTATGAATACAATATATTTTAACTCTCTACATGGAGGAAGCCAACCTGCTCCTTTTTGATCTTCTTCTTTGGCACAACTTCGGTGGATTTCTCAGACTCAGAGCGGGTTCGAATCGATCTTCTCTGTTGCTTCTTTTCTACAGAACCTGAAGAAGGAAAAAGGTTTCCATTATATGATTCCTTGTATTTCTGAGGTACACCAAGATGTGCAACACCAAACCAAGAGGTAAAGGAACGAAACCAAGACTTTGTCCTCTTTTGAATGTTTTATTTTTAAATTCAGTTCCAAGCTATTGACCAGCTGGTGCTGTGGCTGCAGACACATATTCTGGTTCCAGAGACAGAGCAGCTTCAGAAAACAGACACAAGTAACAGAGTGGAACAAAAGACTGGAATGCAGCTTAGGGCAAACAGATTTCCATAATCCATAAAACAACTCTCTGGCACAGTCTTCACTTGGGTAATTTTGAACCAAGAAGTCCATCTTTGGTGTTTTGGGAAGGTAGCCACAACCAACTCCTTGAACAAAAACAAACTAGAAATTTCAGACGCAAAGCACAGCTTCAGGATTTCCCCCAAAAAGCCAGATCTGTGACCCCCTCCGTGGGGTGACGGCCTCTGTCACATAACTACAGCCAGCCCCACCCTGTACCACCTGCAGCCACACCAGACCTCAATGCTCACCTGGAGGTTTCGAGGCGAAGAAAAACTCAGCACAAAGAGAAGCATCAACCACGATGTGTTACTGTCATTAATGCATGTGAAAACCAAGTCTTTTAAAGTATTACCATAGAAAGCAAACTCAGATTAATGAAGGTTATTGTGACATTTCAGTAGATGAAGAGGGAGCTACTGGGTTTTTGGCAACTAAGGCTGGCAAAATCAAAAGACCTTTCTGTGCTCCAGCACCTCCCAAACAGGCACATGGAGAACCATGGACACGACATGAGCAGCTGTTGGAACAAGCACACACTTGGGGCTGACAGAAAACTGGCACCTGAGGATTTACAATGAGCTGCTGGGAAGCATTATTCTGGGTTTTCAGGCTGGGAGGTTTCACCTAAAGAAGACACAACTGGGAAATATTTTGTTTTCTTCCAAGCAAAACTGCAAGCTCTTGGGAGCTGACTGTGCCAGACAGATGCACCGTGAGGAGCTGTAAACCTGCCTGGTCTTGTCAGAAGATCAAGGATCTAGAGACACACACAGGCTTGAGCCTGACTGAAAGACAGCCTTGCAAAAGGATTTCAGAGAAAAAAATAGAAAACTCCTCTTGATCCATTGGATGAGCATTTTTCCCATGGCTGCATGGCTCGGGAATGGCTCAGTAACTAAACTCTCCAGCTGGAAAAGTTATTTTGTTACAATAATTGGATTTCTGAGGGGGGGAAAACTGTTTTTTCTTCAAGGGAAAAAATTGTACAGCATATTAATTAATGAATAATAGAAATTAGTTTTTAATAATTTATAAATTAATGACTTAGGTCAACATCCATCACGTCTGTCCACGTGTAACTTCTGGTTCCAAAAGGCCCCATCCCTTGAGGAACTCCCACAGCTGCAGTGGGACTCCACATCAGAGCTGGGGAACATCTTTTGTCACTTTGCTGTGTGATCAAAATCCCCTGAAGCAGCTTCAGGTAAATTTGAACAGGTGTGACCAACAGTTATTTTAACCAAGAAAGGATTTTCTCCCTGTGCTGCCGTGCTGAAGCCAAGCAGATAAGATCAAGCCCTGGATCAGAGAATTCTAGAACTAGAGTGTCTAATGTTGGCTGACAGCAACATTGACCACACTGCAATGGGCACTTTCTCCTCTTCCTGCTCTCCGAGGATCCAGTCATCACCTTCACAAAGGCTCCCATCCCATCTTCAGGTGTATTTTCATCCAGTTTCAGGACAGATGTTGGACCAGCCCTCCACCTTGCTGGAGATAAATCCTAATTCAGTGTCTGCAGGCCAGAGGCACCAGGGATTCTCAGGGCTGCTCTTGAAGTAGTAGATTTCAAGTAAGGAAATTATCTTTCCAGCATTATTGACTTCTGTGTATCTAACTGCAGGTTACCAGTAAGAACTCGCAGGGTCAGGCTGGGAAATACTTTACCGTAAAGGGATTCTGAAGTTCCACTGACCTTACATTTGAAAAAAGGACTTGGCAGTTATGTTCCACAAGAGGGGACCAATAACTGGACTTTGGAAATGGCTTTGAGAGTGACTGGAGTGTGCACTGCAGGTAAGCTCAGGCACTTACAGGGTGTTAGCAGGTGGAGTGTTACGTATCCAAAAAGCCTAAGAAAATGAAAAAAGAGAGGCTCAGAATTCTCACTCCCTGCATCTGAGGAGCTTTAGGGAAGCTGAAGCCTTTGGATCCCAGGTGAGAGAAGCAGGATGGCGATGGCCTCTCCTGCTGCAAGGCAACTCAAGTAGCCACACCAACCACAGCTGGAAAGAACCCCCACTGTCAGCAGCAGGGGAATCCCCACTCACAGCAGGAAATCTGGAGCACCTGGTCCCTGCAGTCCCAAATGCTCCATAAACCAGCACATCAAATGACCCTGCCTAAAACAACCACACAGACAGAACCTGAAGCATGTTCGTTTGCAGACGACTCCTGGACACTGACCACTGAGATTTCTGATTCTGGCTCTCATTTATTTCATGTTTGGAAATGCAGAAATAATCAAACGGATAGTTAAAGCAGAAGAGACACCTGGCAACATTATGAGATTCAAATAGCTTGATCAACGTTTTCCCATTTCAAGCCCAAGTTCCATTATTTGCTTCAGTGGTTCTTCTCCCTCAGACCTGGTATTTCAAAACTCACTGCTTTATGATGTGTCCCCTGAGATGGCTTCAGAAGGCAAGCACTACCTCATTTGGTCGATGGAGTTAGTTGAAGCAGTATTTTAAAACCCCCTGTTCTTTAACAAGTCATGCAAAAACTCAACAACAAAGCCTAGGGAGTCTCCATCCTGGATCAGACATTCCCTACTGAAATGTGCCATTTCCTGACTCTTTTGCTTTCATGACAGTTCTTGTATTTTACATTTGGGGCCAAAAGCCATGGGGATACCCTGCTAACACACATCCCCTGGGTTTTCTTCCAAACCAACCATTGCTCTGCACAGGACATCACCCCTCAAGTATGTTGACTCAGGCTGTAAGTTGCAGACACGAAGTTCAGAGGCCAAAGCACCAATCCCACCCCACAGCCATGCTGTGTCTGTTGGCTCGCCATGTGTGACGTTAGCCATGCTCATTACAATTACTATGTAAACAGAACAATGTTAATAATTTTTAAGTAATGAGAAAATGCAGGGTTTGATATTTGAATTTTCATGCTGAGGGCTCAGGCTCAGACCAGGACTGCAGTTTCCCTACCTGCTGCCCCAGAAGTTGTCTCAGGAGAGGATGCATTTTGCACCACTGCTTTTTCACTTCTCTGAGATGACGAAGAATTAAGCTTCTCTTGTCCTTTGACGCTTATTTCTGTTTTGTTACCAACTCCCTTGAAAAGAAAAAAGGAAAAGATTGTCTTCCTCTGTTATAAAGGTATGCTACTACAAGGTAACAGACCTGCCCCTGAATCTCAGAACAGAAACAATCAATGCTCTCCAACCCAACAGGTACACAGGATTAATCTACTATGGAGCTGCTTCCCTGCAGAACTTTCCACCCCTCTCCATCTCCCCTTACACACAAGGAAAAAATAACTCCAGTGACTTTTCTAAACATTACCTTCTCTATAGGGCTTAGGATGAAATAAACACTCTCCAGGTAGAGAGGCAGAAGAAGGAGGCAGAGAAATAGTCCTAAGCCTTTTCCTTACACTGATTGTGGGAAGCTGCAGTGCACCTGAAGGAAGCTCAGAGGCAGAACTCAATTTAAAAGTCTGTTACACAAAATGTAGTTATTACCTTTTAGTACATTATTAACAGTTTTGTCATCTGTTTCCCACAAAACCATTGATTTTATCAAGAATTTTTGGATTATTTCGACTAGGGAGCTGAAGTTAAATGGCTTTAATATTTTTAATGTGTTACGAACAAAAATGTGGCCATCTGTAGGGAACTGCTCTGCCACCAGCAAAACAGTTACTGCCAGCGCTGCATTGAAAGTGGGATTCAGTGCACTGAAAGATTCTATTGTCACGCCTGTCTGTTAATCTCCCCAATGAAAGCAACATGGGTGGTGAAAGCTTGGTGGACACAGTTCAAGGTCCCCAGTAAGGCAGGCTCGGGATAACTCAGGAGCAGAAGAGGCGTCACTGCACCAAGCACGTACCTTAGTGGAATAAACAAATTGATCGATGAGCTTTCCATCCCCAGCAGCATTCTGAAGGGCAAAAACCTGCTCAATTTTAACAACTGGAGACATGTTACACTTTTGCAGATCCAGGTTGTGCATGGTTATTGAGGCTGGTAGGGACTTCCTGGCTGCAGCCGTTTTCCAGGCGATTTTCACGGGTGGAGCCTCCTCCTCCTCGGCGCTGGGCTGCCTNCCGCCTGCTCCGCCTGCGTGCCCGGCGCCGGCCGCGGCCGCCGCGCCTTCTTGGCCTCCGACTTGGAAGTAGCAGTCTTTTTGGCTTTGGCCAAAGCCTCCTCTGGCTCTTGGTCTACGTAAATGAAGGTGTACTGTTCTATCCTCTCCTCCCGGGTCATTTTCAGCGCCTTCTCGGCATGGGCAATGCCAATGTCCCACTGCGCTCGCTCCCTCTGCGGCCGGGGCTTGCGAATCTTAAGGGACAAGACAAGCAGTTGGTTACACTGAAGATTTTGCCATCCAGCACTTAAACACAATCCTAAGGGTCTCTGCATTTCTCAGGCAGCAGATTGCAGTCTTGCTCTCCATTTACAGGGTATTTTTGACACTGAATGAGGACAGTGAATTCCCTGCCAGCAAGAAGCAGACAGTCCTTCTCAGGGCAAAGCACTAAAGAGTTCCAAACCTGCCCCAGAGCACCTCCCTTACAGAGACAATCCCCCCAGTGTCCCCTGTACCTTCTGTTTCTCAGAGTGGTTGCTGGCTTGCTTGGCTGCCTCAGCCAGTAACTGCTCGTACTGTTTGTGCCCTTGGTACTCCCGGACACGCTTCTCATGCACCCAGGCCCGCTCCGGTTGGTTGCTGAAGAACTGCACGTGGTATTCCCGGGCACCTGAAAGGGCAAACTCCAGTCAGCAGCTGTATCTACACTGCTTTGCCTGCCCAGCTCACGCCTTCCTCCTCCCCAGTGCTTCACTCCTGCAAGCGGAGGTACCCGGCCCAAGAGCAGAAATACAACACGCCTGATCTAGAACAGTTTAAGATGGAAGCTCAGGACTCCCTGCCCACACTGAACACTCTCACAGTGACTTGAGAAAAGCAGAAACACCTGTGCACAAGCCCGTTCCCACAGTGCCACCTGGGAGGTCACATGCCAGGTCCTAGCTCAGTGCATGGCAGGACTGTCCTGTTCAGCACACACACAGCAGAATTCACCCCGCAAAGGCAGTTCAGAATGAAGGTATTTGTAATAAAGAAACAGCTACAGACACCTGACACTCTGGCAAAGAGCCTCCTCCTTTACCTCTTGTATTAATTTTGGTATGCACATCAAGCTGTGGATCACATGACACCATGCAAGGCCACCACGGGTACGTCCCCACCTTGGACCAAACCAGATCCCCAACCTGGAACTTGACATCGTGGGTGGCCTGTGCTGGAAGGGACGGCACGAGCGGCTGGACCTGCAAAGGAAACACCAGATTAAAGCCACAGGAGGGGCTCCAGAGCACTTGGAGATGCACACACCATCCACAGGGACTTCTTGTTCTCTCAGATATCCCTGAGGGTTGATAATCCAAGATGAGAAAAACATTTCTTACAAACATGAAAGAAAGGAGCTGCACATGGCTGGGATTTACGTAACAATGTCACTGACAAACCCAGGCACAAAAGAACAACTGCCACCCCTCCAAAACCAATTTTGCTTACTGAGTCGATTAGAAACACTTTTAGGATAAAATAAAGCAATAAATCCAGTACAATAAGAGATGCATTGATGCAGCAATGAGAGTAATAAGAGTTTAAAAGAAATGACAACTGATTTATCAGATAAATTAAAGAATCAATGGAAGAAACAGTCCAAAAATAGTGACATTCTCCAAAAGTGTAAATTGGTGCATGTACTAACCGGGGCTTCCTCCAGCACTGCGTCTTCTCTTGGTCTCTCAGAGAGTGTGCTAAGCCTCTCGTTTGGTCTCTAAGAAATGGGTAACAATGAAGAGAAAAAAGGAAAACAAACACAAACAAGGTAAGGGGACAGTAAAACAGCAGAAGATAACAGAGAAACCAGGCAGAAAAAAATAATTCACAGAGAGAAAGGCAACCATGAATCCAGAAAACACAAATATGGCTATTCCTTGTACCCAATTAACACAGTAACATCAGAATAAAGCAGTACCTGTTTTCCCCTATAGTATTTACATTACTATCACACCTGAATATAACTACGTTCTCCTGTAACAAGTGACAGAAGAACATACATTCAGAAACAGCAAATCCAAATAACTTTCCACCTAAAATAACATACAACTTCCAAAACCCAGAGAACCCCATGTGAGGATATCCACAGTGATGTGCTGAGTCTCACTGTACACCAGTTATTTGCAAGAACTGCAGTACACAAATTATGCTAAATATACAACATGATAATTGTAAAATCAATGTCAAATTGCATAGAGTTGACAGATATATTTGGAGGATCAGACGTCCACAACAGAGAGCAGAATCAGCCCCAACCAGAAGGTGACACTGACATGGGGTGGCCGTGCCAGCGGGTGTGAGGGGACAGGGGCTGAGGCAAGGTGGGCTGGGAACTATCTCAGGAGACAGATGCCACACATATCCTGCAGCAGAGAAGTCGAAGTCAAGGACTCGAGCAGTGAAAGGAGTTGTCAGACACGAGCAGTGAGGAACTAAAAATGCTGACAACCCCTGTTATTCCCAGGCCACTCCAGGCACAGACCCCACATCAGGCCATGCTGTGAGCTCCAGAGAAGTGGGGACACAGGAAAGGGACAGAGCAGCTCAGGCCAGGGGTAGCACAGCCCACTGTCTCATTTGGAGTTGTCTGTACACTACCACCATTTAGGACTAATCACACTGCTATCTGTTGGGCAGAAATTCTTCCTCCCTGTACAGCAGGAAGTACAGCACGGAGTAGTGCCTTTCTTTCCCTACAGGGAGTTAGTGAAACCCTCCCTCTGCCAGGAGAGTCAGCCTGGATTCACAGAGTGCAAACTTCCAGCTCCTCTCAGAACATAACTACCAAGCAGGGAGGCTGATTCTTAAAACAAATATCCAGAGCTTGACATTCACCAGCATTTTCACAACATTTCCATTTTAAATCAGCCTCTCCAGTATGGGCATCCCCTCACAGTCACTGGATTTCCACTGAAATTACAGCATCAGAATAAGGAACAATGAATGATCATCTGACTTGCGAGAGCCTCACGGAGTGTGAAACTATAAAAACAACCACAGTTGTACCAAAGGTTGTTTGTTCCCATGAAGATGATCCCAAGTCACAAGTCTCACAGCATTAACACTGAAGATGAAAAAAGTGTACATGAGATGAAATTGTGCAGTGGCAAGCAAAATGATGGAATGATGGACCTGAGACTGCCCTGGCAAACTCATACTGAAAACCACCAGCACAAAATCCTGTTCCTGTCAGAGCAGGCCACATCTGAAACAGGGCTGGCTAACACAAAACATTTATTGCAACACCACCTTTAGAAAGGGAAATGGAAGCAACAGGGACGACAACAGCAACCAAGATTTCTGGTGAACTCTGGATGACACCCATGACTAGGAACTTGGAATTCAAGATGCAAGGTTTTAGTTCAGCCTGTGAGAGACAGATTCCATTCTCATGGTAAGCAGGTAACAGAGCCAGAGGGACAGGCACAGCTGAAGCTCCAGGAGTAGAACAGAAGTCACTGGTAAGAGGGGAAGAAACTGATGGCCTGATGTGGGGGCGATGGACTCTGGCCAGAAAGCAGGTACACTGCAAGAGAGAGGCTGCTCAGGGAGTGCCAGCAGGACAGCAGCTCCTGCAGCCACCTCAGAGGGGCTCCAAGAGCACCTCCATGGAACACAGAACCCACTCTACCAGATCAGATCTGCAGGACAGGATCTTCTCCCTGGAAGCAGCAAGCACCAAGGGCTTTCACAGACCTTACAACAAACTCAGCTACGTTCTGTAACAGCCCAGCCTGCGCTGGGCAATTTCTATCCTGGCCAGATATGGCAACTTCCCCATTCCTGGCACTTACCAGCCTGCCACCCATCCCCTCAAATTGGGAGGGGCAGAAACCAGCACCACAGAGGTGGCAGGAACAAACACGAGAAAAAGAAACAGAAGGACTGGAGTGGCTTATGAAACTGAAAGAAAAAGAATGAGAGGGCACCAATGTAACCTAGGTCTTTGCTTCTCGGAATCTCAGTTAACATCATCTGATGTACATCCTCTGGATATGGACATCATGGTACAAGATTAATTAATGTTTCACTGCTGAATACCCCAAGTAACCTGACTTTCCACTCAACAATCTTTTAAGAGCCAATTTTAGGAATGTGTGAGTTTTTGTCCAGAAGTTCCATCTCCAACACTGGCCAGAGTGTAGCAAACTCTACACATGATATAACACTAAGTAATATTTAAAAACCAATATATAACCTTTTTAAGAATTTATTTTTCATATGAGCCTTTAAACCAACATTGTGTTACCTACAGACACAGCCCCTGGCAACCTCATCCTGAGGCTCTGGCAAGTAACTAAAGCCTGGTGACTCAGCGTGCACACAGCCAGAACAAGGACAAACCCTGCTGGACACGCTCTCCATCAACAACACCAGGTGTACAGATGGCTGAAATTACCATTCCACTTACATTTTGCTCCTCTGGTTCTAATTTTGGAATTTTGTGTGACTTGCGCTCTTCCGATCGGGAAGAGTCATGCTTGCTACTTTTTTTCCTTTTCTCTTTCCTCCCTTCATGTTTTGCCTTAGCGTACTCCCTCGCTTGGACTTCATTCAACAGGTCCCCACACAGGGAGGACTCAAACAATTCCCTGCCGTTCTGGATAGTTTTGGTTATTTTGAGTTTGATCTCTGGTGAGCCAGTCTTCTTTGGAATCCCCGCTTGTGGAGCTGAAGGTGGTGGTGGAGGTGGCGGCTGGGGAGGGGAAGGTTTCTCCAGAGCTTCGTGCCTGGTGTTGGAGTTCTCCATGGGGTAATACTCCGGGGGGCTGAAGTTCCTGCCGGTGCCGAAGCCGTTGGCCGAGCCATTGGGGTACTGGGCGTACGCCTGGTACTTGGCCTGGGGCTCGTACATGCTGATGGCCGGGGGGTAGCCGTTGGTGAGGGGGGGCAGCTCCTCTGCCGTGGGGTACTGGAAGCCTTGCTGCAGCGCGGCCTCGTACGGCGTCCGGGCCCCATCCTCGGCAATGTCACTGCTGCCATCAAAGGCCTCCTCTTGGCGGATGTTGGCCGAGTCAATGAGTTGAGGTGGTTGCTGAATTGTGTTTCCCATGATCCCTTGCATGAAAGAGAAAGAGAAATCCATTGTTCTGCTCCAGCATCCTTAGCTTTCCCTTTTTCTCATAGGGCCTAGAGGCAGGGGAAGGGAAATAAGAAGTCAGTGTAAATTAAGAAACAGTAATTAAGCAAATTAAACAGTTGAGGAAAAAAGGGATCTCAAGAGCAATTTCCCCCTCTCTATTCAGCAGCCACCCTCGCAGGCATTTAGAGAGGACTGGTGTTACTGAGCCTTTACAAAGGGCTACAGACGTGTCTTTCACGTGGCAAATTTCTTCTTTTCCAAGACATTTCAAAAAACATCAGAAGCACCTACAAGTGCTTAAGAACTATAAGCCCAAGTATTACAAAGTCAGAAAAATGGTGCCAAAACCCCCAGCACTCTCCACAGCCTTCCTAGCCATGCCCTAGGAAGGGTTATTCCAACCCAAAGCAGCTGGACAGCATTTCACCCTGCAGCATAGAGGAGATACCAACTTCTCACTGTAAACTGCACAAGCCACGAACACCTCAGAAAGACAAACAGAGAAACCTCTCCTCCTCCCTCCCCACCTCCTTGCCAAAATTTGAGACATGAGCAGCCTTTAGGATGCTCTGAACAACAGCACAATGAAAACAAGTGGGCTATTCCACCTTGGCCACTGGGACACCAGGGCGCTGCAGAAGCCTCAGATGGAGCTTCCCAGCCTCCTCCCTCCCCAGAAAAGCAGGGCAGAGTTTGCATGCATGGCAGCTGTGTGAGGAGGTTATTCTCCTGCCCCTCACACCTTATTTCAGTATTAAGCACTGCACGGTTCTGAGCCTCAGCACCAACAGACCCCCAAACCCTGAGGTTACTCACTGAATGAGACTCCAGCTGAGCACTGGCATACACACCTTCAACTTTTCAGTGCATATTAAAACCCCAAAAACAGCCTTAATCAAAGCTAGACTTCCAAAACTCAACTGCAGACTCAGAGAAGGCTTTGGCACTCACCAAAGCAGCTCAATGTTCAACAAGAAGCAACACACAGTGACCTGACCTGCAGGTAAGAAACACCGGTTTGCTTCCCACAAGGTTAGTTCAGCCCTTCCAAAGCAAACACAGCCCCATGGTATTTGTTCTGCTGTGTGGGCACATGGACGGTTACTGTGCCCTTTTGGTCCGGGTTAGAAATGACATTAATGAATCCCACAGACACTTCTCCTAAAGGCAACCTCCATTAAACCCTGCCCACATGCAATTCACACCCTCCCAAAGCCATGCAGCTTGAAACCTTAGCTAAGAGCTTCCCTAACATTGAGAACTTCCTTACTCCAAGACTGCAAAAAGTAAAAGTTCAAACAGGAATGAGAACTTGATCAGATTTGTGCTGGATGTTTTGGGGTGAAATTTTTCGATGATCTTCACACTTAGACTAAATCGATGTTTGTCCTCATCGTCACTGCCCTGTGAGATTTACTCGGGCACGTTTGTCACTTTAATTAAGCAATTCAGGACAATAACAGCACAAGGCTCTGCAGCAGAATTTTCTCATTGCAGGAACTTTTAAACCTTGGGGCCATGAAACCATCCCTTCCTCCACAGCTCTGCACATCAGCCAGCAAACCAATACAAGTGTCACTGTCAGGGGGCACAGATCTGAGGAGCAGCACATGGGATTGCACAGCAAGGTCAAAAACCCCAACCACCCCCTTTCTGGGAAGAGGAAGTGGGACTGGTTGTACTATTTACCACCAAATTGTTACTTTCTGTCTGCCAAACTGAAGCGCAAACAGTAGATCCTCACACTAGACTGGGTTTTACTTTTTACTAAAACCAGGATCATTTCTTTCTTCTAAATAAAATACTCTTGGGAAGCTGTGGCAGCACTTCAGGAGCATCCACAGCTGGAAGGGCCGAGTCCCAGCTGCCAATGCAGCTCCCACAGGCCCTGCAGAGGTGGCTGCCATTGTGCTTTGTTTTGTTACGTGACAGAAGACTGGATTAATGAACTTCAAAGCACTGTATTTACACTGGATGTAGGAGCTACCTGTTAAAGAAGAGAGTTATGAGTTATTGTTGCTTTTTAATTTGTTCTGGAGCTCTCCTGTGTCACTCAGTCTGGGAGCCAGCCTGTGCTGCCCAGCTGGGACACCCCACCCTGAATCCCCTCCTCAGTGACTCTGTGCAGGCTGAGAAGCAGGGTCAGGGCTTCACTGAACTGCTCCCAGCAGCCCCAAAGCACCCGGGCTCTTCTGTGCCCTCCCACAGCACTGACACCACTGCCAGCTCCTTCCTGCCCAGTCTCTCGCTGCCAGCACTGTCAACACACCCAGACTTTCCCACTGTCCTTCTTGCCCAAAATTCTGCATCATCAAAATCCTGGAACAGGCCCCACGTGCTGCCTGGTGAAGAGGCATCTGGGCAGGACTACAGTGAGGGGACAGGCCCCAGAGTGACCCACAAAAACAGGCACAGCAAGGAATCCTGAGCACACAGGAACCTCAACATCCAAACCCAAGGAAGGATGATCACTTTGTGTACATCTCTCCCAAGCACTAATGTGAATAACACCCCACTGCCACCACAGAGAGCCGCCCCTGCCACACAGCAACACCACCCAGACCACAGGGCAATGGGATTTCCAGCTGATCTTGCAGAAAAGTATTCCAGAATTAATTCTTCTCACTATGCCAGTGATTACTCTATTAACCTACGGTGTCAGCCTCCTGTAAGCTATACAGTTTGGCTTCCAAACACAACCCATAACAGATACAGCACTGGAGATCAACAGATAAACAAACAGCTTCATCATTTCAAGGTTTATAGGAAATGGACACTTCACAGCGGCTACAAGCAACTTGACATCAACAATTAAACAATTTTAAAATAACACTTTCAAAAGCGCAATTGCATTTCCTAATGAGGGAGCTTCCTCTTTGAAGGTGAGTGTCCACTGTTCTGTTCTAGTCCTTTCCCAGGGTAGACAGGGACACAGGGCCATTTACCAACACTGGCACTCTACACACCTTCAGTAAATATTTCCCTGTTGTCCATGGGAGAGTCACAATTCAAAGTAACAGAGGAAAAAGTAAATGGAAAAATATAAGCAGTACAGAGTAAGACAGGTCAGCCTAGTAGAGCTCTTAGGTGAACACTGTTTCAGTTTCCATCCCAAGCTTCTCAGCTGAAATGAACATAACTCAAAAAATCAGTTCCACTCTCAGAGTGAATACTCAGCGAGGGGAAGGGTTGCAGATTATGGATCCTCCAGGTTTACCTTTTCACCAACAACTGCACTTGCCTAAACCAGTTTTAGCATGTGCATTTTTCAACTTTGTTCTCAGAAAACAAGACTTGAAGTTCTCAAACCCTGCTTCCATGCTGCATTAGACTAAATAACAAGTGACCTTAGATTATAAAACAATTCCAATCCCATGTGATCACAGCTTTTCTTATTCCCAATCAGGGAATTCTGTAGGTTTGGTTGAGACTCACTGTGGCCACGGCAGGGTGAAACACAGCAGCTACTGATAAAAGTCCAGCATAGACATATTTTAAACAGAGGTTTCACAAAACCTTTTTCCCCCTTTTCTGTTGACAATCCCCACACAGGACTGGCACAGGCAGAGGTAAGGTGTTTCATGGATGGCAAGTGTGTGCTGTGAGCCAGGAGCTGGCAGCACTGCTGTGAGTCAGCCGCGTGTGCTCGGAACGGTGTCACCGCCTCGTCACCCTGAGCTGGGCTTTCTACCCACAGCCTCAAAAGCAGAAGTTCCAGGACATCTTTACGTCCAAATACCAGCCCAGTTCCTGTCCACACAGGCCTAAAACAGAAAGATGCAGAGCTCTGCTCAACTCCTACCAGCCCCTCCTCACCCCAGAGATGTTTACTGCCATCTCCTGCTTCTCCATCCTAAAGTATCCAACCTGCACTGGTGCTGGTCTCCTCAAGCACCCAACCAACAGCAACTGCTCTCAGCAACTGTTCACTGCTGCAGGTGCTTCACACACACAGACAGAGCTGCCAGGCTGGACAGGCCAGGTGTCTGAAGTGATGCAATCACTCCTGACCTCTCAAAGCCTTAAGCCTGAAGTTCACACACACCCTGCACCTCGCTCCTCCCAAGCTGAGCACAGACACTACTTCTAGTCACATCAGCCATGACCCAGAGGGACACGTTTGTCACCTGGAACATCATCCTGGAGGGTCAGAACTGTAGGAACTGCAGGTAGAAATAAAACAATTGTTCCCACTAATGCCTGCATTCAGTCTGTGCAGTCTGCTTTGTCCCATTCTTCTCTGCATGTCCTTAACAAATCCCCCAGGCAAAGCTCTGTTTGCACACGTTAAGACAAAGCAAAATTTTCACCTGCACATGAGTCTTGAACAGGAAACCTTCAGCCTGTGTATTTTTCCTGACTCCAGCTGGACTGAGCTGTTCCTCCTGGCAGACACCAGCAGTGAATCAGAGGCCTCTTGACAAACTTTAAAGCATGAGGTGAGGCTGCTTCCCTGTGCACCTTTGTAAAGGTGTTTTGTATTTGGTTTCTGAATGCCAGAAAAAACAAGTCATGTCTGTAACTGGGCTTGATAAGGGCATTTGGAAAAAGTTTCCCACGGTGCTGTGGAAAGAAACAACTTGGACAGCAGAGAAAAGGGGGTTGTCTGAAAAAGGAGCTCAGAGACTCATTTGTTTAGAGAGCCATGGGATTCAAGCAGAAAACATGGAGCAAAATCTCTGGATCTTCAGGAAGAGTCCTGGGCTAATACTGCTATGGAGGCAGAAGTCAGATCTCTGGAAATACCAAACACAGTAACACTGTGACAGGCAGTCACATATCACAGCCAGGACAAGAACCACAAAACCTCTCAAACTCAAGTAAAGTCGTGAAACTGGAAAATGCAAAATATGTTTGTATTAAGGCAAAACATAGAGTCTTTGACCACCATCCTCCACTCTTACCCTGTACCTTCATAAAGCATGTGCTCAGGTTTTGGAGCAAAATATTTTCAAGTATTTCATAAAAACAATTAATTAAAAAACCCAAAACCAAACAAACAAAAAACAAATATTACCAAGGCATTCACTGTGCACCTCTGCAAAAGGTCACTTTAAGACTTAAACAGTCATCCAAACATGCTACAGTGTTTCCCTCAATTCTAACTACTGGCTACTTAATACTGTCCTTTGGGATAGTTAATACCTGTAGAACTAAGTCATCATTAAGAATTTAAACAACAAATTGCCGTGACACGACCGAGTGCACCGACAGCGAAATGAAAGCACAGAGAGACCACAACAAACTGCAGCACAACGCAACAGCACCGCAGAAAAATAACATGGGAGCAACAACAAACCCTTCGGTGATGCGCAGCTCTTCCCGCGCGCAGTGAAACCCTCCTCCTCGAGCTGCGGAGGCCGCGGCACGGTGGCACCGACGGCGGCACGGTGACACCGACCGCTCCGCTTGGACGAAACCCCGAATTTCTCGCCCGCAGCAGCTCGGGGCTCGGCCCCGGTGGGAGCCGCGGGGCCGACCNCATTGGCTGCTCGGGCGGTGCCCGCCGCGAGGCACCATGGGAGGTGTAGTTCGGCCGGGGGTGGCGGCGCAGTGGCCCCGAGGGGACCCGGGGACAGGAGAGCGCTGCGCGGGAGCTGGTCTATTTCTGGACTCCCCGAGCAAGAGGGACAGGTGGCTGGACTGGCAATAGCTGTAAGAAAGGAAATTTAAAAAGTGGTTCTGCTCATCAATTTAGCGACCTTTCTCAGGGCCCTTGCACAGCGCAGGGACATCCATAGATGAGTCTCCTCAGGAACAAGGGAGGAGACTCATCCATTTCTCTCATCCCCACTGGAAAAGCTCTTTTAGACATGATCTGAATATGTTTAAATCCCAGTTTGGCACTGGAGCTCTGGCAGCAGACTCAGGAGCTCTGTCCCCTTTTTCACTCATATACCCCACTTTATTTTCTACCTTTTAAAATAGTGTTCATCTGTTTGGGCATCCATTAGCCAAAGGGTTCCAGACCCTTTTTTCATTGGGGCAATGAAATGTTTTTTTTTTTCCCCTCTGAAAACCAGGCAGTATTTCACGGAATCTCAGAATGGCTTGGGTTGGAAGGGACTTAAAAAAATTTCAAGGGATCAAGCCACCTGCCACCTGCTGAGAATGTTCCTCCAGCTGTCAGTGTGTTGCAGCCGTTCCTCAGCCACAGGGCACTGGAGCGTTTGTCTCACCCTGTGAGGGCTCGACCCGCCCCTCTGGCACCGCAGAGGGGTGTCCCGAGAGGAGTCCCTGCTCCGCTGCCTCGGCGCACACAGCGCTGCTCCCGAGGTGCTGCGTGTTCATGGGCACTGCATGGGACTACCGACAAGGGCCTGCGGGGACAGCACGGGGGACGGCTCCCACTGCCGGAGGATACGGGGAAAGCCCCTTCCCTGCGAGCGAGCCCAGGCCCCGCGCAGGCCCCACGCACTGCTCAGCGGAGCTGGGGCTGCCCCGTCCCGGACATGTCCGAGGCCAGGACGGCCGGGGATGGTGGGGGCTTCCCTGCCACCAGGTGCGCCTCAGGGCTCGGTCCCGAGCGCCGCCATGCATATGACGTCATGTTCAGCGCCCCGTCTCGCGATGGCGTCACGCACCGGCCCGTGACGTCACTGCGCGCTGCCGCCGTTCTCGCACCCGATCAGCGGCTTTTCTCGAGGGCTCCTCGGGTCAGGCCACGCCCCGCTCCGCTCCCATTGGGTGAACCTCCAGCAGGGCCGCGATTTTGACTTCTGATTGGCTGACGTCGAGGAGGCGCGGCGCGGCGCGATGGCGNAGGTGAGCCCCGCGCCGCCGCGGGTGGGCACGGGCCCTGGGGGGGTGCAGCTGGCCCGGTTTATCCATTCCCTGGTGAAAGGGCTTCCGAGAGACGCTCCGGATGCTGCCCCCCGAGGAAAGAGTTGCTAGCGCATGTAGAGTTCTCAGTACTTCAGCCGTTGCTGAAGGATCAGGATCTCGGGCACAAAGCCGGTTTTCCGAGGTGGATGTGCTGCTGGGAATGTCCGTTTGGGTGTGGTGCCTCGGCGCTCTGTTCTCACTACGCTGTTCTGACTGGAACCGCTCTCCAGTTTCAGGGGCTCCCCTCTCCTGATGCACTCCAGCCCTCTGTGCTCTCCTACCGTTGCTCTGGTCCAGCTGGTGGATTCCCAGTTCACCTGGACTTCAAGAGACTCCAAGGCCCACCCCTGGCCACGCCACGCCTGCCTGGGCACTGCCCTGCCTCGCTCACCTGCCCACACCTTGCACACCTCCACCAGCCCACGGCAGCAGCTCCCAGGTGAATCCCCGGCCCACCGGAACCCCCGAAACCAGGGCGCTAAACCCGCTAAAACTCTGACAAAGCAGATCGTCCAGGCTCCTGCTGGGAAAAAGTCCTTGCGACAAAAAGCTGTGGATGAGCTGAAGCATTACTACAATGGATTCCACCTGCTCTGGACTGACACCAAGGTGGCTGCCAGGATGGTGTGGAGGCTGCTCCACGGGCAGGTGCTCACCAGGAGGGAGAGGCGAAGGGTAAGTGCCACAACGCCTGGATAAAGTGATGCAGTAAGAGGCTTAACCCCTTCTTTGGACACATTTTGTGTGTCTGGCTGAGTGATAATCTCTGGGTAATCTCTGCTGTGCTCTTCCCCGTACAGCTGCTGAGAACTTGTGCAGATCTCTTCCGGCTGGTTCCCTTCCTGGTGTTTGTCATTGTTCCCTTCATGGAACTTCTCTTACCTGTGTTCCTGAAGCTCTTCCCTGAAATGCTGCCCTCGACGTTTGAGACGGAGTCAAAAAAGGTTTGTGTCCTCTGTGAGGCTGTGGAGTTTCCTCAGAACAGCTGTGCAGGGCTGCTGTCCCCTGCCTGCTGCTGCAAGTGAGGACCGGCCTCACCCACTGAGTGTGTGTGAGACATTGCCAGCTTTTTCCTGAGCTGAGTGGGGCACTTGGAAGGCTGTGCTGTAGATGGGGATCGGAAGGAATGTGCACAGCAATTCAATTTCCTACGTTATGTTTTCTAATTTATAATTTCATTTTCTTCCTTCCAAATGAAGGAAGAAAAGCAGAAGAAGAAGTTAAATGCAAAGCTGGAGTTAGCCAAGTTCCTGCGGGAGACCATTGTAGAGATGGCCAAAAGGAACAAAGCAGACACGGGACGAGGGAAACAATTCTCCTCTTACCTGCACGAGGTAGGGTGGGCCGTGCTGGGGATGTCAGCTGTGTGCCACAGCTTTGGTGCTGCTGGTTTGGGCAGAGAGCACAGGATTTGTACCAGGACTGTGGCCAGAGCTGCCCTGGCAGGTGCTGTTCCCTGGGTGCCTCCCTGCTGTCAGTGCTCTCAGGAATTCCCATCCTGTGCACCTTTCACCCTGGGAAACTTCCAGTGGCCACCCAGTAATAGTTTCACTTTGACTTTTAACTGTCCCATCTCCATCAGGGAGAGGAATTGCAGTGGGAGGAGGGGGAAGGGGGAGGAGATTCCCAGCTCAGGTCTGCCCCTGTGCCTTGGTTCAGATGCACCACAGCGGCCACCAGCCCAGCACACAGGAGATCGTGCGCTTCTCCAAGCTCTTCGAGGACGAGCTGACCCTGGAGCACCTGGAGAGGCCACAGCTGGTGGCTCTGTGCAAACTGCTGGAGCTGCAGCCCCTGGGCACCAACAACCTGCTGCGCTTCCAGCTGCTGCTGCGGCTGCGCAGCATCAAGGCCGATGACGAGGTGGGTCTGCAGCAGCAGAGGTGGAGCTTGCACCAGGCTGTGCCCCTGCCCACTCACCCTCACAGCAAGGGGGTTAACATTGATGGGAGTCAGATCCCCACTGTGAGGGAGCCCAGAAGGAAAGAGAATGAGAGTTCACCTCCCTGCACCCTTGCAGTCTTTGGGGAGCTGCAACGAAGGTGGCACTGCAGATATTGTTGCTAGAACATTTCCTTTTGGAGTCGTGCTGACTTGTTAAAAAGGAATGTTTTTCCATGTGCAATGGGGTTATTTGGAAAATGGAACACGACTTACATGTGTAGAGTGGAGGGACAGCAGGTAGCGGCCGTAAGTTGCAGCAAGGAGAATTTCAACTTGAGAAGAAAAAAAAATTAAAATCAGTGAGTGGGTAAACAGTGGAACAGGTTGTCTGGAGGCTGTGAAATCCCCATCCCTAAAGAGGCTCAAAGCACAAATGGAAAATGCTGAGCAATTTTGAACAGGAGATGGGACTGGGGACCTCCAGAAGTCCCTGCAGGTGCAGCAGGGTCTTGGCTTACTCTGTGCCTGGATGGGAGCATTGCTGTTCATTCCAGATGATTGCCAAGGAAGGGGTCAGCGGCCTGAGCGTGTCGGAGCTGCAGAGCGCCTGCAGGGCCAGAGGGATGCGGTCACTGGGGCTCTCTGAGGAGCAGCTGAAGGAGCAGCTTGGGCAGGTGAGTGTGCCCTGGCCTGGGCTGGCGTGGCCAGGTTCCTCGGAGGGCAGATGCCAGGCAGTGGTCAGGTGCCGCAGGCACAGCTTCCTGAGAATCAATGCACGAGTTCCAAGCTGGATCCTCACCTGCAGAACTGAGCTCTAAGGCATGAAGGGTTCATATTATGTCCTAGACTAAAGAGAAAACCAAACAGAACCAGGGCCAGATAGACACAAGGTAAAGGGGGCATGCCTAACTCTTCAGACTCATTCCTTCTCATTGTGGGAACTTAGAACTGTATTATCCAAACTCAAGACTGCTTTAAGGACAAAGAGTGTTGTATTAATAAATACCCACACAGAGCCAATATGAAGCAACTTTGCCTTCTGTTTTCTTCCAACAGTGGCTGGATCTGCATTTAAAGGAGAACGTTCCTTCTTCTCTCCTCCTGCTTTCCCGTGCCTTGTACTTAATAGACCTAAAGCCACAAACTGTTCCCATTCCACAGAACAAGGCAAGTTGTTTGAATAAAGCTTTTAGGTTAATAGCTCAACCATTATACATAAAAATGAAGGACTGTGACAGGAATCTTGTTTTTTAATCCTGCAAGTGGACTGAAGTGCTGCCTCTGTGTTCTTCTGCAGACAGGTGAAGCTGCTGGAATGATGACATCTGTGCTTGAAGGTCAGGAGACCCTCCTGGATCCTGCCCCTGTTGTACAGGGAAGAAAGGTTAGAAATAGCAGTCTACAAGCAGGAAAACATGCTGAAATCATTGGGAATTGAGTGTGACCAAACCTTTCCAAAGCTGGACAAAACCAGTGTTTGACACCATGGCACAGAGCATGAGCAGTGTCTGTTCTTGCACTGTGTGGATGTTTCCCCCTCAAGACCCTCATGGTTCCATATTCTGGTTTGAGAGGCAAGTGAAGAGAACAGGGATCTGCTGTGGCACAACTGGTCATGTGGCTGGGAACAGCTGGTTTTTCAGTACCACAGTACTGGCTCCCATCCAGGGAGGACTTGACCTGAATTGCTTCAGGCCTCAGCCCAGGTACACTCAGATAAGAGAAGCCAGTTAAAGAGGACTTGTTTTTAGCCCTCTTGCTGAATTTGGATTCAGTTGTCCAGGACAAAATGAGTTAAAATATCTTGAGTAAGAAAGCCAGAGCATATGGTTCTCAGCATCATGCTGCAGTGAATTCCTTAGATTAGTCCCAGCTGATAAAAGCAGCAGCAGGAATCAAAGAATATTCTATCAACTGCCAGAAATATTTCCACATAGTTAAATTGTGCTGGGGAAACAATGGAAATGCCAGCACAGCTTTCAGAGTGAGCCTTGCTCAGAAGGGAGAAGGGGCTGGGGGGTTCAGCCCTTTCCAAGAGGGTTCTGTGACTTACAGCTGCTTTTTCCTTAAAGAATGAAGAATTTGTGTCCCCGCCAACAGAGAAATTGCCTTTCTCAGAAGCGTCAGTGAAGCCTCCCCCACGAGAGGTGAGTTTGTCAGAGTTCTTACACTTTCCAAAGAGATTGTTCTTCACACAGCTTGCAGCCAAACCGTGGAAGTTCGAAGTACAGGATGCTGTGAACGCTGAGTTCAGGGAGCAGCTGGAGAAACTGGATGAGAACTGCACCGAGGGCTTTTCAGTACAAAAATGACACATGACAGAGAGCAGTCAAACTGGGGGAGGGGGCAGAGCACTGGGGGATTACTGGTATATCCTTGTACTCTTCCTTAATAATCTGCCTTGGGCCTCCAGGACAGACCAGCCTTCCCTTGGAGTCACCAGGGTGTTAAGTGCCACCCATATCTGTAAAAATGTTTCTGCAGTGATTATCTTTGTTTTGCCCATTTTAGTTCTGTGAATATTTGACTTCAATTTAGGTGCTTATGTGCACCTCTGGGATGCTGCTTAAGACAAGTTTGGGAGTCCAGACAGACTCCAGTCTCCTTTACTGTGAAGAACTTTGCTCCTCATCAGCAGTTACTCTCCAGAGAAGCTTCCCATGCTAAATGCAAAGACACCTTCAGAAAAGATTTTGAATTTCAAGAAACATTTGTACTGCCTAAAATCTGCCCTTTTCTTTTGCCCCTAGACCAAAATGGAAGTATCCCAGAGCAGCAAGGCTGGTGCCAACGGAGCGTAACCTGGAACAACTTCCATCTCCACACCTCCTGCAAAGAGAACAGGCATTTCCAGGAGGCTGCTCTACCCAAGGCAGTGGCCTTCAGGGGCTTCTCTCTCTGTCCCAAGCTTGTTAGCAGCTAGGCCACCGCTGTCTAGATGGCCCCAGACATCTCTTTTGTGCTGGATCCTTGCCCTGCTACTTTTAACTTATGGTGTAAATATGTTAATAATGGTGCTGCTGTCTGTGCTGTTCCTGAGCAGGTGTTTGTGCTTAGCAAAGGCAGCTTTTCATGTCAGAATGGTCAGTGCGCAGAATAGGCTGGGCTGGGGGTCCAGCAAAGCCTGTTCTGCAGTGTGAAATCCTCTGCAGGAACATCCCCACACCCTCAGGGCCAGCAGCTTGTCCTGCGTGTCCCAGCTCAGGCTCTTGGTCCTGATTAGGGTGTTTTAACCAGTGACCATCCCACAATGACCACGTGGCCACAGTTTCACTGAGGAGGGGAACCCCAGGGATGGAGGGAGCAGCACTCGATGCTCTGGTAGAACTGCTCAGCAGGACTTGAGACCTTGCTGGGCAGGAGCAGCCTCCACCTGTGAATGTTTGCTTCCCCAGTGAGAGCTGTGCAGGTGCCACACACTGTGACAGAATCAGACTTGCACTTTCAGGATCCCTCTGGGTCACATGAGGGAGCAACCCAGGACCTGCACACCTTTTCCAAACATGGAGATTTGGTTAATCCTTAACAAGCTCAGAATACACACCAGATGCTCTCCATACTTCACAAAGTGACTTCTCACACCCTCCACTAATGACAGTTTTTGCCAGACTCTCTGAGGATACTGAAAAGCTGTTTTTAGCATTTGTTAAATTTTTTACTCTGTCCTATGTAAATGCTGAGAAATTACTCACATTATGGGTTTTAAATATGTATATTTATACTTACTGTAAAATTAGATTTGGTGCTAAGTAGGAATGAAATGTCTCTTCCAGAGGTCAGACAGCCTTTAGAATAACCCAACTGAAAGCCAGTTCTCCAAGGTCAGGTGTGAGCAGCACTTTAAACCCGAGGCCTCAGGCTCCTACAGCAATGCAGAGCCAGCTGTCAGGTGTTCTGTGTCCTTAGCTCTGTACTGGAATTCTCCTTGTTCACCCAGCCTGTCCGCAGTGTTGGGCCTGTGTCTAATAAATGGGAGCAAATGTTATTTCAATAAAATAACACCCTTGTTGTGGAGTCACTGCTGCCTCTTAGCGCTGTAATCCGGGAAGCCATCTCCTCCCGCCTGGTGTTCCAGCCTGACTGCTCCACTCTCAAACCCAGCTGAATTTCTCCCGGCAGCCTTTGGAACCCCGGGAGGGGAGGTTTGAGGAGAAATGATCAAGTAACGGCTCCTTCATTTGCCACTTTACCGGCCCGGAGAGCCTCCTGCTGCCTCCAAGCACCGACCTGTGCGGCTCCCGGCGCTCCCTCGGAGAGCTCCTGCCTGGCAGCCCCTGCGGCGGGCGGAGGGAGAGGAGAGGGCTGGCGGCTGTCCTGGGCGGGATGAAGGCAGAGCCAGCCAGCGCCGGCTGCCGAGGAGCAGCGCATTCCTCTGCTGAGAGGTTCCACAGATGGAGAGTGAAGAGGGGCTGGCGGGGAGCCCGGACATCACCTGGGCACGGCCCTGCCGTGGGCGAGCTCTGGGTGGGCTCTGGTGCCTCGCTGTCCTCCAGCCGTGCACCACCACGGCCACGTCACACTGATGTATGTGCCAGGGCTCTTGTGTCCATTTGCCTCCTGTGTTTTCAATTTAGAAAGCTCTGGAAGCTGGGACTCGCTCTTCCTTGGGTTTCCCGCGATGACCACCAGCCCCACGGCCGTGTTCAGCCTGAAGCGAGCACAGGCTGTGGCAAAGCCTCCCTCCTCCCACGGGAGCCGGGCCCAGGCAGAGGGGGGAACCCGAGGCAGTCCCGGGCCCCTCACACACCCTGAACAAAACCATTTTCAGATCCAAAAATGCCCTCCTCCCCCAGCCTCACAGGTACTGCTGCTGCAGGGCTCGGGGGACGTGCCCAAGTCCTTCCTCTGCCTGGCACGCCAGGAGCCCGGACACCTTCCCGGGACCCCTGTACCCTGCAGGTACACAGAGGGGAGAGGCAGCAATTCTGCTTCATGACCCTCCAAGCAAGGGGAGGAAACGACCCCCGCGGAGCCCCATAAATCACAGGATTCTGTTCTGCAACACTGGGCAAATGAAACGCTGCAGAGATCCAAGGCCGTGTGTGCTTTGGCGTGGGGAGAGCTTTTCCAGCCACGCCGGTGCCAAACACCTTCCAGTCTCCCCTCAGCCTGGAGAACCAGCTCCTCTGCTGTTTATCCTTCCCCCGGGCATCCTCACCCCATGGCTGCTCCAGCCTGCAGCCGGGCGCTGTGGCGCCCGTGTCCGTCCCAGCGCCTTGCGTGGAGTCGGGGATTTCTGCTGGATGCTGCTCCCGTGCCAGCACCAGCCCTGGGCCTTGCGTCAGCCTCTTCCCCAGAAAGCTGCTGGGGAAAGATGCCCCGGTCAGCACTTTTGGAGAGATTAGTATTCAGAGGGAAAAGCAGTGATTTAGTACGGCCCAAACACAACAAAGGCTGGGATTTACAGCTCCCGGATCCCAGCACCACATTCCTGCAGCCTTTCTGCCTCTGCTATAAACGTGTAACAAAGGAGATGGAGCTATATCCCAGCCTAAAGTCATGTGGGACAAGGGCTCCATTGTCAAACTGTGCATGAAGCAGAATGGGGTGCAGGTGGCAAGGTCCCCAACGTGTCCCCAGGGATGGTCCCGTCCCACTGTCCATCCAGCTTCTCCTCATGGTGCCCGCACGGTGTGCAGGGCAGGGCCCAGGACAGCAAGGGTTTGGGGGAGCCACGTGCCCCAGCTGCACACACCTGGCTCTGGCTCTGCTCAGCTGTGGGGGGAGCTGCCCTGGGGTCCTGCTGACCCCACAGCTGGGTGGAACACAGGGATCAGGGGGTGGCTGAGGGGGTCAGGGGCAGCCATGGCTCCCAGGCTGGGGGGATTGCTCCCCATGCATCTGCTGAGCCGTGCTCCAAGCCGTGGGACCCTGCACCGTGGTGGAATGGCACAGGAAGTTCCTGCCTTGGCTGGCAAGGGGACAAGGCCCAGCTCAATGCTGGCAGAGCAGCCACGTCCTGGGCTGAGGCCAGGAGATTGTCCTGGCCCCGCACAGACCAAGGGCTTTAAAAGGAGAGAACAGGGAAGGCAAGGAGTGGAGAAAACAAAGGATGCTGTGAGAGCCAAACGTGGTGTAGGCCAGGCACTCAGCAGCCACTGATGCCCAACACACCCCACCCACGCAGGGGCTCCTGAGGGCAGCACCTTTAGATCCTCCATTGCTCTGGAGCCTTTTCCCAAGGGACCCTATCCCATCTCCCTCCTAAGCAGAGGTCTTGGTGCTGGGCAGTGCTGGAAGAGCTGCAGGCACCCCTGGGCAGGGGCCCAGCCAGGGGGTGCTTTGGCCCTGCAGGTCCCCCACAGCACTGGGTGGGGCCTGTGGGGTGCTGAGGTCAGTTTTGGGGTATGCCCACCTCCCAGATTGCCCATAGGGAGAGGATGGCTTACCAGGAAGAGTAGAGTGGAGCTGAATCTCCTGCTGGGGTCCAGCATTCAGGCAGCCCTGCCCCGTCAGCCTCCATGGCTCCTGCTGGGTGCCAGCCAGGGCAGCAGCCTGGGGACCCTCCATGCCTGTGGGCACCCAGCTGCATGTGCCCCTTCCCCAGCCCGGCAGCAAGCACCAGCAGCTCTGCTGCAGCTGCTCTGCTTATTATCATATTTAATTGTCCTCCTGATAACCCCAGGAAATGAGCAGGAGACGGTGAGAGCTGCAGTTTGGGATGATGTAAACACGAACTCCAGCTCTCCCTGTGCCTCGCCAAGCCGGGCCCGGAGAGAGCAGTGATTTATGGAGCCCCCCGGCCCTGCTCCCCCCGCCTGGGCTGCGAGTTTAATCCAGGGCTGCAAATTCAACATAAATCACTTGATTAAAAGCTCTACTTAATTTAGAGGGGGTGGGAGGTGGGCAGAGTGCAGCTGATCGATTTAATTTACACCGGGAAATAGCAACAAGCAGATGCATTTAAAAAGGCCGGGGAGGCCGGTGTTGTTGCAGCTGCCTCAGCTTAACCACTCCAGGGCTCTGGGGGCCGGGCAGCCGCTCTCCCCGCCTCCCACACCCCTGCCCAGGCCCCGTGGGCTGCAGGGGGCTAAAACATTTTCATGGGGAGTGCTGGAGCCGTGAAAAGCAGAATTCCCGCAAACCCAGCTGCCCGCATGGCTGCTCCCCGAGCGTCCTCTTCCCAAAGCGCGGCTTGGAGGAGCTGGAGCACCCAGGGCCTTCCCGGTCCCTCCCCATCGCCCCCAGGCACGGGCCGCGGGCGGCGGAGTCGCGGTTAAAGTCTTTAATAATTACAAGAATTCCAGATTCATTACAGAAGAGTTTACAACAAATAATATTTCTCCATACAAAGGCAAAATAAACTTTTCAAGTAACAGCGGCCTGGCTCCAGCATCTCGACCCCAGCGGCCCGGAGGGAGGGTCGGCGCAGNCCCCATCCCGCAGGGCTGGCCGGCCCCAGCCCCGGAGGGAGCTGGGGGGACGCGGGGCCGGGGCAGGGCCAGGCACATAATGACAACAGATTCCCAAAAGGCATCGACACGTTATTATTATTGTTTAATACAACCCCATATAAAACTGAAGCAGCAGCAGCAATTCTTATCGAGGGACCTAAACTGAAATAGGTTTAGAACATAATTTAAAAAAATAAAAACAGCAAAAATAGCAAAATATATGACTTTTTTTTTTATAGCAACTGATATCTACCAGCCACTAGTACCTTCCTACCAAACTGGTATATCTCTGGTAACAACCCTTTTTAAAAAGACATGTAAATATATATTCATATTTATACATATTTTTCGTTATGTACATGGGACTCTGGGTTTAACACAGGTGGGTTTGGTCGCCTCTGAGCAGTGCAGGGCTCCTGCCCTGGGTGTGCCAGGCACGGCTCAGCAAAGCCCACTGGTGCTGGCCCTGCGGGGCTGCAGGACCGGCCATGGGGTATCCCGAGCAGAGAAGGAGCCCCACACCACGAGGCTCCTGGAACACTGAGGGTCCCAGCATGCCAGTGAGGCTCCCGGCACACCAGTGAGGCTCCTGGCACACCAGTGAGGCTCCTCGAATGCCAAGGCTCCCTCCCGGTGCAGTTGCAGGAACCGGGTGCTGCTCCTGACTTACCAGATTCTCTTCTGGCAGACCTGCCCGGCTCTCTGTGCCCTACCTGGATGTGCCGTCCCAGGATGCCTGGCTGGCTCTTTGGCCATGCACTGCCCACAGGAGAGGACTTCAGCTCAGCCAAGTGGGAATACTCAAGCACAGAATTCATGGAGGAGAGGTTTAAAAACGAAAGGAGGAAATGCCATAAAAAACGCCAGAGCTGAACCCTTTGGGATGTGCAGAGCTGACAAGAGGCGGCAGGAGAAGCTGGCAGGATGTGGGTGGTTTTGGTTATGTGAGATGCTACGGATGTCTCTGAACCCGTTCTGCAACAGCTCAGCACAACCAGGCTGTGCAGGCAGCGTCCACGGGCATGGCACAGTGTGGCATGGCACGGCACGGCACCCCTGGCAGTGCCACTCTCAGTGTCGCTTCAGTCCACTGTTGCTGTGCTGCGGGGGAAGCTTGGGAAGGCACGGCTCATCCGGGAGTGGGTCGTGGGAAAAAACAGAGTCCTCTCCCGAGGAGCAGGTGGAGCTGCGGGTGTCCGGGAAGCCAGGAGAATACTGATCCAGCGGCATGGAGAGGTCCAGGTACTCCTGAGAGAGACAAACCCCGAGGGTGGGCTCAGGTGGGGCCTGGGCAGCCCCCAGGGAAAGCCTCAACCAGGTGCCACCAATGCCACCTCTCCTACCTGGTTGGAGGTCATGGCCACGATCCTGTCCAGGTCTTCCACCAGCTGCTTGAAGGTGGGTCTCTGGGAAGGGACGGCGTGCCAGCAGTCCCGCATCATCATGTACCTGCAGGAGCAGGGGGAGGCAGGGGCTCAGCCCGGGGCAGGCAGCTGGGACCCCCACCCCCGGGAGCAGAGAAACACCAGGAATGTATCCCTGTGCCCAGGCTGGGACCCACGCCAATGAAGATGCCACTCCAGGGATTGAGGGTAATCCCCTGTGTGGAAGGAAGGGAAACTCTCCTGCCTGCCCTCATGACCAAGGGCTGTTTAGGCAGGAGGATGGACACAGTCTGGGCTGGTCCCTGTGCTGGGGTCACCCTGGGATTCATTCCTGTTGAAGGAGATTATTGCAAATCTGATGGACTGATGGTTTTGCAGGGCTGGGGACTGCAACTCCCAACATCTGTCTGTCACCCTCCATGCCCCAGCCCATGTTCTGGGCCCAGCAATGGCACTCAGATACTTCAAATCCCTCTTCCCCATCCCAGCACTGCACTCACAGCTCATTGGTGCAGTTGCTGGGCTTGTCCATCCTGTGGCCTTCCTTCAGCAGCTTGAAGAGCTCCTCAACGGGCACACCAGGGTAGGGTGACCCACCCAGCGTGAAGATCTCCCACAGCAGCACCCCGAAGGACCACCTGGAAACACGGGGAGACGCTGAGGCACCGGTTCTGGGGCACTGACACCCCACTGTGCCCCAGTTTGGGTTTGCTGGGAGGAACAACCATCCGCAGCTTTGATTCGCTTTGCATGATGAGTCCCAGCACCAAATAAAATTTGGATTCAAAATGTTTGGTTGGCTGACACCAATTGTAATTTTGTTAAAGACAATTCCCATCCATGCATCTCCCCCGCAGCCCCTACTCACACGTCACTCTGGTGGGTGTAGATTCGGTCAAAGAGAGCCTCGGGGGCCATCCACTTCACTGGCAGGCGACCCTGAGACACAAAACCCCACCATGGCTCCATGGCTGTGAGGGAACCTGGGGCGGGGTGAGCCCTACACGTGTGGCATTCCCAGCACACACTGGAGCATGCCCACCCCATAAAACCCCTCGCACACCACTCACATTTGTTGTCTTCTTGTAGTAATCGATGTGGTGGATGTCACGGGCCAGCCCGAAGTCGGCGATCTTCATCACGTTGTCCTCTGTCACCAGCACGTTCCTGGCTGCCAGGTCCCTGTGGATGCACTGACCGAGCAGGCGGCTGTCAGCTGGTCCCCAAGCCACGGGATGGCTCCCCATGATGGGACAGGCAGGGAGGGGAGGGCGCACGCCCCAGGCCCAGCTGCTGGGCTCCCCATCCCTCCACAGCCTCCTGGGAGCTTCTCACCTTCTTGGAGGCCAGGTATTCCATGCCCCGTGCCACCTGGTAGGCACAGGAGACCAGGTCCTTGAAGGAGAGCTGCTCCTCGGGGACGCGGGCGGGGTTGTAGCAGTACTCCATGCCCGGGGGCCGCCGTGCCTGCAGGTACTCCCGGAGGTTGCCCTTGCTGGCATATTCCACAATCACATACAGGGGTCCTGAGGGGATGGGGTGATGAGAGGCTGGAAGACGGAGCAGGGTGCCAAGCCAGCCCTGCCCAGTGGACAGCAGTTGCGGGGCTGGCAGAGGGGACACCTCCTCCCCACTCATGCACTCTCACCATCCTGTGTGCAGGCTCCCAGCAGGTTGATGATGTTCTTGTGCTTGCCAATCATCTTCATCATCTCCATCTCAGAGATGAGGTCAGACAAGTCCTTCTCTGTGGCGTCAGCTAAAGTGGAGACGGCAGCAGTTAGGAGGTGCCAGGCTGTGTTGCACACCCCAGCCAGGGCTGTGGCATCATGCCAGGACCACCCTTCTTGCTGCCACTTACACTTGAGCATCTTCACCGCTACCTTGGTCACACGGTTGGGCTTGTCCTTGTCAAGTCCGATGGCTTCTGCCAGCACCACCTGGCCAAAGCACCCTTCTCCCAGAGGCTTGCCCAGGATCAGCCTGGTGGGAGAAGACCCCAGTGCAGGGCAGCAGGTTGGTCCCAGCATCAACACCACCATGCTCACCCCGCTTGAGGCGGCAGGGCCGGAGCTCACCTGTCCCGGGGCAGCTCCCAGCGCGGGTCCTCGGGGAGCTCGTACTCGGAGACGCCGGCCAGCATGGGGGTGCCGCTGGAGGAGAGGCGCGAGGGCCGCACCAGCATCACGCCTGAGTTCATGGAGGAGCTGGAGTCGGCTGACACCTGCAGGGGACCGTGGGTTACCCTCACGCAGGGCCCGGGCCGTGGCTGCCTGCCCCCGGGGGGGGAGATCTTGCTGGGTGCCTTTGCACCCGCCCCTGCCCGCCCTGCCTGTGTGCCCGGTATTGCTGCTCCCCTCTACAGAATTTTTAACTAGTCTCCATCGTGCTGTAGCCCAAAAGGCATAGACTGGGAGCTCTCCCATCTCCTCAGTGCGTATCATGCTCTGCTCAAACCTTAAACTGTTGTAAATCCTCCTGGTTCTCCTCGTGAGCCCTGGCAAGGGGGGTTGAGGGGGATCTGTGCAGCCCCCCATCCCCGCTCACTGCGTTGCCATCAGAGGCACAGCCTGGCCAGTCCCCATCCTGTGCCACTGTAGGAACAGGCTGGAATGGGCACGTGCAGTAGGGTGAGATGGTCCTGGGTCTTCCCATCCCTCCTCCCCACATGCCCTGGGAAAGGCTGGGCTCCTGGAGAGGCAGTAGGTGCAAACAAACCCCCTCTCTACTTTCTGTTACCTGTCTGCGCAGGGGGATGCTCTTGGCCAGCTTGTGCACGGCCAGCTGGCTGTTGAAGTCTGTCTTCTTGGTGGTGCTCTTCAGCTTGTAGATGATGATGGTCACCACCATGCAGGAGATGAGGAAGGCTCCGATGCAGTAGATGATGATCTCCAGGTAGAAGGGAGACGTCATCATGGCTGGGGTGTCTTCAATAGCTGGGTCGGCGTGAACAGGGTGTTCGTCAGCACCCACCAGGGCCCAGGGAGTGGCACTGGGGAGTCCCTGGCTCCTCCCCAAGCTTAGTGGGGACCTCGGTGCAGCAGGGACTGGGGGCTGCCCACCCACCCTTGCAGGGAAGGTGTGCAAGCGGCCCCCAGCTCATCATCCCCATGGCCAAGCAATGCCTTTGCCACATCTGCAGGCAGCCCAGGGTGGGATGGGGTCAACTGGGACAGGCATGAAGTGGGGGGAGAGGGCCTGAGTCACCCCACAGGGAAGCAGCACCATGGCCATCTCTGGGAACAGGTCTCTGTCCCAGCAGCTGTGCTCTGCCACGCTTGGTCCCTGCAGGTCCCTTGGGATCTGGGGTTACCCTGTGGATGTGTGGTGGAATGGGGGGGTCTGGCAGTGTCTGGGACTGTGGGAGTCCAGGCCTTGCTGGTAATGACTGGGGAGAGCTTGGCACCGAGGAGCCAGTGGCACTCCAGTGGCAATGGCCTGCTGTGGGAGCCTGGGCTGGTGGGGAGAAGGGACCCAAAGACCCTGCTTTGGTGGCTAAGGTGGTGCTGGAGCCATGAATAGCTCAGAGCCTGCGGCTGTGTGCCACAGTCCATGGTGAATCCGGCATGATGGGGCTGCCATTGCACCTCCTGCACCCCCAGCCTGATGCCCCCAAAGAGCAGAGCCTCAGAGAGGTGTAAGAGGGAGCTGAAGATTCCTGTCCCACCTCTGAGCACAGCTGGCTGACAAAGCAGGGACTGATAACTGGGAAAGTTTTGGCTGGAAAGCAGTGACCACGCAGCACCCCAAAAGCTTTCCCATGGCAGTTATCAGGCTTTGGTCCATGCATTGATACTGAGCAGCAGCATCAATGGGGATGGGGCAGCTGTCCCCACAGTGCAAGCACACACAGCCCCTGGAGGGTCCTGCACTGCAGGGCAAGGCCAGGCCCCGGCAGCACTGCCAGCACCCCCAAACCCCCCGGTGCCCCCTGAGCAGGCAGTGCTGGCCTGGCCTGGCCCGGGGGTGCAGGACCATCCTGCTCCAGTGGAGCAAACCCTGGTTAAGGTTCCCCAGGTATGCATTGCCTGGGCCAGGGAGAGAGCAGGGGGCAGACCCCAACTGGGGTGGAGGGGGCACAGAGCTGGGGGGACACTGCCCTGTACTGCCCCAGCTGCAGAGCTGTCTCACAGCTCTCACACTGACCCACTCCAGGGGGCAGGGACCAGGAAGTGCTCTCTCCCGGACCACAATGCATACATTGGAAAGGAGGGAGGAAAGGGAGAGGAAGAGGAGTATATACCTTCGAGAACTGTCAACCATGCAGAGTGATGGGAGATCCCAATAGAATTACCCGCCAAACATGTATACTCCCCAGCATCCTCAAATGAGACATTTCTTAAGTGAAGGACTTCCATTTCTTTGTCTGTTGTGTTAACGCCAGCCGTCTGGAAGGAAAAATGGAAGCAAAAAACGGAGAAGCAAACGACATGAGATCTTCTGGGAGGAGGCCAGAGAGGAGGGAGAGCCCAGTCTCATTTGCCAGACCCCAGGGGAGCAGACAGAGACCACTGCAGACCTGCTAGAGAGACCCTCGGGATGCCCACTCATCCCGGCGGACCTATGGAGATGCTGGTTAAAACCCTTCACCACACGGAGAGCCCTGCCCATCCGAGCATGCTGGCGATGGGCTGCATGGAGAAATGAGCCCGGGCAGAGCCGGCCGGCTGGCTCACTGGCACAGGGAGCACAAGGACAGGGATGGGAGGATGGAGATGAGAGAACGGGGATGGGAGGACAGAGACAGGACAGAGACGGCAGGATGGTGACAGGAGGGCAGCACAGACAGGGGATGCAGCACTGTGCCAGTCTGGGGTGCCTGGACAGGCCCGATGGCAGCACCCTCAGGGACCCAGCTTCACTGGTGTCAGATCCAGCAGGTAGCTGGGCAGCTCTGGTGTCTGCATGATGGGGAGGGCAGCACACAGGACAGACAGCGGGACACAAGACATCAGCAGAGACACTGGGGGACACACACAGAGCACAGTGCCCAGCCAGCCCTGCTGGGTATTTTTCCATGGTTGTTGCACCAGAAACAGCAGAAACAAGAGATCCCAGAGTTCTGTTTTCCACCGCCAGGCATTCTTCCGATTACCTGTGGCCAGGGGCCTGGTGACTGTGAGCCACGCAGACTGGTTGGCCTCGCCAATATAATTGGAAACCTTACAAACATACTCCCCGCTCTCCGCCTCTGTCACATTATACAGGGTCAGCACCTCCGCATCAGAGCTATTAATCCCCGAGTGCTGGAACAGACCAACAACATGGAGTCACATGGATGGAGGTGCCCAGGAACCGCAGTGCCCTGAGGGCTGGCCCCAAGAGCTGGCCCCAAGGGCTGGCATCGTCCCTGCTGCTGCAGGGGCTGCACCCCCCACACCCACAGGTGGGTGCCAGGGACGGGGCTGCACACAAGGGGTCACAGGAGGAAGGAGCAGGCAGGAATGGGGATGTAACCCTGCTCTCCCCTGCTCCCCAGCAGTCAGGAGCACAGTTGGGGATGGCTGCATAGAGTCACAGAGCGGCTTGGAAGGGATCTCTAAAGGCCACCCAGCCTGACCTGCCACAGTGAGCCCACTGAGAGGCACTGCTAGGTGCAGAGGGAGCTGCTCTCACTGGGATGATCCAGGGCTCAGCTCCCAGCTCCAGTGCTGTGCCTGCTGCCAGGGACAGCACCCCCAGCTCTGTGGTGTGGGCCCTTAGGGCTGCAAAGGGACCAAAGAGCCAGCACACAGCATGGCAAATGACAGCCCTCCCTGCTCCCTGGCCAGCAGGCTGGGGATGGCTCTGGGGCTCCAGCTGCCCAGAGGCCGGTGGTCCCCAGCCCCAGATGACTCTTCTGGCCCATCCAGGTGGCTGCCAGTGCCCTGCTCCTGCCCCAGGCACGTGGGGGCCGTGGCTGGGATCACCCAGCGTGTGGCTTTACCTTCAGGATCTGCACGTAGGGCAGGTTGTCGGGGCCGATCTTGCTGCCGTTCACCTCAATGTGCTTCAGCCACTGGATGTGGGGCTGAGGGTCGCTGTAGACTTTGCAGACAAACTCCACGTTGCTGCCCAGGGCCACTGTCTTGTTGGCAGGCAGCCCTGCCTGCAGGATGGGCCGGTGCGGGGACCGCTCTGTGGGACCAGGAGAGGGGCACCTTACAGCGGGGCCTGGGGTGCCCTGCTGCCCATCCTCGGGGGCACCCTGCAGCCCTCCCTGCTCAGGACCCCCGGCTAAGGTTGGCACCAATGCACCCAACACAGCATTAGTGCCCCCTTCTCCCTGCAGTGGGGTGAGAGCATCCAGGATGGGGGACAGGTGAATCCCCAGTGTGGGGACAGGGACATGGGCACCTATTGGGCAGGGTCAGAGGTCAAACAAACCTATGGAGGGCCCTGGCCCTTAACAAAGTGGCTGCCACTGTGGTGAGTCAGCATTAACAAACCCCTTTGTTCACCTCGCTGACTGTTCCCTTCAGTTTGCTCAGTGTAATCAAATTAAATCACATTTTTAATGGTTCATTTACCGGCATTTAGAGCAGCTCCACATGTGGAACTGCTCAGACCAGCCTTCCCAGCTGGGAATTATGGCTAATAAGGCGATTAGAAGAAGTTTCTGTCTGGTCTATGAAATTATTTTCACCACAATTAAAAATCCCCAGAACAGGGTGGGGTGAACCTTCTGCCTGGCCAGGCACACCAGGGTGGGGGTGGGGGGCCATGGGGACGGGAGGTGTCCACAGGGACTGCAGGTGGCTGCAGGAATGGTGGGTGAGCCCCTTTCCTGGGAGCACAACCCACCCATCTCCACAGGGTGCAGCACCCTGTGCTGCCTGGGAAGGCTGAGGGGGATGGAGATGGGCTGAGCCCCCAGCCCTGTGCTGCTCACCCACGACATCCAGCTGGTAGGTGTGGTTGATGCTGCCGTACTTGTTCTCCACGATGCAGGTGTAGTTGCCCTTATCGGATGGCACCACCGAGTCCATGATGATGCTCCAGGTTGCCTGGCGGACCTGAGGAGGACAGAGCCAGTTACGTGCAGCACGCACGAGCCCCAGGTCCTGCTCATGTCAGAGCTGGTTCAAGCCCTGACACGGGCAGGCCATAAATCTCCCTTTGAGTTCACCTTTCTCCTTCCCTACGGAGAGGCTGTAATTGCTGCCAGCTGTCCCAGGAGGGACACAGAGCCAACTGTGCCGAGCAGCAGATGTTTTCTGGTGGGCTCGCCTGCTATGTGGGGACACCCGTCTCTGGTGGCCCCTATGTGTGGAGGGAACAGACCAGCACTGCTCCTCCTGCAAGAGCTGCTTCCCTGGCTGGCCCTGGGGCTCAGACCACACGGCTCCCCACGGCCAGCTGGCCCTGTGCTGGTCAGTGGGCACGTGCAGCCTGGGTGTCCTGCAGCCCGGGCACTCTGTGGGTGCTGTTGACCCAGTGCATCTCCTCTGGGAGAGTGTCTGCTGGGAAAAGCACTGCCCAGGCCCCTCTGGCCATGGGGGCTCTCCAAAAGCCAGCACTGCCACTGTCAGCTCCAGCTGTGGCTCCTCATGGCAAACCTTCCTTGAGCCCTGCTCACGACTGCATTCCTCCCTCCCAGCTGGAAGCTGGTTATTTCCACAGTCCTGCATTTTAGCCCCGTTGGCTCCCAGGGCACTGTGCTCTCACCAGCCAGCAGCCCCAGTGCTGCCAGCAGCCCCTCTCTCCCCAGCACTGAGCCCTGTCCCGGGGTGAGCCTGCATCCCTCCCAGGACACACTGCACGGAGCTGGATATGTGACGTGGATTCCTGCTGCTGCCCCTGACCCTGGCAGGAGCCCTGGCATGCAGGACCACAGCTGGAGTTGTTTGTGACACCTGGCATGTGACTCAGTGGTGATGGTGGCCCCAAAGCCCCCCAGCTGGGCTGGTTCAGGGTTCCCAGCCTGGGAGACACTGAGGGCTCTGAGCTCCAGGCAGGCTGTGGCCCTGCTCCTGAAAACTGAGATGGCAAAAGGGGACAGCGTGCCTTGCAGCTGGAGCTGCTGCCAGCAGGACAGTAGCTCTGGTCATCCCCTCCCTTGGGGAGAAAAGAACTCAGGGATGCTGGTCTGGAGCCCTGGGAAGGAGGAAGCCAAGCCCTCATCTTGCCCAGGTGGCATCTGCAGCCTGGCTCTGCTGAGAAAGCAGCACTGAGCTCCTCCCCAGCTCAGGGAGTTCCCCCAGTGCCCCAGCTCTTCACCTTGTAGCCCCCAATGCGATGGTCAGGTTTGAACTCTTTGCCATTCTTCAGCCAGCGCAGTGTGGGGTTGGGTGTCCCACTCGAGGGACATTTGAATTTCACTGTTTTGGCAGCAGGGACAGCGTGGAGCTTCTTCTCCATCTTCTCAGGATAGGTCCAGTATGGAGCGATGGCCTCTGGGAAGCAGAGGAGGACTCAGCATGGCCAAACCCAGCAGCCTCCTGCTCCTGGAGTAACCCCAAGGATGCCCAGAGCAGGGCTGAGACAGGAACCAGGAGGGATCCCAGCAGCCAAGCCCAGCTAAAGCAGAGAGGGGAGCTCTGGGACACAGGGTCACAGCAGCCCTTTCCTTGTGGGGTGGATGCTCAGCTTACGTGCCTCTGGTGACCCCAGTGCAGCCGTGCTAGCACACCCCCTTGCCCTGACCCAGCTGCTTCACCCACGGCACCCAACCTGCTCTCCCCACTGCCCTGGGCTGCCTGCCCCCTCCCTGTGTGCCCAGCCTCCCCCTGCCTGGCCACAGGCAGTGCCGTGGGCAAACCCAGCTCGCACGTACGGTTCGGCTTGGTGTTATCTGCCTCCTTCTCCTCCGACGAGGAATCATCTTCATCATCATCATCCTCTGCAGAGGGGAGAGCATCTGCAAGAGAAGCAACAGCCCTGCTGAGTATCTGTGTGTGAGTGGAGCTTTGTGGTGGGGCCCGGAGCGTCGTGGGTGGGTGGTGGGGGCTGTGCCCAGTGGAGCAGGAGGGCAGGGTGGTGCTGGCGCCTGGCAGGGGTGTGGGGACCCCAGGGAAATATTCTGCACAATCCCCAGCACGGCCAGGGCTGGCAGAGCCCACCATCTCAGTGCCTTCAGCCATGGAAGTCGTGAAGAGATGTGCTGTCAGAGGTGGCTTCGGCACTCCTCATCCCGTGTCCAATGCCACCAACACTCCTGGGGTGGCAGCCAAGACCCTGCAAGCACAGACCTGTCCCCACCTCGAGCATTCCTCCCTCTCCAGCCTCACACGCCGTCAACACCAATGCAGACCATGGCTCCCACCAGCACATGCCCCTTCTGGGGTGCCCTGCAGCCCCCCGACCCACTGGATAAACATGAGATGAACCCTGGCTGCTTGTCCCTGCCCTGCAGCAGCCAGGAAACGATGGCCACACACTGGGAACTCCTCTGGGCACTCCCAGGTCGGCCCTGAACTCATCACGTGTGCCCAGCGTGTGTGCAGGGGTGTGCAGAGGTGTGCAGGGGTGTGCAGAGGTGTACATGGGTCTGCAGGGATGTGCAGGGGTCTGCAGGAGTCTGCAGAGGTGTGCAGGAGTCTGAATGGGTCTGCAGGGGCAGCCTGCTCCTCGCTTCACAGCCCGGCCCCACAGCTGCCCCTTCCCTGCACAGCTGGGGCTGCTACGAACCTGAGATGTTCACGGAGAAGTAGGTGGTCTCGCTCCCCGAGGGGCTGTTGGTCATGCAGGCATACAGCCCCGAGTCCTCGGGCACCACATCCCTGACCTCTACCTCCTCCCCAGTGATGCGTGTCCGGTTGTTCTCGGCCAGCTGGATGCCGTCACGCACCCAGTTGATGCTCTGGACGTCATCCCGCAGCCGGCAGCGCAGCTGGAGGAGCTCACCGGGGTGGGCTGAGTAGGACTCCACTTCGATTTTTGCTTTGGGCAGAGCTGGAGGAGTTAGGGGAGAGAAGAAGAGAAAAAAAAGGAGAAAAGGAATAGAGACCAAAGAAAAACCATGCTGCTGCTGCTGTGGCCTGGTTAATGTGGCGACATGCGCTGCTGGTTTGCTCCCACTGTGGGGATGCTCCCGCTGCAGCACCAGGGACCTCAGCACCCTGGGGACAGAGCCCATGGCAGCAGCAGAGCAGAGGAGAGGCAGAGGCTGCGAGCACCCCAAGCAGCACCAAGTGCTTCCCTCCACAGCAGGACCTGCTTGATGCCTGGGCAGTTCCAAAGCCCTCACCCTTCTCGCTCTTGTGGAGCACAACAGAGCAGGGGCTTCTGAATGGGGGACAAACAGGCCACTTATGACAACCCAGTGCTGCTGTATGGCAGGATCCAGCCTCACCCAGAAGCATCCCAAATCCCTGCATGGCTCTGCCACCTCGCAGGGGTCTCAGGATCCCTACCACCACAAGCGGGCAGCCAGCAAAGCAGGCCAGGGTCCCCATGCCACCAGGACCCCCACCCTGGTTAGAGCAGGGCACTGCAGGGATGAAAGGGCAGGGGCTGGGGGCTGCGGCAGGACAGCAGGCAGGGAGCGAGGGGGGACAGCTCAGCCCAGGGAGCTCTGGCCACACAGGTGCTGATCACGGTGTTCCCATGTGCAGCGTTCCCAGGCAGGGAGCTGAGCACCCAGGGTGACACTTGTGTGAGCACCACAAAGATCCTTTCTCTCCATCCTGCCGTGACATGATCCCATCTCTCCCAGCCCTGAAGTGTCCAGGGCTCTGTCCTCAAGTCCTGCCCTCCACGGTGGGTGGTGCACGAGCATTTCTCCTGGTCCCAGGCTTGGGGAAGATGCTGGGCTTCAAATCACCTCTTCAAATTCCACAGCCCAAGGAAGGGTCCAGGCTGCTATAGCTCTGCAGAGGCTCCCTGTGATGGATGATGTGGGTGGATGCAGTGTGACCATCATCCTAGACTGAGCTCTACAGGCTAGTGGGCTGGTGGGCACAGCTCCAGAACCCAACTCTTCAGGCACCCCTTGGCCTGTCTCCTCCCCGATAATGTGTGTCCGGTTGTCCTTGGCCAGCTGGGTTCCATCGGGATGTTGTGGGGGCAGCACAAAGAGGCACAGGGCACTGCTGCAGATGCTGCTCTCAGGGGCTGGAAAATTCCAACAGAAGCAGCAGAAACGGCCAAGAGATGCTCAAGCTTCAACTGATCTGTAGCTCGAGGGCTGAGCCCCTCAGGATTTCTGTGTGCCCAATGAGCCACACAGAAAAACCTCTGCTCCCCCCTCTGCACATGTGCCCTGAACAGTCACAGAGCAGCTTGCCCTGGGCCAGCAGCTATAGAGTGGCACAGGGTCTCCACTGGCACGAAACGCCCCAGAGAGGAGCCGGGGTGTCCAGGCAGCACAAGGCCAGGACCAGCAGCGAGGCCTCGCTCCTCCCTTCTCCTCTCTGCACCCAACAGCCACTCCGAACGGCCAAAAATGAAACCTTGGCTCTCCAGAACTCTGATTCACCGCACCATGACCTGCACTTCACTTTCTGGCCACTTCTCTTTGCCTTGGACTGATGAGGAGCTTCATGGGAAAAACTTTCATGAGCAGCTCTAGAGTTTCTCCTCTTTCTTTTGCTCAGCACTTGAAGGAAAACAGTGGGATGGGGAAGAATTCCCTTTCCTCAGTTGCTGTAATACCAATGGCATGGCTCCAGTTAATCCGTGAGAGGTTACAAAACATTTCAACGTGGAAGGAGAAGACCAATGGGAGCTCCTTTGGTGGTGGGGAAGTGTCTTGCTTTGCAATCCTGTTTTCTCCCACAGGATGGGCTTCTCACAGGTCTGATTTGTGCTTCAAGTGATTAGTCACAGGCATCTCCAAAGGCTCCCAAAGCAGCAGTGACATCCCATCCTGTCCATCTGAACGCTCCAGGTCTGAGAAATGCCACATCCTCCTGCCCGTCCCGACTCCCTCCTCACACAGAGCAAGGTCAGTGGGCAACAAACAGCCGTGAAAACCCAAACCAGCACAAATCCAGTGCTGCAGCCATATCTGCTCTTATCTGGCTCCCAGCTCTGCCCCTTCCCACGGACCAGCAAAGTTCCCTATGGAACAGAACAACCTACAGGGAAATCAGGCTGCTCGCTCCTCCCGGCCCCGAGCCCCACCAGCATCCCACAGCTGCACCTGTGCAATATGGAGAGGCAGCCTGGGGATGGAAAAGCTCTTTGGAAGAGGGAAAATTTTGGGAGACCTCAGCCTGATGCAGGGCTTGAGGAAGCAGTGTTCCAGGTTCAGAAGGGTCCCATCCAATGGTCACAGGATACGCTATGCAAGTGCCACTGCTCCTTCAAACACTTGGGCCTGAGGCCAGATCCCATTTCAAAGCTTCCAGCCCCCTCCTCCAGTCCCGCTGAGCCAGGGGCTGGTTTGCATCAACTGGGAGGTGTCGAGGTGATGGACAGAGAGGGGAGGCAGAGGGCACGGTGGGGCCCTGCCCTTCGGTCACCCATGGCACTTCTCTGGCTCTTGGGCTGAGGCAGAGAACATGGCTTGGTGGGAACGGCCTGAGAAGGCATTCACAGGCTAATGAGCATGTCCAGGGTTGCTCAGCCTCAAGCAGCACTGTGGCCCTGGCAGGCAGAGAGCACTGTGGCTGCTGGGATGGCACAGACGGCACCAGGGTGGCAGTGGGGGCACTGAGAGCTGCTGGGTGAGCCATGGCACTGCTGTGGCCCCAACTCTGGTTAATGATTGCAGTACTCATCAGCCTGATACATCCCTGTCTCACACTCTGCTTTCCTGTTCCTCAAACCACAGCACCGGGTGCAGCCCCTCAACACAGCCCCATGGCAGAGTCTCCTGGCTGACTGCTCCCCATTGGCACAAGCCAAGCCTACAAGGGCCACCTCTCCAAAGGTTAACCAGCCAGAAAAACACGTGGCTCTCATCCCTGAGGCTCTGGGTGCTCCCAGCACTGCACAAAGGTCGTCGAGTGGGAGTCCTCACCTCAGCTGGGAGCTATGGGGCTGGTCACAGCCCCTTTTTGGGTGTGACAGCGAGGAGAGCGCAGGAACACCAGGCTCACAGGCCTTGTCCCATCTCAGGGGACAGGAGGGCTCACGCCCATGTGAGGCAAGAGGCAGCTCCAGCCGATGGTGCCTCCATGAGCACCCCCAGAAGCTGCCGTGGGTTTATTACTTTATTCCAGCTTTGAAATGGAACCGAGAGCGGAGCCAAGCCCAGCGAGCGCGGGCCAGATGGAGAGTGTCACCGAGTGCATATAACTGTCACCGGCTCGCCTGGGGCTGGCCCTCGCCGGGGACGGCAGGGACACGGGGCAGCCCTGCGGACAGTTGCTGCACGTGTGCATCGTGCCCCCTCTCTCCGTGCTGGCCATGCTGCCCCGGCTGGGCACTGCAGGGAGCCCGGGGTGCGCGCTCCGAGCGGCGAGAGCCACAGGCTGTGCTGGCCATGGCGATGGGGACGATGGCAATAAAGGGGCCAACAAAGCGGCGCGGGGACAATGCGGGCGGGGGGCGCGGAGCCGCAGGCGCCGGTTGCCCTGGAGACCCCAGCGGGGCTTTCCGAAGGTATTTCCTGAAGAAAAAGCACACACATGCCCGGCAGCCCCACTAATCCCAACAGGAAGCGCTCACCGGGACGCGGGGATTGGCTTCTTTTTGATTTAAAAAGCTCCTCACCCTGGCGTGTCCCCCCCAGCCCGGGCTGAGCCGAGGGGCAGCACCCAGCTGCTCCCAGAGCCCGCACACCCTGCATGCTCCAGGGAATGCCAACAGATGGGCATCACGGGCCCAAGGCACTTGCGGCTCTTGGGGCGCTCGGGGCACCCCCAGCCCGAGCCAGCCCGGGGGCCGCGGGCTCCCCACACCCTCCGGGCCCCAGATGGTTCCTCCGCAGGGAGAGAGGGATCCATGTCCCGCTCCGGGCCCTCCCGCCCTGCACTGCAAATGAAGCAGCACTTAATTAACAGGCCTGTTGGGAGTTTGCAAAGATGTCAGGATAAACCCACCCCTTCCCCCCGGGGCTCCCCCGGCCGCGCCCAGAGCTCAGCGCCTTGGACTTGGGGCACAGACACCTCCCCATCGGCTCCCACCGGGCGTGGCACGCACGGGGTCATAAGAGAACCCAACACGCAGGTTTGGGCTGGTTTAGCCTGGCTCCCTGCCGGAACCGAGTGCCCGTTCCCCTGCTCCCCCAATCCTGCTCGCCCCAAGCTGTCGCACACGGGGGATCCACACCTGGCATCTCGGGGACCCTTCTGCCCCCCGCTGCCCCCGGGGCAGCCCCACAGCCCAGGCTCTGGCAGAGTACGGCTGCTTTTCACCAAGACTCGTATTTCTTTTTTTCCTCCTCAATTAAGGGCCAGAGTGACAGCATCCGAGTGGAAAGGCGGGAGGAGAGAACAATGCCGGCAGGCCGGAGGGGAGGCGGCGTGATGCCCTGGAGGACACAGCCGTGTCTCGGGCAGCCAGGACTGGGCAGCTGCAGCAGTGGGGTCTGGGGGTGCTGCTGGGTCTCCCGAGCTCCAGGAACAGTCCTGGACTGCTGCCATCAACAGCAGAAGAGCAGGAGGCTGCAGGCTTGGCAGGGAAGCCCTGGGCTGCTTGTGGGGCTCCAGCAAGGAGTCAGCTCCAAATGGGATCCCCTGGGTGGGAAACACCTAGAGCTGCAAAATCAAGGAGGGACTGGACAGCAGGGAAACGGGGAGGGGGACAGAGCCGAGGGGCCAGCAGTGCCCTGGGGCAGGGCACAAGCCAAAGACCCTCGTGGTGCTGCCTGCAGGGATGCTGGGCTCCCCCAAGCTACCTGGACTGAGCACATTGCCTGCCCGGGACTTTTGCTTCCTGCAGGGTCCAGAGCCAGACCCCCCTGGACGAGCTGGGGACAACAAAACGCCGGGAGCCAGGGCCCCTGCTGGCCCCGCAGATGGCCCGGGGGGGGTTAAGCCTGCGGCCAGCTGGGCAGGCAGCAGCCCTGGGAAAATGGGGCAGCCCTTGGCCCCTGCCCCACGGGGAGGGGGCTGCAGACAAATCCCCTGTGCTCTGGAGTGCAAACGGGGAAGTATCTGCTGCACTGGGCCAGTTTGCAGCTCAGTGTGGCCCCAAACCAGTGGCCCAAGGCAGGACCCCCCCCACCCCAGGACATGGCTTCCCATGAAAATCTGCTCGTCCACTCGGCACCCCCTGCAAGGCCAGGGCAGCCCCCTGTGAGGAGATGCCTGAGCAGCGGCTGGGACAATGGCAGATGAGGAGAGAGGGGAAAAAAATCCTTGGCAATTTTCTGCAGGTTTCTATTTAACCTGGAGACAAAGAGCGGCTTTGTGCGAGGGAGGGACAGAGGCTGCGCATGGAAATTTCTTGGCTTTTCCCCTTAACCAGGGTTTTTTCACCACCTCCAAATTTAGGTAACTATAAAATGCAGTAAGTGCCTGTTAATATTTTATTTGCTCCAGATTTTTTGGTACTGGGAGGGGGCCCCTGTCAAGCAGAGCTCCCACACTCCCTCCCACACCACAAGGAGAGGGGGGCCAGAGCTGCAGGCCCCTCCACATGAGGCCAGGCCGCTGACCGGCCGCGGGGGATTACTCCTCCCTGAGAAGGGAGCTTAGCTGCCTCAGAACCGGGAGTAAACTGAAACCCCATAAACATCCAGAACAAAGTCCGGGAAAGCTGCTGCCTCCACCAGGGAGGGGACGGAGCGCAGCCGCTGCTGCCCTCAGGGCGATGGGGGGACGCTCCTGAGTCACGGTGCTCTGGGGGAAGGACAGAGACCTTGGCCCCCAGGACACGATGGCCCTCACCACGGGAGCTGAACCCCATCCACGCCCCAGGGGACGCCAAAACCCCCAGGGCCGGGCTGGAGCCTGCCCCAAGAGATGCTGGTGGCTCAGCCCTGGCTGCAGGTCCTGGCCCAGCACTGGCTCTTCCCATCCCACACGTCCTGCTGGGAACATTTTGTTCCCACCAGTCGGCTCCCGAGCCAAGGGACGGATTCTGCCCCAGCCGGGCTCCTGCTGTGGCACTAATTGGGCCGCCCTGGTGAGAACCACGTCGGGAAACGTTTCCAGAGGTTATTGTTAGCCCTGGCATGAGGCTGGCGCAGAACCAGCTCCCTCCTCTCCAACTTCTCCTCCTCCACTGCCACTGCCTGACGCTGCTTCCAAACCCTCCAGGGGCTGCAGGGCTCCTCATCCACTCCAAAATTCACCTGTGCTCAATCAGCTCCCCTCAGCCTGAACACCCCAACCCCTTTCTCCAGGGCTGGGGCTGCAGGTGGTGCTCTCCTGGCAGCACAGAGCCATCCTTACCCCAAACACCGCCAGGAAACCTCTTCCAGGAAGAGCAATCTCCCGAGAAAAACATGTTTACCACTATCAACCACATTGTTTACAGATGCGGGGAGCAGGCACGCCAATGGAAAATCTCAGCAATGGTCCCTGTGAGTGAAGCTCTGCCTGGGCTCCTCTCTGGAGCTGCAGCTCCCCAGGGACCCTGCGTGGCTCCGGCTGTCTCCTGGGGTGTCACCTCACGGGGTGTGACCTGTGGCCAGGGTACTGCTACTTCAGCCAGAGGTGCCAATCCCGGCAGCCATGGGCATCACCCAGCCCTGTCCCCCCGGGGCTGGTGCAGCTCAGCAGGGGTCACTTGCCGGTTGCCCTGAGGGGACCCTGGGGCACCACACAGCGCCGTGCCCATACTGGCCACACCAGCAATCTGCCTCCCAGGGCTCTGGTGGGAGGAAGGGGGAAGGGGGAGCGAGTCTTAAAAAGCAAAGCAGTGCCCACAGACCAGACATTCTTGGGTAATTAGAACCAAAAGGAGCCGAGGTCCCGCGCGGCGCTGCCGGCTCTGGTTATTCTCTGCCTCGCCGAGGGCCAAGGCTCTGACGCGCTGGAGCAGGGCTCTCTGCCAGGGCCGGCTCTGCCCAGGGCCAGGCGACCCACTTGGCCCATCCCTGAGCCCTGGGGGGCCCCCACACCCCAGAGCTGAGCCAGGAGCACCCCGGCCACTGCCACCAGCCCTGCTCTGCTCCTGGGGGACAGCAGCGATAACAAGGCAGGGGATGTCCTTCCTGGTCAGGGGCTGTGCTCCCAGCCCCAGTGGAGCAGAGATTTGGACTGCACAAACCACCTGCGCCAGCCCTGGCTTTGAGCCCCTGCTTTGGGCACTCCCAGATGGGATTGACACTGGAGCATCCCGAGGATTTCTGCAGGGTGCATTCATCCCTAGCACCGCCAGCTGGCAAAAGCTGAACCAGTACCTGGCACCCAAACCTCCATCCCCACTAGCTGAGCCCAGGGTCACCCCAGTGGGGCCAAGCAGGGTGGGAGCAGCCTTGCACACATCCTGGCCTCTACACTATCACAGGCATGTAAGTGCCGTCATATGGAGTGACCCTAGCGGGGGACAGAGCTCCCAGGGCTCTCTATCTTCCTCCAAACCAACAGGTCAGGCTTTGCCACAATTTCTCTCCAGGTTTAAAATGTCCCCAGGCACTGCTGGAGCCACACCCCCACTTTTGTGCCCACACAAACCACTCTGGGGACAACATGTGCCATGTCCCCAGAGGCACCAGCTCCCAGGCTGGGCAACACCACAGGTGGCACTGGGGACATGCTGGTGGCCCCCCGGCCGGAGCACACACCAGCCTCTGCCTCTGCTGCAGGGACAAGCAGCTCGTGTCACCCCAGAGGAACGCAAAGGATGAGGGAGAGGGGGCTGTGCCTCTTACCTTGGTCGGGCAAGGTGGGGGCCGGCCGGGCAGTGGAGAGCGCGGCTGCGACCAGCACAGCCCAAAGGATGAGGCACCGCCAGGTAAACATCCCACTGCTGCAGCTACTGCTTGGCGACTGGGCTCCGCAACTGCCACTCCATGGGGGCCCCGGGCTGGCAGGGGCGTCTCCACAGGGCTGGCAGCCCCCACAAGCTGCGAAGGAGGAAAGCAGAGTCAGAGCAGGGCCAGCTCCCCCACATCCCGCCATCCTTGCAGGGTGGATGCACTTGCTGCCACAGGCGATGTTCCTCCGGCATCCAGCCCAGACAGCAGGATGTCCCTGGATCAAGGGATGTCCCCAGGCTGCGGTGGCAGGTCTTCACAGAGCCCTCAGCAGCCTGACACGACCTGGCACTGACTGGCAGGGTTATGTTTCCCTGTGTAAAAGCGCTGATGTGTCAGGAGTGAAACCGCTGGCGAAGCAGAACTGAATGCAGCAAGATTTCCCAGAATGGTGAGAAAAACATTAACGCCAGTTAAAGAAAGGGAGATTCCTGCTCTCCTCTTCCTGCACTTTGTCAGGTGTTGCTGACCCACGGCTTCACTGAGAGAAATCCCTTATCCAGAGCAGAATCTGATGTTGTCTGTGCCACCCCTGGCAAAGCAGCTCTCACTGCAAACTCCAGCCCCCTCCATTCCCTACGGGATCTATAGGGCACATAGCAGCCACTCCCACGGAGAGGCCTTCCTGGAGCCAGAGGGTCAGCCAGCCAGCTGCAGCCGATCTCTTTCCACCAACAGCTGTTTTTGAAGTGGCTGTGTGGGGAGAAATCCCCCGGCATCCACGGCCAATTCTGCAGTTCACTCTCATCCCCGACAGCTCTCACACTGGGCTCTCCAGCGCACCCATCCCCTCAGGTCCCCATCCCTTTCCAGGGAACTGCTCCACGCAGGGCAGCTCCGGAGCTGGGTTCTGGCACAGGGAGGTCCAGCAGAGCCCGATCCTGCCTCAGGGTGCTGTGGGGGTGTGTCTTCACAGCCCTCATTCCTCCTTCCCTCTGACCATCCCCTCCTTCTCCCCATGCCAGGAGCATGGAGCTCTTCCAAGACACGTTCCAGGGGGACGCTGGAGCCCAAACCCAGCCACCCCCAGCCAACTGCTCCGAGCCATGTGGATGGGAACGAGCCCCTGTGCTCCACCCCCGCGCCACATCTGCACCTCGGCAGCAGCCTGGGATGATGTCCCGACGCTGGCCATGGGCTGGGTCCCGCCGGGCTCTGCCGAGTGCTCAGATCCTGCCCAGCCATTGCACAACCCGCGCAGCACCGGCCAGGTCGCTGCTGGCAGCACGAGCTGTGGGACAGCTACAGGGACCAGGATGGGGCAGGACACCACCATCCCACAGACCCTGCCCCAAGGCACCTCCCGGGGCACAGCTGTGCCCCCAGGCCCCACAGCCCCTGCCGAGCATCCCCGGCTCACCCGGCTCCTCTCGGCGCTCCGCGTGCTGTGCCTTTCCCAACCTGCCGCGGGAACAGGCGCTTCCCTTCGCCAAAAGGCGTCAGGCTGAAGTACACACTGTTAAAAACAGTGAGTAATAATCCTAGTGAGTAATAAACCGCTACTCATCCTCCCCACGCACTCGGTCCATGCAGCTTGGGCCTTTGCCTCTTCAGTGTGAGTACCTGTGCTCCCTGTGCCTGGGGTGGTGGCTTTTCCCCAGGGATGGCTGAGCAACCACAAGCCCCAAAGGGCTTAAATCCTCCAAAGAGCCTCGGTACCCAAAGGAAGCCCCACTGGGTGTAGCTGTGGGGGCTCCAGCTGCCTCCTTCCTGCCCAACTGCTCTGGCTCTGGCTGGTACAGGAATATTTGGGACCCAAACTATTGACACAAGGAGTCAGGCAGGGAAAAGGGCACCCAGCAAACCCTGCTGTTATCTTCAACACCAGCACTTCCAGGCACGGGGTAGTGCTTGGTAATAGTTATTGAATGTTCAGGATTTATCAGGGTTTGGAAAGGAGAGGTGGAATTCTTCGAGGGGGGGGGAGGAAGAAGTCTTTGGTATTTCTGGAAATTATTTTCTGTCTCTCCGTGGCTTTGTTTATCGACAGCACATGCTCCCCGGAACATGCCCTAATGCGGAGCGTCTGCGTGGGCCTCCAGAGCCGGCCCTGTGCCGAGGGGAGGGATGGAGGGGAGCCCAGTGCCTCCAGTTCCTGAAAAATGAGTCAGTGCTGGCTCGCGCACAGCAGAGCCCTTCTCCAGATACACCTCGGAGCGGGTGCCTTCCAGCTGATTCAGGGGCTTGACAGCAGGATATTTCCATGGCGTAGGGCTCGCTCAGCAGCACAGAGCTGCCCCATGGCTGAGGGTCACTGGCAGGGAGGGAGGGAGGGACAGAGGGAAGTGTGCCAGGACCCAGCAAGAGCACACAGAGGGAAGTGTGCAGAGAGGGAGGGCACAGCAGCCATGGCTTTGCTGGAGGGCAGCAGGGCTGGGACACATCCTGCCTGCTCCTCCTGGACAGGCTCAGCAGCACCCGAGGGAATCTCAGTGCTCAGAGACGCTGGAGAGGTAGCCCAGACCTCTTCCTCCTCCACAAGGGAAAAGGGGAGACTGGGGAACCCCAAGACACCTGCCCTCATGACTTCTTGGTGTCCACACGGGAAGGAGGCAAGGAAGTGGAGAGAGCATTCCTACCTGTGCAAACAACAGCATGGCTCTTCTTTGTGTTTATACAGCTTTTATATAAATCCCAACAGGAAATAATTTGCTCTGGAGGATGGCAGCTTGGGCAGGGTGGGTCTCTGGCTCCTGCCAGGCACTGGGCACCATCCCCATTCCCCGTGGCCCCTGCACACTGCAATTTACTGCTCCAGGGTGGATTCGAACAACTGAAAACGGAAGCAGTTAGAGAGGAGCCAGGGCTAAGTGCCCCTCAGAGACCTGCCTCCAAAACTGCAATTACCACCAGCCATTACACCCACGGAGCTATTTTGGAGTGGTGATGGACAACCCTGTGCCCATCCGTGCACCCTCCAGGAACACATGCCCCCTGTATACCAGGAAGGATGTTCTCACACTGCGTGTGCACACCAGTGTGTCCCTGAGGAGTCTTGTGCAACCGGTCCCCCCACTGTCCTCAGGGACCCTGAGGGCTGCACTTTCACTCCTCGCATCTCCCACACCCCTGAGTCACAGGGCTGAGCTGTCCCAGGGACGTGGCACAGGCAGGATCATCCCACTTGGACAGCAGATGCACCCCATGGTTCTGAGCTGAGTGGTTCTGAGTGGGGAAGCCCCTTCCTGTCCTGTGGCTTATCTCTGGAATGCATCTAAGGTGCCAAACACAGGAGCTGGTGCTGGAGCAGGGTGTCCAGCCAGGGTCAGAGCCCTGCAATGCTGTCACATGGGCAGGGGAGCCCCGATCCAGTCCCTGTGTGCTCCTGCTGCTGGATGTGGTGGGGGGTGGGCTTGGTGGGGTTGGGGGGCTCTGGTCCCTTTCCTCTGCTGCCCTGCTGGGGCAGAGATGGCCCGTGGCATTCACCACGCCCGGGCTGCCTGGGCACCAGCAGCCAGCAGGTAACACAGCAGGCAGGAAAAGAACAGGGACAGGCCAAATCCAACAGGGAAAGAGTCTGAGCTCAACTCCTGGGTGTGCACAGCATCAGGAGCCTGAAGTGGTGGACTGTGCCAAACCAGGTACAGTCCCTGTCCCTCATGAAGGGAGGTGGTGACTGCCAGCAGACCACCCTGCCTGGCACAGATGCCCCCAGCTCCCAAGCACATGAAAAGAGACAGACTCTTTCCTCAGAGGCACAACAAAAGCAGCCCTCCAGCTGCCCTTGGGGAAGGACATGCCAAAGGCACAATCCGTGGGCGACAGGAGCGAAGCCTTTCTCTTGCCCAGGGCTCTGTGCCCTAACCTGTGGCTCAGGTCAAGAACCAAGTATTTGCTGAAATAAAAAGCAAACAACTGCACATGGAACTGTAGGGGAAAACTATAATGCTTAAAGCAGACACATGCTTGGAAAAATAAATATCCAACTGTGCAGCATACAGAGCACATTAACCCTTCTCAGCTGGCTGCCAGGACTTAGGGCTACCAGAGGCATCTCCAGCACTGGGCGGACATCCAGTGGTGGGAGAGGCTGGGACATGGGGCAGGAAGAACAGGGAAAGGGCCATCCTCAGCGACAGATCTCCATGAAACCATCTCAGTTCTAGAAACATCCTCACACTCAGGGATCTTTCCCCACCTGAAGACTTGATTTTCAGATCTATGGAACAACCATTGGTACCCGAAAATCTATACTGGGCGATGGGACAGAGACCCATTACCCAGCCTGGGAGGGAGCTGGATGGGGTTTTCACTACACTGCACTCCTCCAAGGAAAGCCATTGGGAGGGGAAGGACACACATTTGCCATCGTGCCCAGAAACAGAAGGTCCCCAAAGGGACAGAAAGTTGGATTTTCAGGATGGGATGAGAATCTGCGAATGGCCCCTTCCAGCAACCAGGACTTGAGGGGCTCCACCCGGGGCTGGAAACATTACGGCTCCTAGCTCAGGTTATGTTTTCAGGTGAGTAAATACAGAGGGGAGCTCCAGCACCCATCTGGAAGTAACCCTTCCTGCAGGGCTAGGGCAGGCACCTCGAGGGTAGCACAGTCCAGACGATGCTCCCGCCGGCTGCCCTCACCCCGGCACCACTCGTGCCTGCACCCTGCCGGGGCAAGGGCGATTTATTTTAATCCTCTCGCAGCAGCACAAGGAAAAGGCAGCAGTGCATGCCAGCCAGCACAGGGATTAAGGGAGGAAGTGCTCCTGAGTGGGGAAGATGGCTGCTAGCCAGAGCAGGGGGCTGCAGGGCCCACGCTCCTGCGGCGTCCCCGGGCTGGCGGGGGGGCTGTCCCTGCGCCCCGCTCCTCCGTGCTGGCACCCAGCCCGCCGGCCCCGGAGAGCTCCGGCCGGAGCGAGCCACCGCCGCCACCGGGACCCGGCAGCCTCCGAGCGCCACCGTTCATCCCCTGCATTCACCGAACTGTTCGGGTTTAAACACTGCCGGGTACGGAGCTGCGGGCCGGGGCACGGGGCAGTAACTCAGCAGCCCGGGCACAGAAGGGACGGCGAGGCAGCCGTGGAGCTCCCCGGCGTCACCTGAACACGGACACGCTCTGCTCCGTCCTCACACGAGGCCAGTGGCCAACTCCGTGTCTCCCGGCCCCAGAACCCACCAAAATCAAAACCAAACCCCTCCTCAATCAATCCCTCCGGGTGCAGAGGGCCACCGCACCGGCCCGGCGGCCACCCGCCCTCACAGGTGCCGCCGCCGTCTCCCCGCACTCCCGGCACCTTCGCCGTGGGCGGACGAGTTTCCCAGAGCCCGGAACAGCACCGGGATGCGGCGGCTCCGGGAGCCCCACCAGCGTGGACACACAAAGGGAAGCACCAGCTCCGGGCCAGCGTTATTCCAGCGCCTCCGTTCCCGCTGACCGCCGCGGGATCCCAAAAACACAACCAAATCCAGCTCCTCCATTTTTTCTGGAAGCCGCAAGGCTCCCGCTCAGGTACTTTTCGGGAATAAGGGGCCAGGCAGCGACTCGGAAAACGACCCCGATTCCCGCCAGGCTCTCCCGCGGCCGGGAGGGGTTTCGGGGTCCGGACGGCGCGGGGGAGGTTCCAGTCTCGGTTCGGCCGATGGACGGGGTCGGACCGCCGCCTTCCGAAAGTGCTGCCCGCCGAGCGGCTCCGGCCGCCGAGCGGCTGCATCCCGGGAACGGCCCCGGGGCCCCGCACACCGG
>VXBS01009056.1:57573-79790 GCA_013400255.1 Sitta europaea | reverse complement strand
CTAAGCCGCTCCCGCACCGCCCCGCCGACAGCCGCGGCTCCTCCTCCGCCTTCCTCCTCCTCCTCAGCGGCCTGATGGGGCTTGTAGTCACAGCCGGACCGCCCCCCACCCGGAGACCCTGGTGGCCTCCCGGCAGCGGGATTCCAGGCATCCCCTGGGGTTTGGCGGGTGGTGGTCGCCCCGAAAGAAGCAGACTGCGCTCGGGACAGCGCAGGGAGGCTGGCTGTGATGCTCCCCTCACCGCTGCACTCTTACCCTGTTGCTCTTGATGGCACCGGGGAAGCCTCAGGCGCCGTGGGTACGATCTGGGGCCTGCAGCCCCTGTCGTCCCTGTGCCACAGTCAGGCTGGAGGCAGTGGGACGCGGGCTGTGGGTGCAGGCAGCAGAAGGGGCAGAGCTCTGGGCGGCCTGGAGCCCCCAGCCAGCCCCTCTGCAGAGCAAGGCACCGGGCAGGTGTTTAAAGGGTCCAGAGTCATCATCCCCATGTCCTTCCCAGGAGCCACCACTGCTGCAGTCCCTGCCCTTCCCAACTGTTTTCACTCAGGTTTGGAGCAGGAGTATGGCAGCTCTAACACAGAGCTCCCCAAAACTCTTAACAAGCACTTTTGGCTTAGTCTCAGCTGGGGCCACACTCAGTCCCCCAGCCAAAGGCCAAAGTGGGATGTTGTCACACCAGTGAGCCCAGCATGGCTTCTGTACCCCCCAGTATGGAAGCCCAGTTCACAGATCCCAGTTTGGGCACTCAGATGAGCTCCCCCAAAGCTGGACTGGCTCAGGGTAACACGGGTGGTGCAGGGCATTCAGCCTCCACGCAGGAAGCACTGTGGGAGCAGTCATGAATCCAAGGCAGGGCATCCCAGGATGAAGACATCTCCAGTTGGCAGAGAAAGACCTGCCGAGGCAATGTGTAAGTGATTAAGTTGTAAGAGGGGAGAGGACAGGCTGAATTAGCCCTGTCAGTCATTGGTGTTAGATTTGAACCAAATGCTGGGCATCCATCCCCAGGAGCAGTCTCCTCCTGCTTCAGGCAACTGTTCAGCTCCCCATGCCAAGACCTACGGAATATTTCCTTTTCAGATTTGACAGATTTGTGGACAGAGAGAAGGGGGGAAGGTAACACACCTGCTGGAATGTTCTCCCAGCAAGTTGGAGATGGGGAGCATTTCAGTGATGGCAGAGATGACCCCAGCCCTACACAAGCACAGCTCACCCAATGCACTTTTAGGGTGCAGTCACCCATCCCCAGCCCTGCCTTCCTCACTGCCCAACAGCCAGGAGCTTTGGAATGAAGGTGCCAAGGCTGCTGGGGAACCTACACCTGCTGGATCCTGATGTCCAAGACTCCCACTGGGCTTCTGTCCCAGACTTTTCTATGCTGGCTCCAAAACAGACCTTGCAGGGCTACACCGTAACCCCTCATGGTGGGCAGGCAGCACCTCTGTGGCTGCTGGTCCTTTGGTGTGGTTTTCTGCATGATTGCTTCAACAGGGCACAGGTTCTTGGGCCTTTATCAATAAAGGTGCTTGGAAATGGCAGAAAATGGGGAAAACCATCCCCTGCTTCCGGGAGGCTCAAGGATCTGGCTGCATCCTTGGCCTCAGCATCATGCTGGGGCTCAGCACAGAAGTGACCATGAGCTGTCACCATCTGGTGGCATAAGTTGTGCACGAACAAGTAATTCAGGATGGGCAGGGGGAAGAATGACCTCCTGGAGCAGGTGGGAGTCTGCCAGGGGCATGGCTGTGAGTGAGGAGCAGTAGAGACCACAGAGCAAGCTGGAGCTCACTGTGGCACTTTCAGGGACATGCAGGGACTGGGGCAGTTCCTTGGCACCAGCAGCCCATGCTGGGCCCCTGCCCTTCTCCTGGACCAGGGCAGGAAGTGTGTGATGTGCAGGGCTCTTCTACAAACACATTTGCATTGATGATGCAATTTTGAGGCTTTCGAGGCCGGAGCTTGGAGACTTTTGTCTTGGCTGAGGATTTTTTCTTGGCTGAGGAGGAGCAAAGGCATTTGGGGAGCAGCTTCTCTGGGACACAGCTCCCAGAGCCCACAGCTTGCACTGCCTCCCGCAGACCCCTCTTCCTCCCACAGCACAGCCAGGGCTGTACCTGTGGCATGCACCCACCTCTGCCCTCCCAGAGGGTCATGCACATCCCAGCTGTGTCCCTGCACACACGTGTGCACACACCTAGCCCCTCCAGCTCCACGTGTGCACACTCAGCGCTGTTACACTGCCCGCCCCCACTTGCCAGCCCAAGGCCGTGGGGTGGTCTTCATCCTCCTCCTCCTCATCTGCTGCCTCCCCATGCCGGCTCCCAGCTGCGACATCGGAAGCAGCAAAACCCACCGCAGGCAAAGCTGAGCCATCCCTGCAGCTGGGAGAGCAGCCCGTCCCACCGGGCTGGCTCCCCCAGGTCCCCAGAGCGGTTCCAGTGGGAACCGGACTGTGAAGAGGGGGCACAGAAAGGGCTGAGCCGGCAGAGGAGAGGCCCTGCACAATAGAGCAGCTCCCCCCTGACCTTGCCTTCCCCGTGAAAGATCTGCTGCTCTCCCCTCCTCCCCACTACAAAGGGGCTCCTTTCAGTCCCTAATTCTGCATTTAGAAAACAAAAGCAGATGCATCTAGTTTAGGTTTGGAGAGGGGGAGGCAAGAGCAAATGCTGAAGAACAAAGAGCTTTCCCTGACAGATCTGACTGACAAAGACTTTGTCAGCTCCATCTCTCCCTGAAAAGGCTGGAGCCCATCAGGGTGCGGGGCTCCTGGCAGGCAGCTGCCGGGCTGGCGGCTCCCAGCCTGGCCAGGCAGAGCCCAGGCGGGTGGGACGTGCCGCAGCCCCAGAGGGCAGAGCCGAGCGTGCACACGCGTGCACTCGTGTCCACAGGGGCCAGCCTGGGCCCGGGCTCAGGCAGGACACGCTGGTTTGTCCCCAGACGGGAGCCAGCACCAAGGGCAGGCTGTGCCCGTGTCACCCTCTGTCCTGATCCCCAGGACATGGCTGTTGTCTTTTCCCACGCTCCCCTCGCAGCCAGGCTTGCAGGGTTTGCTCTGCACCCTGCAGGGATTCCAGGTGTGTTGCCAAGCCTTGGCAAAACATTTCCCATCACCTGGAACACTCGAGTCACAGAGAGTGACCTGGCACGCTGCCCTGAGGCTGGCAACTTGGCAGTGGGATGCATGGATGGGTTTGCTGATGCCACCCCTGAGGGAACTCGAGCCCTTCTCATGGGCCAAGACTTTTGGACCCAAACTGGCTTTTTCTTGTCTTGGTTTCATCTCAACACCATATCCTCCCCCACCCAACACTGCTGCTTCTCTGGGAAACATTTTTTAGGAGCTCCTGCCTGCCAAACTGCCCAAACATCATCTTCTTCATGTTCCAGGAGCAGAAGTGCTCAGGGCACCCACAGTTGCAGTTTTAGGAGACCTGGCAGCAGATGATCGAGCAACCTCAGCCAGGGAGAGCAGAACACCCCTGCCACCCAACCTTGCCTTCAAAGCACCCAGCCCAGCTGTTTTTGCCATTTCCTTGACATTAGTGTGGTATCTCATTTTAAATCACAGATGATAAAAGCTCTCTGCCACTGCCCCATCACAGGGCTGCCAGGGCAGCTCCTGCTGGTCCTCACACTGAGACCCCCAGCATTGGGACCGACCCTCCAGCCAGGCAGGAGCTCTGCTCCCTTGCAATTGTCACATGTGGAGGGGCTCATTGAGACATCACATGATGTTTTATTGTCTGCAGACAGCAGTCAAGGCAGGCACTTCCACAGAGGTGCTTGCAGCCAGGCCAGCACCACAGCATGTCCTCAGACTGGAGTCTGTCCAGGACAGGCACTCACCTCCTCTCCAGGCAGAGGGAGAGGGGAGATGGGAGTGAAGGGTGCTCAGGGCTCTGCAGCCCCACAGGCACTCCTGGCACAAAGACAAAGCCTTCCCCACGCCGCCAGAGCTGCCAGGTAAAGGGCTGAGCCAGAAACCTGCTGCTCAAGAGCCTTGCCAGGCTCAGCCCCCTGCCCTGGGCAGAGCAGGCAGGCAGTTACTCACTGAAGAGGGCACAGGAGATTGTGCCCAAGGGGATGCTCTGATTTGCTGGGAGGTGAGCAGGTGCCCTTGGAGGTGCTGTGGGGATCATGCTCATCGTGGAGGGTGATTATCAACTGCACTGTATCTCCTGTACTGGGAAAGCTTGACTTCTGCCCCCGATTGATTCGCAGAAGGAAATTAATTATGTTTGTTTGACATTGGCCCTCTGGCACTGAGACTGAGCTGCTGTATGAATGTCATTCTGTTCCAGCCCTGCTTGCTCACGGGCTGGAATGTTTAATAAGCTGTCCCAGGGGACCCCCAGCTCTTCCCATCAGTTGCCCTGATGCTCGGTACATGCTGAGGCTCCTCAGGCTCCATGGAAGTGCCCACACAGCCAGACAGGTTCAGAGACCTGGGGATGGAGCAGCACATCCCTGGGCTTGCTGTCTGCGTGTTGGAGAAGGGACAGGCTCTCTGGTGCTGCTCAGCTGCCCTGGTGACATCAGAAGAGCCTGCTGGCTGCCCAGGACAGCGACTGTCTCTAGAGCCAGGGCAGGGCCAAGACACTGTCCATCCTGTCCCCTTGGCTCTCCACCCTGAGAAATCCTCCTGCTATCTTTGGATTGGCCCCAAAAGATCCCCGGGGCAGATAAAGGTGCTGAAGTCCATCAGAACAACAACAGCCACCTCCTCAGGCTGTTATCTCCTCTTCACAGCGGGAGGACACTGCAGATAAGAAATGTCAGTAATTTACAGCCTTTATAGTGATACAGGCACAAGACAAATCACTATGGGGGTTCTCCTCAGATGAGGACTCTATCACACCTCTCCAGCAGTACACACAGTACCCATACATTGTCCCTCTCCCTGCTGGGAACGTGGGGACTGGAACTGGGACTGGGGATGTGGGGTCTGGTCCCTGGACCTGCTGAGATCCCCGTGAGTGTGCAGGGGAAGAACAGCCTGGGCTGGTGCAGAGATCTGTACGAACATGGCATTTGCCTCTCCCATTCCTCTGTGGCACAGGGCTGAGAATGGTGCTGGCAGCTCTTCCTCTCAAGGCCAGATGCATTTCACCTTCTTGTTACTGCAAAGATTCCTCAGTTGGATAATCTGCTAATAGCATTTGCTGCACGCTGTCATTTGGAAGCCCAACAGCAGCTCCTTCCAGTGGGAGAAAGGCTGTCATTATGTGTCATTACCCACGGGCCATGATTCCTCCCCCACGAACTGGAGCTGTTTTTTTTCTTTCAAGTACTACTTGGATGTTTACAGGGAAAAAAGGCACAGCTGGGGAGAAAACAGCCAGGATGAGGACTTTCTCCTGCAAGAGTATAAAGTGAATGCAATGAAAAACAAACTCAGAGGTTTAGCACCTGGAAGGAAGGATCCAAGCAGTTGTGCCCTGGCCAGTTGAACCTGTGCCCTGGCCAGGCTCTGATGAATAGGGATCCAGTGGATCCCATCCCTAGAGCTGCTGCAATGGTCGGTGTAAGGGAAGCAGAGAGGCCAGAGCAGGATAGAGGGGCAGTTGTGGCTGCATGGTGTAACTGTGCTGGCTCCCCATCTTCCTCCCCCTCATCCAGAGCCTTGGATTCCCTGGATTTGGAGGTGAGAAGCCAGTTTTCCCTGGGCTCCCAGCACAGTCCCAGTCCCCTTTAACTCCAGGAGTTTTCTCCCAATTCTCAGGCTGTTTCCTGTCTAGACAGCCCTGGAGAAGCCACTGTATTTATAGACCAGGGCAGAGAGCTGTGCCCGCTTGCTCTGCCAAACCCACATGAGCCTGATGCTGCTGGTGAGGCCGGATGAAGATGCCTCCCACACGCTGGAAACAGGAGGAGGAGGAAGGCAAAGGAAACCACAGACAGACCCTAAACTCTGTCACCCCTCCAGCTTGTAAATGGCTCCTCTCACCATCCAGGGCTGCTGGGATCCCCTTGCCCTGTCCCTTATTCTCTAGCAGCCAATTACCCCCTGCATCCCCCAGGGCCCTGCAGTATCCCCAGGTGGGCAGGGGTGGGACTCAGTGCCAGGACAGGAATGACTGCAGGGCACTTCCAGGTAAAGGTGACTCAGTCACCAGCTCTCTCCAGGGTCTTATCCTGACCAGCAGCTCTGGAGCAGGTGACTGGTGTGTATATATAGAGCAAGAACTGCACAAGTGCATAAAAGCTTTTTAAATTTGACTTATTGATTAATTTATTTGGGCTTAATTTGCCAGGGAGGAGGATCCTCTGGTGCTTCCACCTGCCAGCATTTGACTTAATTCACCCTTGTCTTGGCTCCTGAGCTGTGGAGGAGTTAGAACCTGTTTTAGCTGATGCTAGAGGACATGGAGCACAGCCTGACTCAGAGGATGGCCCTGGCAGAGGTTCCTGGCTCACAGGTAGCTGCTGCAGGGGGGTTTGGTGCCCAAATGTGGGAGCTCTCCTTCCCACTCTGAGAGGTGGCTCTGCAGGACCCAGAGATAGGGTGTGCATTCCCCTTCAGCATTCCCAGCCTTTCCCAGCCTCTGCACTGAAGCCCTGAGGGCTCTGAGCATGGGGAATGAGAGGAACAGAAGCCAAACTGGGTTTCCAGGAAGCTTCCTCGTGATGGATTTATAGACACGGTGCCCTTTTTACAGGAGTTCATGCTGAAAACAAGCTGCAGATGCTCTCCTTGGGGTCTCCAGCAACGAGTCCAGATTTACTGCTTGCGCCTCACAGCTGTGCTCTGGGCCGGGGGTCAGTGGCTGTGCCCACCCCTCCCAGTGCTGCAGCTACTGGGGGCAGTGTCTCGGAGCTGAGCCCAGCTGATGGCACTGCAGTGCCTGCCCCAGGGGCTCACTCTGGCTGACAGAGTCCCTGGACAGAACACTCCCTACCCTCCAGCAGGGCAGATCCCAGCCTGGAGATGCAGCAGGCAGTGTTGACTGCTCTGTGGCCCTCCCTGCCCCACTCTGTCCCTCCTTGGCCCTGGGGTCACCCTGTGCCACAGGATTTTGGGTTGTCCCCAAAGCTGGACCGGGAGCTCCACAGGTGCCCTGTGTGTGTGCCTGGAAGGTGCTCCCTGAAGTATTTGGGGACAACTTTCACCCCAATCTGGCACTTCCCATGCTCCTGCCATGCAGTGAGCAGCTGCAGCCACTGGCAACTACCAGAAATTCCCCAGAACTGCTGTTTTGTCCTGTGGTGAGCAGAGAAGCCAAGGAAAGGGTCCCTGGAGCATGCCAAGTGCTGGGTCAGGGCTTGCAGAGTCTCTTGTTTGCCCTGTCAGAGCTCCAGCACCACCAACATGTCCAGCAGGCCCCGAGGCTGGATTAGGTAGGGAAAATGTCGAAGCTGGGGCCAGGAGCATCCTGCCTGCCCTGCCTGTGTGTGGAGCTGTCAGTGCACTGGGCAAACTAAGGAGATTAGCTGTGGATTGGAGCCAGTGTGAAAAGTGACTCCCATTTTGAACAGATAAAGCTGCATTTCTCTCCTATGCTCCAGGACTGCAGAAGCAGATTCAAGGTTTAATCCCTTCCGCCTGATCCTGCTCGTTAGACATAATGTAATTAACAGGCAAGGAGCTGCAAAGCTGTTTGCGCTCCAGGGTCACACCGCAGAACAACAGGGCACCAACTGCCGCCTGCGCAGGGCGGGCAGCGGAGGAATTCGGGGCTCGGGCGTGTGGAGGGCTCCACGCAGGGGACACGCGGCACAGGGGACACGTGGCAGGAGGGGAGGGACCCTGGTGCTGGCAGATGGGAGAAGGAGACACCTGCAAGCCCCAAGGCATTGTCCCCGCTCCCCGTCCTGCTGCTGCCTCTTGGCATGTGGCCCCTAGGCTGGACCAGCAAACCCTCCTGGGACTGGCCTGGGGGTCCCCAAGGACCCTCCTGGGAGGCTGCAGTGACTTTTGCCCCCAACAAAACAAGGGGGAGAGGGCTGGGCTGGGCAGGAGCCCCCGGGCTGCCCCCATGGCCCCCGCCCATCCCCACCTGTCACACTCCTGCTCTGCGGCCCTGCTGGAATAAAAGGCCCCATTTATTTGAGCTGTGCTAAATAAGTCGGCATAGCCTCACTGGCCTGGCTGAAGACACCCCTGGCTGTCCTCGGGAATGTCCCGGGGTGCCAGCTCCAAAGGCAGCTGTGGTGGGCCTTAGATCTTTATGGCCAGTAAAGGGGTCCATGGCTAATTTATGCCCCTCCTATAATTTACAGCCTCTTTACAGCTGCTGTAAAATGACCTATAAATCACAGGCAGCATCATAGTGCAGGGACAAAGCCCCGGCACCGTCACCTGCCAGTTGGCCGGGCTGGCGGCGGGTGGAGCCCAGGGCAGGTACATCCCACTCGCCGGGCACTGGGAGCACTGGGCAGCGCTTGTCTGTCGGCTGCAGCCCGCTTGGGACACCGCCTGTGGCACTCGGCGCTGCCACCCCTTGTCCCCGAGTCCCAGCTGCCTGGGGGTCCCCATCGCTGCCTCCGCCAGCTGGGGCGGAGTGCCCGGCGCAGGGGCGGTGGGTGCCGTGTCGGGGTCGCCCGGCACAGGAGGGGTCGGTGCCGTGTCGGGGGTCACCGCGGCCGTCGTGGGGTCGGCTGGGGCTGCAGGGAAATTTGGTGGCTTCGCACCGAGGCGCTGGCAGGGGCTGCTGCTCCCGGCGCCCTCGGGAAGGGCTGACTCAGTCCCTTGCGGGGAGGAAGCGCAAACGCCGGCAGGAGGTGGTTCGTGCTCGGGCTGGAGCGCAGCCCCGGGCTCGCTCCCCGGGGCACAGCCGCCAAGTCCCGGGGCCGGCGGGGAGGGGGCCTGACACAGCCCTGTCTGTGCCCAGGTGTGAGAGCAGAGCAGGGGCTCCTGCGGCACCCAGTCCTGGCACCCAGCGCTCCCTGACCCTGAGCATTGCCGGGTTCAGAGCTGTGGGTGCTGCTGTGCTCCTCAGGGGGATTCCATCAGGTGCGGATGGGCTTCACAGGGCCAGACTTGGCCAGTCCACCCTTCTGCCAGGGGTTATTTAAACTCCTCCAAACCCCAGATGTACTTCAGGATGATGGGTCCGTGGCCCTGGCATGCAGCCAACAGCCTGAGGTCATGTCCTTGGTTTGCACCTGTGTCCCATTCCTAAAAGCCAGGCTGGCTCTGGTCCTCCTCCTTGCCCAGGCTTTATATAGAGACCTGATCACTGTGTTTCTGTATATATATATATATTTATGTGCACCAATTACAAACTAAAGCAGAGTGCAGGAAAACACAACAGGTGTTTTCAGTGACAAACGCTCTAGAGGGACAATGGCCCAAGTTTACATCTGGTGTGACAACTTGGAAGTGCCTGGCTGCTGCCTGGAGGTGTTGGGCCCCAGTTTGAACAAAGATGCAGAGGATGGGCGCTCCTCCCAGGCCTGGGAAGAGCAGGGAGCTGCAGTGTTGGTGACTGGAGGGATAATGGGAATGCCCAGCATGGGACTGGCAGAGGACCCGGGAAGGACTGGGGAGATGGAATCAACCCTGTGGCGATCGAGCAGCTCAGGCTCTGCTGGGATGTCCTGCCTGGCACAGGCACCTGGCTGCTGGGAGCCCTGTGCTGAATCCAGTGGGGCTCTGGCAGTGCTGCCAAAACCAGAGGCAGCGGGAAGAGGGCAGCGGTTGGGCTCTCAGTTGCCAGACCACAGAAATGTGGGGCGGGCAGGAGGGGACTGCCCAGGGCCACGTCCGGTGTTCTCAGCCATTGTGGGCTGTGGTCGCATCCGGCAGGGCAGGACACAGCGGGGAGGAGCGGGCTGGGGCTGGGGCTGCTGGAGTGAGGGTGCTGTGAGCCTTCAGGGGCTGGGCCATGGAGCACATTTCTGAAATGTTTTAGGTTATTCTGGTTAAAAAAACGACAAACCAGAAAGTGAAATTTCATCTGTGAGAGAGAATGCAAAGTTTCAGTAAAAAATCTGCAGATGTTCTGCTCAGGTTTGTTTTGACCCAAAGGCCAGGTCAGTGTGGAAACACCCCAGTGCCTTCCCACTGCTACTGCTGCTGTGCTCCATCCTGAGTGATGGGGCCCACTGGTGCAGGAGCAACCTGACCCCCCGCCTCCTACTCCCACACAATATAGGCCTGGGTAGCAGCTCCTGGCCTCCTCCAGGCTGTTGTTTTGTTTTTTTTTTAATCTGGGTGCTTTGCTTTTTCCTTTGTTAGGACAAAGACTCCAGCAGTGCCAAGTTATCCCTACAGATGCTGAAGCTGCCTGGGCACCTGGGAAGCTGCCACTTGGCTCCGGGCTCTGGCAGCTCCAGGAGAGGGAAGCAGCCAAACCCATTCCTGGCACAGCTGCACAACTTTCATGGGACTGTGAGGCACAGAGGTGACCCAGCCCTGCCACCCCCACCATGACACTCTGGTGGGGGCCCTGGCATGGTCTGACCCACTGCGAGGAGCTGAGGGCTTAGGGCTGGGCCTTGGGGTAAAACCCAGTTTGGCCACTCTGTCCCAGTCCTGTAGATCTGGAACTGGGGCTGCACTGGGCTGAAATCCAGCATGAGGTGCAGGGCAGCATCACATGGTGCCACCTTCCCTCCCAGCAGTGCCTGCAGCTGGACCCTCCGGGGGCTCCGTGGGCAGGATGGGGCCCCTCTGCCTTGGTTTGCCCCAGGAGGAAGTGAGCACAGGGCGTTCCTGCAGGGATATGCTTCCAGAGCAAAGCTCCTAATTATAAGGGCCGCCCTGCACTGTAATTTAAGATGAACTCAACAGACATGTCTAATTTGTGGCTGAGAACGGATTTAACCTGCAGGATGGGCACCAGGACCCTGCCAGCCTGGGCTGTGTCCCTTGGCTGTGGATCGGAGGCACAGCCTGGGCTCGTGGGGCCAGTGCTGGCAGCAGGGATCTGCACCCACAGCCCCGGGGGGCAGCCTCTGCTCAGAGCTCCCCCAAACACTGAGCCAGGCAAGGCATGTGGGCACGGCTGGCTTGCCTCTCCTGGGGCTCTCCAGGTCCTGCCACTCTCCTTCCTACCCCGGGCTGGAATAGAAGAGGGAAAGAGGGATGTAAAGGGTAAATGATGTCACAAAAGTTGCAGGAGGGACAGAGGGAAAATCAACAGGCATGTTATTGTAAGTGAAGCCACCCAAAGTTTTCCAAGCAGCTCTTGGCAGCGCTGCTCGCTGCAGAGCGGGGAGTGTGCCGCAGCCCGGCACTCCGGGGGCTGCTGGCGTATTCCCAGCACGGAGCTGCTCCCACCACTTCCCTCTTTGGCCTTTTCTGATGAATTATTGAACAGTGACACTGTGACACCCCAGTACCTGCTGTGTCTGGCAGCTGGGAGCTGATGAGCTGCCACGTCCTGATCCCTGGACCAGAAGGTCGTGGGTTCCAATAGCAGAACCTGTTTTCCCTTCTCTGCTTTGCCTCACCAGCAGACAGCTGAAAACACTCATCTCCCTGGAGCATGACCCACACTTCTGGAAACTTGTCCATCTCCCAGGTGAAGCTGTGTGTTTTGCAAAGCATTGGCAGACCTGCTTGGTGCATGGCAGAGCAGGGATGTGCAGATCCATCCCAGGAAAGGGCTGGCATGGACCAGCGTGGGGCTGCCTGCACTGCTCCAGGAGAGCTGCCATCCCCTGGGAGAAGGCAGGGGGTCCCATGGGAGCCTGCAGCTCTGCAGTGCTGGCCCCCAGCCCCAGCCAGGACAGGATGTATCCAGCCAGGCTCGCTAGACTGCTCCTAATGGGATCATCTCTGCCTAATGCACAGGGCACGCAGAGACAGGCATCGTCCCTGTGCTCGCCAGCTCATTAAACAGGAAAAGGGAAATTGAGAACCAAGAGTGGGGTTTGTGGGGAGGAAGGAGCCCAGGGGGGATGCTGTGCTCTGTCTGCAGGAGGTGCCACAGTGGGAGCAGCCCCTGGATCAGCAGTAACACAAACCTGGGCTGTTCCCACTGCTGTAAGTGAAACTAATGCATTATTTACAGGACACGAGTAAAGCATCCAGGGAAGCACTCCAGAGCAGCGCTCTCCTTAAATACAGGAAATCCTTTGAAAACACTTAAAGTCCGTGGGTTCCCAGATTTGAAGACCAGAAACACCATGAGTGAGTCAGTGAGCCTCAGCCTGGCTGATGGGTCTCTTGCAGCCCCACACAACACCCAGAGATGGAGTTACTGCTCCCTCTCCCTCCTGCCCCCATCGTCCTCTCTCTCATGAGCTCTGGTCCCCAGGCAACCCCCGAGTGCTCCTGGCTGCTGGCTCTGGCTGTGCCATCTATTTTGTGGTGTGATTGAAGAGCTCTCCAGTGCCCAGCATTTGCTGCCCACAGAGGCACTTACTCACTGCAATCAGCGAGGCTCTTCAGCTCCTCTGATGAGCTGCGGAGTGGGGCCCTGCCTGGGCTCATCAGGCTGCAGGCAACACCCTGTGGAGATGCAGCATCCCGTGGAGATGCTCCTCAGCACCCCAGGGAGATGCTCTGGGTCAGTGATGCTGCTCCTGCTCCCACTGCCCAGCGAGGGGATGTTGTTGGCTGCTGGAGAGTCCCTTGCCCGTGCTGCAGCTCCCTGGCACAGGCAGGGAGAGATTTCTCAGCTCCCTGGCTTGGCTGGGATGTGGGACTGAGACCCCTCAGCCTCAGGACACTGCTGACCAACGAGACTTGCTTCTATGAGTCAAACCCTGCAGATAACAGACCCATTGCTGGGCAGAGCAGAGAACAGGCTCAAGGGTACGATTACAACACAGATATTGCACCTTAGGGCTGCCATGGTGCTGCAGATAGCCCTGACACCCAAAATCCGTGTGCTCATAGAACACCCTCCCCAGGAGCTGGCAGCTGTCTGCCTCCCCAGCCCCCAAGACTGGAGCCCTCCCAGCTCCAGCAGACTTTATGAGGGCAGCGTAAGGCTGGGGGCAGCCAGCAGCCACAGATTTGCCTAAACCAAAAAGTACTGAAAAGCAGGAAGGGTTTAAACCCTCCCCTCGGAACGAGCACAGGCCTGCGGGTGCCATCAAGACATGTTCCCTATAAATCAGGGTGATTAGTGGGTTTCTAAAGCTGGGGAGCATCGATCCAGACAGGAGCACTCAGGCAGCACTCCCACCGAGCAGGCTAATGGACACAGGGGTGTTTGCAGGAACATCCGATCAGCTTGTTGCTGTGGGGCTTTTGCTTTTCCAGGATTGTGAAATCAATTCCCCTGACCTGGTGTCCTCATCCCTGGGCCCTGCACTGCCTGCTCTGGGTCCACAGGGCTCTGGCCCTCCAGTGCTGTGGGGGACGGTTTTGGGAATATGATACAGAAATGGCTGCCTCCCTCCAAGACATGGAAAATTTTATAAACCTCCTCCTGCCTGCTCTGCCCATGTGATGAGAGTCTTTTCCCATTGCCACTGGAAACATCAGTGGGCCTATTGTGGGGGGGATGGACCCTCCTCCCTCCTCAGCACCATCTTGGGAACCACAACTGAACCCTGCCAAAACTGGGATTGATGCTGGGACCTTTTGGTGAGCACAGAGCATATTATCTCCTTTCCTGAGGCCTAATTAGGGTCTGGAATCAAAAGTATATTTCCTCTCACTCAATGGAGCTGGGAGAAGTCAGAAAAGGAGCTTTACAACACCCAGGTGAGGAATGACCACATCCCTGAGCTGTGGTGGCAGAGCCTGCAGAGCCTTGGTCCCAGAGCTTTTAAAAGAGGTTTTCATCACAACTGTGTTCAGCATGTAAATAAGATGCGGGATTCCCAACAGGATCCGAGCTGCTGCTGTTTGGAGTTGGAAGGGAACAGGGAAATTCTCTGGAGCTCTGGATGGGAACGGCTGTGTGCTAATGGTGCACTGGAAACCTGAGCCCACCCTACCAGGAATTTGCTGGCAATAGCATAAAACAAAGGCTCTGTCCTAGGAAGCCAAAATGCCGGCAGAATTATGGAGATGCATACTTCAGCTTGTCTTCAGGAGAGACACAGCGCCCGGCACGGTGGTTTATGCAAAGGCGATGCGAATGAGGCTGATAAATATGTAGTAGGATGGAAAGGCGACAAAAGGTGGCTGTGCGAGGCTGCGAGTGGCTCCGGCACATGACCCGGGGGCCCGTCCGGAGGGCCTGACACGCAGCCTGGGCTCTGCAGGAGCCTCTCCGCACCGGAGGGGACCAGAGCACCCGCAGGGCTGGTCTGAGCTCCGGTCCCCCTTCTCCCACCATCCCTGCCCGCCGAGCCTCTCGGGTTTGCTGCAGGTGATCGCTGTGCCCAGAGCCCCCTCCCGAGCTCCGCCTGCGCAGCCTGTGAAACCCAGCGGGGGCGGAGGGAAAAATCCCGAACAACAACTGGATGCTGCCAGAGGATGCAGCAGCCGGCTAGGACAGAAATGCCTACCCGGCGTGCGGAGGCCAGCTGGTGCGAGCGGCCAGGGAGTTCTCGGCTGCTCGGGGGAGCGGTGGTCCGGCAGCGCCGGAGCCGTCAGGGCCAAAGGCTGAGCCGGCACTGCCCGGCTGCCTTCCTTGTGCTTTCCAGTAATCTGTTAAAATAACTGGAATAAATCGATAACTGCATGCTTCATCTCCCCCTCCTGCCGAGGAGCCCTTTGGAGGGGCTGTGCAGGGGAAGGGCTGTGCAGGGGAAGGGCTGGAGGGGAAGGGCTGTGCAGGGGAAGGGCTGGAGGGGAAGGGCTGGAGGGGAAGGGCTGTGGGGAAGCGCTGAAGGGCTGCGGGCGCTCCCGGCAGAGCGCTGCTGGGTGCCCCCGCCCCGGCCAAGCCCCATCTCCGCAGGGTTCGTGCGCTTCTCGCAGCCTGTGCAGCGCTTCCTCTGTCACTGCTCTCACCCAAGTTAGGAAGGAGCTTTTGTTCCATTTGCCCGGCTTCATTTAACCGGCTTTGTTTTTCTTGCAAAGCCGGAGTTCGCGATTTCTGCTGAATTCAGCTGCCGGCTAACAGCGTGTGTTTGCATAAGTTATCTCCGCCCAGCTTCACACCCGGAGGGCTCGGGAAGACTTCAGCTCAAAGCAGCTCCTGTTCCTACAGATGCCAGAGAAAACACGGCTCCCTCGTCGGAGAGTGATGGTTTTAGCAGCTAGAAATCACTCATCTGGTGCGTGGCCTCTATTCCCACGGGCCAGCAGTGGGGTGGGGAAGTCCCGAGTCCCGCCAATACAATGAGTGTTGGTGCAGGGGTGGCACCAGGGCCCCATGCCAGCGCAGGGCCGCAGGGCTCCCTGGCGATACCGTAGCTTCCCACCCGCCCTGTGAATCCTGCAGACAAGGATTTGCTCGTGATTCAAAGGACCAGGCTCCATCAGCAACCCGCATTCCTGTTCGTCCCCCAGATTTTCTCCCCGCTCTCCACTCGCCCTCCTCTCGCTCAGACGTTTGTCTCGAAGGGCGTGGCCCGGGAGCAGCCCTCAGGCAGCTCCTCTCCCTCCCGTACCGGTGTCATTTTCCCTGCGACTCTTCTTCCCCATAATTCACGGCTGGATCCCGGGTTTTGACACTCCGATCACTCCAGATAGGAATTCGCCAGCATTATTATGCAGATGAGCTTATGAAAGCCTCGGAGTGCTTCTTGTCTGTGCAGCGAGGGGGGTTAAAACAAAGGGGTGTTTATTCCTCGGGTGTGGGAGGAATGCCAAGTGGCATCTCCGGGCTGAGTATCGTCTGCCCAGGACCAGAGACGGGGCTGCCGGCGCCCCCAGACTGCTGCAAGGGGGAAACCGCCTTTTTCCTGCTCTTCTGCCTTGGGAAACGGCATTTCAGCCGTCCGAGTTTGGTTATTCTTGCAGGAGTTTGAGGCAATGGGGAGGATTTGAGTTCCAGCATAGCCCGGCCCCCCACGCCAGGTGCCTGCGGGCAGGGAGAGGGGGGCAGCGCGAATTTGGTCTGGAGGGGTCTGGGGGAGGTGGGTGGGGATGGAGGTGAACATGCCTGCTTTCTCCTCATCGCTGTGCCCCTGACTGCGTTTCCATGGAACACCTCGAGCGCTGGGAAATAAAGATCTCTGCTCTCTGCGGGCGTGGGAGCCGCGGCCGCACCGGAGCAGCAGGAGCAGAAGCGGCGCTGACAGATCCCGCCCCAGGATGGATTGGACGGCTGGGCACTCCTGTCAGGAAAGATGGAAGAAGTGAAAGATGTGTTGAATGGTAATAAACCCTCGATGAAGTATTTCTCCACATCAGGCACCAGTAAATGATGGCGGTTGGACCCAGCCTTGATCGTTTCACGTCTGCTTGCAGCCTGCATTAGAAATCATCCATGCTCTCTAATCTTGCTCCCCTGCCCATATATTACCTGTGGGGTCGATGTTCTACACAAATGCCTTATAATGAAATTATAAGCAGAAGAAAATTACATTTTAATAGAAATCCTATTGGGAAACCTGCCTTGCCAGAATCACATTACAGGGCACATTCAGGGGGAGGGGGGAGACCCTTTTATTATATTGGTTTGGAAAAAACAAACAGCCATGGTGGAGGGGACCTGCATTTCCTCGAGTCCACAGCCATGTGCTTGGAGCAGTAATGGAAGCTACTCCAGCCTTTGGGGGCACAGCATCCCTGTGGAGATGATCCCACCAGTGGAACATTTTGCCAGGATGATCCAGCTGGTGGCACAGTGCCTCTGCCAGGATGGTCCTGGAATGGGCTGGTGAAATTCCACTTTCGAGGGTTTTTGCTCTGTGCAGACTCTAGATCATTTTCATGGAAAGTTTTGCTGCAACGCCACGTTCTCCTAGAGCCAACCTGGATCTATTTTCCAATTTTCCATCAAAAAATTGGGAAGTTTTTCAAGTAGAACAAGGCCCATTTCCAAGGAATATGGGCTAGGCTTTGGCCTGTTTTCCAAGAAAAAGGGGATTTTTGCTTTAAAAACATGTCAACAGATTGTTTTCTCAAGGCTTTTTCTTCTGCATAAAAACTGCAGTTTCATTGAAAATGAAGGAAGAAGGGAATGAAAATCCCTGTCCAAGGCTCTTTGGAAGAGGAGCTGCAGCGTGGGGGTTCATCCTCCCGTGGCCACAGGCACCCCTCGCTGTCCTGGAGAGGGGCACGGGTGCCTTTGCTGGACCATGGAGCATGGGAACGGGCAAGAGGCAGCCTAGACCCTGAGACTCTGAGTTTTTCTCAGCTCTGCCCTTGACCCCGTGCTCAGAGCAGGGCTGGTGGGCATGGCTGAGCTCTCCCTGCCCCCTCGGGCCCGCGCCACCGTCAGCGTCAATAATTAGATCCATTTTTGCTCCAGCAGGAACTTTCTCAGCCCAAGTAATCGAATCACCCTTGAGGTGCAGGAGACGTCACGGCTGTTGCCATGGTCCTGAGCAGGGGTGGAGGCTGGAGAGAAGCAGAGGGTCAGGAGGGGACAGCGAGCATGGACAGGGAGCTGCAACCCAGCAGAGCCAGCACTGGAGTGCTAGCTGAGGTGGAGATTGTAGGGATGGGATGGGAATGCACAATGCAGAGCAGGAGGGGAAGGGGGACAGCAGAGGGATTCACTGTATTTGCACAAAACACTTATATTTTGTAGGAGTTTGTAATGAGTTTTACTCAGATATCTCTTTATCAGAGATAAAGCCAGTGTTCCTCAGCCACTGGCACAGACCACAGCACCTCCTCCTCTCAGGGCACTCTGGGCTGCACCAGTCCCCATCACCACCCCATCCTTCCCTGCCCAGTTCCCCCTTCCGGAGAGGATTCTCAAGGGGCTGTCAAAGGAACTGTGGAAAAATAACTAGGGAGGTGCATCCTCCTGCACAATGGGCACCAGCTTCTGGATGAATTTTATGGCAGATTTTCTGCAGTTCCAAGATCACTTGACTTCTCCCTGAGGGTCTGGCCATGCCATAGTGAGGAATGCCCTTGGTGAGCCTTGCCTTGCTGCTGGCAGCCATTCTGACAGGCTGGGAATGGGAATGGGAATAGATATCCCACTGGCAGCTGCCCCAATGGATCACCCCCAGGGCAGCAGCTCAGCCATGGGAGCAGTGGCCCTGTGCAGGAGACACCCAAAGCTCTGCCAGGCTGAGAGGAGCAGTTGAAGCAGAAGGACTTGTCTGGCAGGCGAGGCAGCGCTCAGCTGTGTCTGATGTGCTGTGAGGAACAGGCTGCAGCAGAGAGTGATTGGCACAGGGCAGCTGCTCCGAATTACAGTGGAAACTATGGATAGGAACAAGCACCTTCCCCTTCACCACTGATTCCCCAGAGAGGGATCTCCCTGATCCCCCAGCCCCACCCTTTGCAGCAATATTGGATCAGTGGGACAAGGAAAAGCTGCCCCAGTCTGATCCCAATGGTCTCCCAGCAACCCGTGTGTCTCTACCAATTTAAGAAGAAAGGTGTTTTTTCATTTGTTTTAATTCTGCCCAGAAGAAGCTGGAGCAACTCCCTTGGGGTCTGGAGCTCCCCTACAACACAGCAGCTGAGAGGGATTGAGGCTGTAGCTGAGGGTCCATCGGCTCCATTTGCCCAGTGGGGTGGCTTTGGAGCAAGGCAAGGGCTTTCCACACTAATGGGAATCATCACCTGGGCTGCCTCCCTGGTACATTAGCCCTGCAAGCAACTTACATCAGGAGTGAAATTACTGGCTTGCATCTGCTAGACCTTGAGTTTAGCAGAATAACCCTTTTCAGGCAGTTTGGGAAGCCTGGCAATCATGCCCCTTGCTGTGGTTGTTGCGTGGCCTCCTCCACTCCCAGAGCCCATTGGCAGTGCAGGTGATGTGACTTTGTCCTGCTCGCAGGTATTTGAGGGTGATGCCTGAACACCTCAGGCTCTGTGCAGGCTGGAAAAGCAGCAGCAAAGGGGAGCAGGGTGCTCAGCAGAGGGACCCTGGTGACCAGAGGGGTCCAGCCCCATGGGGCAGGGGAGGACAGGGATGGGGGCAGCACTGATCAGATCCCAGAACCTCTTGGCAGTGAGGACCGAGCGCTGCAGGGGGCACGTACACACAGGCAGGTACGTTCCCCAGCTCTGCTGCCCCTTCATTAGGGATGTGGGGAGTGAGAGGCCAAGGCGAGAGAGTTGCAGCTCCCCTGGGTAGGGAGCCCTGCCCCAGTGCTGCCTGTGTGTGGCCTTTACGGCCCGTGACCAATGGCCCCGCTCAGCCCGTGCCGGCACCGACAGCCGGGGGCTTTCATCCCAGGCAGGAATGCCAATTAAACTTTGACTTTCTCGGTGTCGCTTACCCAAGAGCTCAACTCTAACCCTTTGCTTTTCATATCGAAAATCGAGCCGTACCACGCCTGTTAACATCTGCACAGATGTTTGGGGAGGGAGAGGAGGGATCCAGCCCCGGAGCGACCTTGCCGGTGCCACTCCTCTCCTCGCAGCCCCTGCAATGTTTGAGCGTGGCTGAGCACCGGGATGCAGGCGGGAGCTGCAGCAGCTGACACTGGGTGTCACACACGCCGTACCACCGGGTTCAGGTTGAACTGCTCTGCCCAGCGCCTGCATTATCTTAATGTGACCTTGATGCAGGGGTGGGATAAGAGCCCCCCTCGGCAGCACCACCGGCTCTGCTGAGCGAGGTGATGCTTATCAGAGTGCGCTGCTGGGTTTCCATAGGGGAGGAAGAATTTCCAGGGATGTCTACGTCCCTGTGGAGCTCTGGCCTGGCCTTGTGCGTTCCTTGGCTGGAGGGTGCCAGGCAAAAAAGGGCTGCCATGGGGGCTCTTGTGGAATTCCTACCTCCTCACTCCTCTCATGCCTTTATCTCTGGAATCCTAACAGAGCAGATGTTGTGTGCATGACCATAGGCAGAAATTCCCTGGCTGGATTTGCAGCCTCAGTTCAATTAACCACCTGAGCCCCATTCTCTCTGTTGGCAACAGCCTCTCACTTTAATTAATCCTCTCGCTCTGTCTGCAGGGAGGACCTGCTGGCTGCTGTGCCTGGCTGTAGCACGAGCCCTGCCTGTGTTTGTGGCCACTGTGAGTGCAGGGCAGGCGCTACTCCCCACCCTGTGCAGGCTCTGGGGAGCAAAGGAAATGGGGTGTGCAGGGCCTGTGCCAGGGGGACCCTGCTGCCCCGTGCCTGGCCCCAGCCCCACAGCTGATGACTGTGGAACTTCCCACGACAAAGAATGTTTTCAGGGGAAAAGCAAGGAGGAGATGTGAGAGGAGGGCTGGGTGCTGTGTGGGGAAGGGACTGGTGTCCATGGCTTGCCTGGGTCACCCACATTTGTACCACTGACTGCAGTTTCCTTCTCAGAAGGGAAGGAATGAAAGAGCAGCAAGTGCTGACCAGCCTGAGGGGCTGCAGACCCCATCCACAGCCTTGCCTGCTGCCCTGCTAAAGAGTCCTTGGCATGCCAGTGGCAATTATTTCAGCCATAAAATCTGAATTCAGTTCCTTTATTGACCCAGCCTGCAACTGGGTCCCTGCATGCATACAGTACAGAGCCTGTTTCCACAGACCTTGTTTTCCTTGAGCCTTTCCCAGCTACCCTTGCTGTTCCTGGGAGTTCCTCGGGCTTCTGCAGCCAGGAACCCTCCCCTGGGTGCTGCCTGGGCAGGGGCAGCTCTGAGTGGTGCTCCCAGCCCGTCCGAGCATGTGGCTTGCAGGGGTCAGGGATGCCTCAGCCTTTGGAGCAGAGCTCTGGGTCTAAGCACAGGTGAGTGGTGCTGGCCAGGTTTGCAGGTGGCTTTCTGGGTCAGATCTTGTGCCAGGCCTTCCAAAAATAGATCCTTATTTTAATCCATTCATTATTTCTTCACGGCTTTCACAAAGCCCTTGTTGCTCCTATGCACCACATCTATTTATTTTCTCCTCCCAAACCCTCCTGCTCCAGCCCAGCAAGCCCAGCAGCTGTATGGTCCATCCCTGCTGCAGGCAGTGCTGGGGGCTCTTGAGAACTGGGCTGGGACCTCCTGCTGGACTTTCACTGGTCCAGAGCCTGCCAGGGTAGCAGCACTGGATGCTATTTAGATGCTTCTGTGACCAAACTGGGCATTTTGAGGAGGATCCTGCTTCTTTTTCCTTCTCCTACAGTTGCAGGATGGTACCCGGAGATGCTCTGGGAAATGGATGAGGTGAGTGGGATGAGAAGGAGCTCACTTCTGCCAGAAGTGTGGTCTGCAATGGTTTTCCCCTTCTGCAGAGGAAAACACAGTTTGCGCTGCCTGCACTGGGAGGAGGCAGGAGCAGAAGTGCCCTCCAATAATTCCCCTTCCTCCCCAGCAGTTACCAGCACGGGCTTACAGCTCTTCTCAAAGTTTGATTAGTGCCTGGTACAGACCCAGGCCTCCTGCCTCTGTCGAATTATCAGGGTGCTCATAAACCAGAACGATTTTGGAATAACTAATGCTGAAACTATTCCATATCATAAAGGAACAAGGGTTCCTTCTCTGCCAGAAATGCTCGCAGTGATGGCGCTCCTGAGCCCTGGTGAGCTACAGAAAACACGGGGCACTTAATTAAATGGAAAACCACCCCCTCCCCGGGCACCAGGGGGTTGGCACAGAGGAAACCAGTGTGGTGCAGGGTTTGCTGGGGTGACAAGGGTTTTCACAAACACGTGCTGGGTTCACAGAGAGACCTGGCCACAGCAGGGAGATAATAGAATCCTGAAATGGTTTAGGATGGACCTTAAAGCCCATCCAGAGCCCCCCTTTGCCAGGGGCAGGGACACCTCCCACTGTCCCAGGTTTTCCAAGTCCTGTCCAACCTGGCCTTGAACACTTCCAGAGATGGGGCAGCCACAGCTTCTCTGAAGTTCTGTGGCACTGAAAAGGGCTCTAAGATCTTCCTGCAAGCTTCTCTTCTCCAGGCTGAAAAAACCCAGCTCTCAGCCCGTCTCCAACATAGAGAGCCAAGTCCCTCGGGAGCTTCCCCACCCGCACCCCTCCTGCTCCGGCACAGAGCCGGGGCGTCGGGCCCGGGCTGGCAGCTCACCACGGCGCTCAGCCCCAGCCCTGTCCCCAGTGACACGCCGGTGCCGGGTGCTGCCCTTCCCGGGAGGGGCTCAGGACCGGGCAGGACGCAGCTCGTGTCAGGATGCTGGTCCTCTGCTCATCTGCTGAGGGCGGGAGGAGGCAGCCGGGGCGAGGGATCGGGTTCTCCTCTCTGTGGTGCAGTATCTCCTTGAAGCGTGACAGCCACGATTGCTTCCAGATGTTCGCCTCCTCGCCTCCAGCCGGCTGGGGGGGATGTGGTAAACTGCGCGATGGAAACCCAAACCCGGAGCAGATGTACCGTGTCAGCCCCGGCGAGGCGCGCAGCTGGCCGCGGTGGCAGCGGCGCTCCTGCAGCGCAG